>CM053988.1:3489492-4078159 GCA_028641955.1 Protonibea diacanthus | reverse complement strand
TGTATATATATATATATATATATATATATATATATTCCAGAGGAGCAGAGAGAGGAGTGAAGTTATATATATGGATTGCAAGGTCATTTAATTGAAACTATTCTCACTCGCATGAATACGGGTCAACATTGCATCCTCATGGACACGGACATAGCAGCACCACTGCTGAAAAAAATTCTAGGGGAAACAGTGGAGCGCATTCACCAGCAAAGATTGCTTTTCTTTCTCCAACTAACAATATTAACATTAATTAACTGCAAACAACAGCAGTTGTCCCTGTAGCCGATGAAAACCGGCTCAGACTATCGCTTGTTTAGACACTTTTAATCATGTAAGTTCAACCTGACATCAGAGCTCTTTTGATTTTAGTATTCCACTTGCTGGAATTATGATTTTAAAAATGATCACTCGGCCCTACTTATGGTTAGCTTTTTTACAGTTAAGGAAACATTATGGGCTCTCCTTGGTGTCAGTCTTTATTCCTTTTTTTCTGTAGAAATTCTTGTTGTGATCTTCATCCAGTCTCAAAAACAATAGTTCAAACTTCATCAGTGTCATTAATTAGTTCATGCTAATGTCCTTTAAAAAACTTTTCTTGAAGATAGTCAAAAAGAGCTACTAATGATGTCTCTCATTAGTTTTGAGTTTATACCAAAACATTAATGCATTTTAAAATGACACAAGGTGCCAAGTTGAAATTCAGATCAGAATGTGCTCACATCACAGTGGACCAGTCGGGGCATGAGCCAAGCCCAAATAAAATTTGGCCGAGCGCATCGGAGACAGCGTCTTATCGATCCTTTTATCTGCTATGTGATCCTCCATAATCATTTTAAAAACTCGCCAAGAGCCAGCAGCTTTCTGTCATATGGCGGACTATTTAAAAAACAGTGAAAATTGGCAGTGTAACCAGCACCTGTTATTTAACAAAATTCTGAACATGATTAACTTTAACCTGAAAATGCTCTGCATCCTAATTTTTTAAAGAACTACACTAAAACAAATGTAGGAAATGCAAGTGAAGAGCCGGAGAAGCAAGCAAATCAATGGATAATACAGGAACAGTTCTCAGGGAGAATGGAAGTCAGTGAATCAATAATGTGACTTAAACCTCTGCCACTTCAGGTGCATCGAGGACTACAAGCGTGGTCCAGACGGGAGGTCATGCCTGCCGCTGTCTGAGGCCTGCACTGAGGGAATAGACTGCGTGGAAGCAGCGGACATCCCCGCTAACCAGACTGTGTTCGGAGACCTTTTCTACGGCTACAACAACCACACCAAAGAGAGCACCTCGGGACAGATCCTCAAGGCCACGTTCAGGTAAACACATGAGCTGTTTGTGAAGTGGAGCATGTGGGACATTGTTGTGCCATTTGTATCTCAGCAGGGAAACAGTGTGGCAGGGGTTTGGGCTTCTTGGCTCCTGCTGTGGTGATATCCATGATAGAACTGTTTCGGTCATCGCTCTTTAGAGCGCTTTGGGGTGAGACAGCCTGAAGTGGGGGGTGTTTCTTTTTTTTTTTTTTAATGCATCGCATGTGCTGTGAGTATAGATTAACATGCAACCTGTATTTGAATCTCTGGTGTCGATAAGGAGAAGCACGCACACAGAACTGTATACACCTACTATGTTTGGATATTGAGATTCAATTGTTGGCTGAGTCAAAATAACAAGCATGATGAGGCTGTATCTGCTCTTCTTGAAAGGATAAAATATTGAATTTAGTTTCCCCAAAAAGGCCTTAAAAATGTATGAAGTTTTAAAAAAAAGTCTTCAATATTTGCTCTGGACTGCCATAGGCAGTTATAAAATGTTTTTTTTTTTTTTTTTTTTAATCTGCTTGCAGGCTGCTGGGAAATGTTATACGCGCATAAACTTAAAGTGGGGTTGTTGTGACAGTGGAGTGTGTGCGTTGGAGGCTGTTTAATACTTTTTTTGTGGAGTTTCAGTCGGAACCATCAAGTCCAGAGCAATTACTGTCACTACCCCCACAAAAAAACCAGAATGGATTAATGTATTGTATCCATTTTCTGCCACTTATCCTGGCCCAGGTCGCATTAATTTAAGTAATTTCATTTCTAGTGATTTTTGTTATATACTGTTGGGAAGTACTAGGAAAAAAAAAAAAATACTTGTTTCCCTTTATAGTTTCATTCTTTGAACAGTATGGTGTGAGACAGACTTGCATTGATCAGATGGATGTCAGATGTCACTATCCAGATACCATATATAAAGATATCTCCAGGTGCAAAGTCCACATCCAGCATCCATCCTCAAATCACAGTGCACAGCTGCATTCAACAGGTGTAGCATCGAGTTCATAAGATCACCTTCACGTTAGAACAACAGTGCTCCTGTGCCTCCGGCCAAAAAAAACAACCCTCTGAAACGGTATGACAGATTTTCCTTTGCTGCCAGTTGCACACAGAAATAACCTCAGGTCGGCACTATGAGGTCTAATAAAACCATGCAGACATGTTAAGTGATACGAGGATATGCTGAAAAACAGAGCATCAAACATTGCTGCAATGCTGGAGCGTTTCGCTTTTAAAGAGGACTGTTGTTATTCTACTTAAAATTGGATTCACATCATCTAACAACTATGAAAGAACATAAATGAATAAACTCTGTTTCATGATTCATTATCCGCAGCTCTCTATTTAAAATCAGGCTTGGCCCCTGTGGTTTTTCTTGTATAACAAGCGTTAAAATTCTAAAAACATGAGAAAACATTCAGTTCTTCTTCATATACAGAATCGCACAGAACATTAATGTCCTCTGTGTATTGTGTACTGCACCTATGACCACTTTCAGAAATGGCTAGTGATCAGCACAAATTCTAACCCCTGTTCCCAGTACATATGAGCATGTATTTCTAAAGGTAGGGCACGAACAATAAGGTCTTTTACTAAATTTAGTCATTTATTGTTCCCAAACTCCCCATGCAGCACTACTGGTTATTGTTGATGCTACCCAAGTGCTCTCTCAGGCTGGTATGTGGTTTGAATCACACCATGGTAAAATGGAAACAGTTGCAGTGCATAAATAATCAGGAGGTAGATGCGTTACCACGCGTTGTAAAAGCGAATCAGATTGAATCAATATATTTAAAGGTTATTTCATTATGGGGCAAGGAGATTCAGGTAGATTTTATGTCACTTCCCTCCCAATAAAAAAGATAAGCGTGATAGTAAAGCCTGCCACTGTCAGGGATTGTCCTCTATAAAATACAAGACATTTCTCCTGATCTCAGGCAAATACTGAGAGGAGGAGAAATACTCAAAATATCTTCCTTCACCTCTTTGGAGACGTTTGGAGATGCCATATTCCTTTCATGATTTGCACAGGGTTTGATGTGGATAATAAAGTACTTTAAAGGTGGTTAATTATCGCTGTCTGTCTGCTGCAATCATTTCCACTGAACTCAGGAAGCCAGAAGGTCAGCAAAGTCATCTGTGGCCCAGGAATTTAATTTAGGCCGGTCATGGATTCCGTCGCCCGGAGGCAACTTGCCCACTTAGGGATCCACCACTGGAGTTGTGGAGAGGGATGGGCCGGTGAATCACCAAAGTTAATATCATCAAGCATCTAAATCTCAAATTCTCTGATCTCATTTGAAAGTGCTTGTGAATGCAGAGCGGAGGTCTGAGGCAGACTGTGAAGAACACCAAACGCTTCCTGTGCAGATGAGGTGGTGGAAGAGGAAGGACGACTCTTTTGGGAGGCATGGTCAATGCAAGGTCTAATTCTAATAGACGGCAGCACATGGATTAAAACTGACCATAAGCCAGCATGTTGATATAAAACCTAACTGGATCAGATGAACATTTGAATGTGAAATGAACAAAAGTCAGAACAGAAGATCTGTCAGGGGTTTGGTGTTGAGTGGAGCTGTCGAGTTCGATGCTATTATAGTTATTATTGTAATTATAGTTATTTGAAAACGCAAAGAAAAAGCGTAGGCAGCCTCTGTCAATACATGTCTGATACGTGGTGGTAAATCTGTCCCAAAGGAAACAAAATGTCAAGTTTAATGTTGCACATCAAAAATGACTTCTGAAAAACAGTGTCCGTGATTTGATAAATATATTGTTAAAAGAACATTCATGTGAATTTACTAGTCAATGTTCCATGAGGGTCAGCCAAAAGGTTGCATTGTGAATATGGTTTAAGGTTCAACAGCATTTTATGGTACTGTTTATTTACTTTATGATGCAGTCCAGTATGAGATGTAGATTAAGCTTCCACATCAGCGCTCTTTGGTCCACTTTAAACAGACCAGAGTTCGTCTCCTCGGATTGTTCGGTTCGTTTGGGCAGGTATGAAAGCTCATCTGAACTCTGGTCCACCTGAAAACGTGGGTCTCTGTCTGCTTGCAAGTGAACCCTGGTGCAGTTCGCTTACAGTGGGAAAGCAGAACCAAAGATCAGAAAGCCAATCGATGAGTTATTTTTTTTTCTTCCTGGTGTTTTTTTTCTTCCTACAGTATAAGCAGCTGTTGTAACTGCATGACACTGTCCCGGTGGTGTGGCCATCTTTCAAACGTGCAGTGTGAAAGTGAACCAGACAAATGAAGGTGTTTAATTTTTCGCCATTCCCCGGCCAATCGAACCGATTTCCCCAGGCTGTCATTGTGTGAAAGCAACATATATGTATCTGACACAATGCGATAACCGTTGATGCCTACTTACTTTCAAACTTAATTTTTAAGCCCTGTACCAGTTTCTGGAGGGCCTGATCGTTGAGATTCAGACTTCCAAAAATCCATAAACCTTTGCAGTCAGCATCTTGTTGAACTGCAAAAACACTCATGATCAGTGAGTTAGCTTTCCCCTCACAAAATGTTTTGGTGAGTATAGACAGCATTATGTTGACAGTCCAATGACCAGTCAAGAGCCAAGTTACTTACAGGACTGATGTCATTTAGCTACTAATGCCTGTTTGTACCAGTAGAAGTATTAGAAAAGAAGTCTGATGTTACCTGAATGTTTTTTTCATGGCTCTTTGCTATTAAACTACATTGATAAGAGATGTGTTATTGCCATGGGGAGTCTGGGTACTTTTGTAAAATTGGAATTGGATCCAAAATGGAAGCAGCTATCAGACCTCAGTGCTAATGAAGAGAAATGTAGCATTATTGGGCCTTTCCTCAACAAGGAAATAAAAGTCAGGACATCAAGTCTCCATCGACATTGACCTTTTTTCTAAAAAAAATCTCTCTTGCTAGAGCCATCAGCCAAATTGCCGAAGTACGTAGTCTCGAATATTAAAGAAACAGCAGGAGGGAAGAATGTTCTGTCCATTTGATATGCAGTACCATACCGCAGATTTATTGGCTCAAATATAAGTCTTCTTTTGAGAAGACTCCGAGGTGCTGAAAAAGCTGTCCTAAACACTCGACTCAGTGGCTGAATCTCTTCATCACTCCCACTCTCCACTCCCACGAGACAGTAACGCTGAGGACCGAGGAGTGTGCAGTTAACCGTCTCTGTGTTAAATGACCTCTAGTCAGAGAAGCTTTCGAACTGTAGAAAATTCACTTATTTTTCACAGTCACTTGCAAAATTGTGATGTGCAGGCTTCAGCAGCCATCGACTTCTCCTCTGGTAACTAAAATATGCAATAAGTGAAACAGCACCGTGACCCGTGTCCTACAGGACCGCATCCTGATTAGACGTACTGTTTACTCCTGAGAGATGGAGGGAGGGACAAAAGAGAAACCTTCATGTGATGTTCTCTGGCACTTTCACAAAAGCCTCTACCCCCACCGCTTTGGAGAGGCTCAAAGCATCTGTCTGCATCATTCAGCGACGACCAAAAGTCATATTTGAATGTTGTGTAATCATAACATGGTGGCTTTTTTTCTTCCTCCAGACGAATGGCATCATGTTTGCTTTTTTCGATTTGTTTTCTTCCAGCTGCAATAGCACCATTTTCTAGTGTTTGTTTCTTTTCATCTGTAACACACATGCTTTATTCTCATCTTCATCCTGATACCACACACAAAAATCTCCTCCTCTAAAATATCATAAACAATCCCACCAAGTGAAAGTTTTGCCTGCTAATGTTTTATTTATTGGGGGGTGGGGGGGGGGGGGGCTGTTTCTATGCAGATTGTCTGGAGCAACAACAGATAGAGAGGAAATAGAAAAATATCCACACATAAATGAATGTTTGCACGCTTTCATGCACACACCTGCTGCGTGCGTGTGTGTGTGGACTCCCCGTCTACTGGACAGCGAAGGCCTTTCAGCTCCATCATCACACACACACACACACACACACACACACTCCACCCAGCGTGGCTACCTTATGGTTCATCTGTCGAGCTCAGCAACCCTGAAATGCTTCTCATGTTTTCCAGTAAAAGGGAAGTACACCACGCCCTCCCTGCTTCAGGAGGGGGCGCACTTGTTATTATAATTTCAAACACACAAGGTTTATTTATTTGATTTCTTCGTAAGGTAAAACCTCGTCGCATCATTGTCACCAGTGGGACACGAGATGGATTTTGGTTACAAAGCAACGTGAGATATGAGCGTCCACGCTCAGGAAGGAGGTCTTATCACTGTCACATCTTGGGAGCACCAGGCACGATATGATCTTGTTTCATATTACATAGCTCTGTGACAGGGTCTCTATCTTCCTGTCTCTGTGGGAGCCAGTGGACTCCAGTAATGAGATGTTAAAAAGCTAACCTCCTCTCATTACTCCTAACGCTGTCCTCCTCCTCCTCCTTATTCCTCTCTCACACGACAAGCTCAGAGCAGGTTTTAATGAATATTTTAGTGCCCTTTGTTCTCATCCTGGGATCAATGATTAAGACCATGCTCCCACCTGACAGCCACCCCACCACCACTCAGCCTCAGCATACAGTACCCCACCCCCAAATCCCCCTCTCAAGAGGGATACTGACTCAGTTAATTAAAATATGAAATGTGTCTAAGAGGGTGGGGACGGATTGGTGGTGGCCCTGATTGGTTCTTATTGAAAGCTGTTAGCTTATTCATACAGTCAGCGGTTGAGTGAAAAGGGTTGTTTTCATTAATCATAAGTGCCCTTGTGTTTTGTGATATTTTAATAATTTATCAAACCAATGGCTACTTCACCACAGCTTCTAGAAGAAGAAAAAAAAAGCTGTCAGCTAACATCTAAGAAAACGTAATATGTCATCCTTCCAGCTCCAGATGGCTTTTGAATGTTACATCATCATCCAACAAAACTGTCAGACATGAATGCAGCAGTAGGAACTCAGCCCATATTCTACACAGCCGAGAAAGAAACAACACAACAACAAATATCCACTCATTACCCGATTTGTGTGCTTTGTTAAACTAACAGCTAAAAACACGCATCATCGCTTTGAGCAATGTTTGACTCCAGTCAGCGTACCAGTGAACCTTGTTCTTCATCGTTCTGTGACACAAATCCAGTAACAAGCAAATAAACAGTGTGTGCAGAACATACATGGATCTAACAGAGCAGAGACTTTTCAACATTATTCCTCTCCGGGTTCTTCCGATGCATTGATAAGTGTCATCCCATTTCGTGCCACCCGCACCAGCAGATAACCTTTGCTTCACATCACCAGCAGCAAACTTCATATTGTTTTTATGAGCCAGATTTTCTTCTAATTACTGTTCCACCGCCAGCCACGCCGCAACCATGCAAATAAAATGTCATTTGAATGGTAGTATTTGACGCTGTCTCTATTCCAGCCAGTGGCTTCTGTTGTTCTCGAGCTGTGACTTTCCCAAAGGCAACAGTTTGTGATTTGTAAATATTTCTCTTTTTTTAAATTTTATTTCACAGCTCAGGTTCAGAGCACTTCATGAATCAAATGCTATATTATATGTGTTGTATACTGAAAGGAAAACTGTCACTTTGAGAACCTTTAGTGCTTGTTTGTATGTTTTAAACCCATTTTTAATAGAAATGTTTGTCTGAAAAAGCCCTGCAGCTGAGAAGAACATCAATTCAGGATAATTAAGACACTCTAGATCTTATTTACTTAATTCAATAACTGGTGTCAGATATAGTTATGGGCAGGAAAGATTCTCTGTATACATGAAGGGATAATTTGACCTCAACCTAGTGGGTACTTCTGAAACACCCCTGGTGGGTATGAACCCACATGGACCATGAACCACAACACTGTTGCAGGATTGATGTAACAGACCTGTGTCTTCATGCGTTTGACCCTCCTATCACTAAGAATAACTGAGTTGGTCGCTGAGATCTGGGAATGGGGCCACACTGTGGGAAGTCAATCAAACAGCAGTCCTGAGTCAAACCAGGACTCTGAATCTCTACATGAGTATAATAAAGATATATTCTCATCAGATTTGGTTCCAAGTCGCCTGAATGACTTGCCTTGCTGATTTATTGAAGTCATTCTGTTGTGGAACCTTGTTGTGAACCGAACTGGCATTGAGACAAAGAGTGATGGAGTGGACAAAACGAGTTCAACCAAGAGTCACTCACAGCAGCAGACAAATGAGGACATCAGCTCTCAGACTGAAGATGAGTCACGTTGCAGCAGAACAATCAACATAATGAAAAATGACGTGCTTTATGTGAGACTTTGTCACTTCAATACACCGTACAGTTCTGCATAATTGTTAGTATATATTGATTTCCCCTTAATGATGTACCAGAAAGTATTGCTTTGCAATTTGACACACACAAACACACTTCCTTATCCATCTCTGATCAACTCTTCAACGCCTTCATTCATCCTTTTCATTCATTTTCTTTTGACAATTTTGCATTTGTCTCTCTGCCTTAATAAAGATTCAAATAAATAAATATTGCCATTTTGAAAACATCAGTGTCTGAATCACAATCAAGCTTACTGGCAAATAGGTTTTCACATATGAATTTGTTCTGATGAATTGGTGCATAAAAATAATGAAACATAGTTGAAGAATAATATAACTAAACGATGGTCCTTTTTAGAGTATACTAGCCTATAAAGCAGGGTTTGCTTTAGAGTGTGGCTACTGTGATTGACAAGTTGATACCACAGTGTGTCCACAGGTTCTCAGTCATATCTAATCATGATTAAGGCAAAGTGATACTTATTCACCCTATTTCCACCATGCCATCGAAATATAGCCACTTTAGGCTCCAACAAACCAAGATGGCAGTGGCCATAATGCCAAACTTGAGGCTTCAAAGCCGTAGTCCACAGACACAGTGGATGATGTCTCGGTGGCTATAGACACTTCACAAAGAGGGAAGTATGCATGTACACGCTTTGTTTTAGATTTATGGCTGTCGAAAAGCATGATTTCGTTCTTATAAATCTTAATCAGTGTGAAACTGGATGCACATGTATCTGCTTGATATCCTCTCCCACGGTTGGCCATGGATGTTACCACCCCCTCATTTCACTGACTGATTGTCTCTGTCATATTGATGAGGTTCTTCAACAAGGCCAAAGCAGTCGTCCTTACATGACCATTATCCACGTCTGTGGCTGTGTTCAGAACAGAAGATTTTCAGATAAAGAGCAGAATTCTTGTTTGTTCTGACCCTGCTTTGTCAACATCCATTTAAAAGAGAAAAAGATGACACTGAAAGAACTGAAAGGATGACTACAGAATATGGCCTTTTGGCCTTTTATCTCCCATTGTCCTTTTTACCTTCATCTTGAATTGTACCACCTCGTTTCCTTTGATCCACTCGCCTCCTTGCTTCTCATTTTTCCCTTTGTTGGATGACTGAGTGCTTCAGTCTCTAAACAGGACCTCCCATTTTGTCTTCTCTTTTAACACCAGGCAGAAGAACTTTGCCCGAGGCATCGAGCAGCAGCTCCCAGATGGCATGGTGGTGGCATCGGTGCCAACGGAGGTTCAGTGCCACGAGGAGCTGTCGGACCCCGTGCCTGACCCAGAATACCTCACAGGTATGAAACCATATTTCATAGTTCACTCTGTTAGCTCACAGCTGTGCAATAGTACTTCATCACTGTCGAATAAGCCTCATTACTCAAAACAACAATTTCTCCATGCGTTATGCTGAGTGAGTAGCCCAAGGTCTTTGCATATATACTCTGACATTTTAGCCTTCATTTATAATGTTTGGCCTGTCTGCCATGGTTAGGGTGAGAGTGGAAAGTTACACAGTCCCATAAATGTCATTCATAATGGCCCCTGTGTAGACATCCTAATGTCCACAATGGTAACTAAGACTTGACCCAAGATCTGACTCCCACTGGTGTTAATATGTTTAGACAAGATGATCCAAGTGGACAAGCTGGAAGCTGTGATGATGTGTTGTGTTATCACTGCAGTGAAAAATTGTGTTTTCTGTGACAGTGTTCCTTGTTAATTAGTGCAGCAGTACACTGCTGTCACTGTTGGCGTCTGAACTCAATTTGTTTCTGAGAAATGACATTCATATACTACAAATTTACAAGATTTCAAAAGGAATGAACATAATGTTTCTCAGATTAACATTTTTTAATCAAGCTAAATATGAAATAGTGTGAATTAACAAATCTGGTGAGTCTTGAATATATTTCATTTGTTTTCCTACAACATCTGCACAATACTTCACAGCGTTGATTAATGATTGGATGGGAGCCGCACCTTAACCCGCTGTTTCCCAATCCTTTCCCTTAAAGGACCCAAATCTATCATTGAGTAAACTGACTTTGTGATGTACCTTATGTATGTATGTATGTATGTACCTGATTTCATATTTCATTCAATGTATAACAATAACAGACAAGAACAACTGATAAACTGTCCAGTTAACCTAAATAGTGGTGTTTGTGTCAAACGAGCCATTCGGAAGGCAGATTATGAATATTGCATCAGAGATGGTCAGAGGTGGATTCTCATTTTATTTTTAGGAACTTTTTATACAATTCTCTGTCTGTTCAATGTATTTTTTTTTCAACAATCGTACATACTTAATAGGCTGAACAGATTCTTCTTCTTCATTGTTTCATGAGCTCTTTGGTTGTTTAGCATAGTGAAGGCTCTGTGATTATAGTTTGTGTTCAGGTCTTCCTCATGCCATTAATCTGTCATTAATTTAATTAACATCTTAATTATCTAAACAGTTTCCTTTAGTTTTCTTCACAGAAATGAATGAAATGCTGAGATGCATTCCTACATCAAAGTGTCGTGTGTGTCAAGTGTCATGGATTAACTGATGATGTGCTGCTTTTTACAAGTCATCATCCAGCAGACTGATTTCAGTGAGAACGTGAAACTGACACATTTGCACTGATGTATTTCAAGCATGCTTGTCAATGTCACATTTGACATAGTCAGCCAATCAAATCAAGCAAAAAGTGGTCCTCAGTATACTTCCTACCTTTGTTTTGATGCCGGTACATGTGTTGCGACAGTGGGATGAGGTGAGGTGTCATACACATAAGTACCCACCACCTTTTTCAGTATGTTGGGAACCCCAAACCATTTGATGCACCTTCTTCCCTCAGAAACATAGCAACAGCCAATCATATTTGATCACTCGGTTCTACACCAGCCTTTTCACCACGCCAAATACATACATAAAGAAATATTTCATACTTATGTTGGCCTCTAAGTTTTGCTTGTTAGCTGTTCTGTCCTCTCAGGCAGAGCAGAAGAGAAGATTAATAAAACAGAGACAGCAGAGTGAATTTCATGCTCATGGCTTGGACTGCATTCAGACCTTTCACTCCCAGCCTTGGACTATTGACCCATGTAGCAGAGTGTGTGCTTTATTGCATTGTGTCAGCATACTACACTATTGTCAGATATCAAAAACATATTGCTTGATATCAAGCTGACTGTCGGCCTTTAAACGCCTGAATTAATGAATAGCCTTCCAGAACAATTTACCTGTCCCCGTCTATACTCTTTCTTCTATACGATAAATGTTTTTTTTTTTTTCTTTATGTGTGGATGATGGATGACAGTACAACCTTACCAAAGCCACATGAAAATATCACCCACATTTACATTTCTGAACAGAAACGGCAGCCATTAACTCAGAAACCTGGAGGGAAAAAAAGGAAAAAGGACAAACGTTGGCTTGCTAAATATCAGGAGATAATGAGGTGTCCAGATGGATGGATACAAATCTTTGGCTTTCTGTTGGAATTGCTTGAGTTTGACCTGACTTTGTTTTGCTTGGTTTAACAGCTTTGTGCTCTAAAAGATTGAAACCATGCAGAGGAATCATGGGCATGAGTGTTTGATTGACTAGCTGGATAGAAAAAAAAAACAAGTTGTCTTCATAAAAAAACATTACATTCTGGCAGAAAAAACATTGCTGTTGCCGGCTTTTAAGCTGTAGAACATGCAGGGATTTTATGAAGACATCTGTAATGGAGAGGATATCCTCTCCTGCTCTGCCTGCCTAAGTAATAACCTTTTTCTTCATGTTTGGAGTGCAGACATGAGTACCACAATAGAGAGTGTAAAATGAATAATTATATTCCAGCATATTTCCTGGAAATGCCTCATTCAGGCAGCCTGCTGGCTAAACTTATTTCAGGCACATGTGTAAGTGCCTCTGAATTGGCTTACAGTGTAGAAAGCAGCAGATTGCAGGATGGGTTTATCGCTTGTTGTTGATATAACAGCGGAGATACAAAGCCAGTCGGGGCAGCGATTCAAAACCATATCAGCCGAGGTTACATCCGAGGTGATGGACAATTGAATGACGAAGGAGCAGCAGTGGTTCCAACTGCTTTTTATTGGAAACTTCAGAGGATATTAAAACCGTCTAATCTAAATGGATCTTCAGGTGTCACGTCCCTGAGCCCCTGTCCCCCCCAACAGCCCCTCTCTGAGCACAGCTCAAACCTTTTTATCCCTACATCGCCCCTGGGCTCACAGTGCACACAGCCTAGAACAGAGACCAGCGCGGCATCACTTCTGCTCCCATGCCACTGTGTTGGGCCTTTGCCGCAGCAACTGTGGGCTCATATTGAAGAGTAATATCATGAATTGAGATATCATTTCAAAGCATCCAGTGGGGGTGCCATAGAGGCACACAGTGCACTTTGTGGCACAGCGTGCAGATTTTATTCAGTTTTCTACCACTGCTTGAAGTGAACCAATGCCTGATGCTAGAAAGTGCCTGGGAAGTACGATAAGGGGGGAGGAGTCTTTGTGACTGAAGACCCCCGTCTTCAGTCACAAAGACTCTGCTGCACCCAATGACATTGCCTGGTTCCCCAGCTTCAGTCATAACACCAGCTCCGCTCCCCATCTGCATTCCCCTCCACTGCAGATAAAACAACGAGACAACGAGATTCCCCCCGGTGCTTTGAGCTCACAGTCTGGACAGCCCAGCTAACAAACTAAACTAACATTAGCTAACAGCAACGAAAGAGGATTTGCAGCAGTTTAAATTACTGTCCATCATGAAACCCTGTAAATCATGGAGAGCTAAGGCAGAACATCAGAGGGGAAACCATGAAACATTTCCCATAAAATATCATCCAGTTTAACCAAATTACATTAAATAGCTGTTGTGACTTGACATGGTGTGAGAACAGGTGTACAAATAACAGCTTGTGGCACCAAAATTATTTCAAATCTTTTATTATGGTAGAAAAGTTGTTGCTTTATAAATCCCATGGCAAATATCGCCAGGAGTAGAGGAATCTCTCTCCATCTGGCCACCTAATATTCCCAAGTGTAATCGGCTCTTTGTTTCTCTGCCTCTCTACGTCAAACTGATATGTGGCGAGCATCCTGGCACAAAACGGGTGCTGCACATGGTGGTGGTGGTTGACGTGAGAATCCCCTGTCGCTGTAAGCATACCTCACTCTAAATCTCATCTGATGTAGTTGTCAAACAGTTCTTAAGGTAAAGAATGAAGTTTCCTGCTTGATAATGAGATTGAACTCCACTTTCTATGAACAGTTTCACAATACTGTGTGAGCGAGCATGGAGCAATACTTTTCCAGACTTTTTAAGTAAAATTTAGATCTGATGTGTTGCCCAACTCTTAGGCAAGTAATGGATTGGATGGCTTCCTAACACAGTGTTATGGCTGCGATGCTGGATGGCATGAGGAAAGAAGACACTACCCTCAAGCTCTTTTATATTTAAGATGTTTCCCAATAAACTGACACAGAGTTCCACCGCCTTGTCAGAAGTGATGCAAGTATCGTATAAACGCCTCATGAAAGCTGACAAGCATTCTGTGCACCCAGTAGTGCTTCAGGCAGAACAAATGTGCTACAAAGGAGAGTTCATGTTTTGGCCATTTGCTTATTCTTATACACCGGGTAAACAAAATAACAAAAACAGCTTATGATATACTGCAGTAAAGTCAAACTGGGATGCATACTACTGTAGCTTTCTTGTTCTTGCCCTTCAGTGTGTGCTGGTGAGTCATTTCTTCACTAGTAATCTTTTCTGTGTTTTGGCACATTGTCATGATGTTTTAAGACATCTCTCTTTGCCACGTCACGTAACTTTCCAGCGTGTCACCGATGCATCAACAACAATCCATCCCGTTTGTTCCCGAAACTTACTTTAACAAGTGTTTCTGAAATAATGACTGTCAGATCTTTATTATAGCTGACACATACTGATCATTTATTTTCAATTCACAATGACTCACAGCCTATTAAGATAAAAAATTCAAGTCACTGCATCACAGTTACAAAAGAATCTTTATGAGTGTGAAAATAATGGGTATTTTCCCAAACATCTCAAAAATAAGAAGAAAAAAAAACGAAAAAAAAAGCTAACAAGTTGTTCTTGTACTTTACAAATGAGAATTAATTTATAGCTTTTTTCTATTATTTCCTCACATTTTCTTTTGATTTACATTATATATACTGCTTGTCGCTGCATTGCCTCACTAATTAATGTCATTTACACCCCAGCTACTTCATTTTGCACTGATCTTAGGGCATTACATAAAGTTATTTATGCATTTTAAAGTATATTACTTTGTAAGATGTCCAGATTTTGAACGTTTGAACAAAGGTTATTTCATCACAGCACAATTAAAAGTTTAGCAGAAAGTTAAAACTAATTGTTGGTCTGCAAAGCTGTGATAAACAATTATTTTATTAAGGATAGATCACATGAGCATGAGTATGTGAAAGTGGTTGCTCATAGTGACAAGGCCACATAATTATAACCCCACTCTACACCACTCGACTTTACTGTTGTTAGGTCTAAAAACCACCTGCTCCCACAAAAACAGCAGATAAAATTAGAGGCTGGCTGGTGAGTTGGTGGACAGCAAAACAGCTAAAAGTAGAGTTGAGTCATTAGGTGAGCAGAAACTCCATCTAAGTGATAATGTTGCGTAATACAAAGTAATCAGATGTAGGAATATTTAATGCTTCAGTTATCTTGTCTCTTCCTTGTAAATAGCAGGAATTGCAACAATGACAGCTGGGTAATTAGAGGGGTAAAATAAATGAAGACGACCCACAGTGGTTGAAAGGTGGAGTTGAATGTGCGAGGCACAGCTTGATAGAACCAACAAAGATCTGACTTACAGAGATCTGATCTTTCATGGGCCTCAAATTTCCAGCTGTGTCTCTGCCTACTTTTCTGCAGAAGATAACAATAAAACTTTTTCATTTCATTATTTCAGTTTTTTTGTGAGAAGTGAGAAGTATCCAGCCTGGAAAGTTTTGGAAAGCCAGCTGGCAATATAATCATGGAGTCATCGGTACTGATCAAAACTCCTTTCATGCCCTACATGGATATATTATGATCATTATGTTCTGCAGGGTAGTAACAGTCTTACTTATTGGCCCTTTAAAACAGATGGCCCGTCATACGCTCATTGAATTTGTTCTTATAAACATTTGCTACCTCTCAGCTGTATGACAGCGAGTGGTGTGAAGGCAGAGGAAAAACTTGTTTCAGCTGAGAAATCTTGGCCAGGAAAGATGTGGCAGCATCCACATAAAGTCACCTGGGGCATATTCTCACCTTACTGCACCTGTTCTCTTGGCCTTCACATTTCCACTGAGCGCACAAACACAACCGCCCAACGCTGCGCTCTCCAGCACCAGCTAGCTGGCTGGCCGCCACTTCCACTCGTCTCCTGGCAGGCCGTCAGCATTATCGCTGTGCCTGCAGTTAATTGCGAGACTCAGGTAATTGTCCGTAGGGTAACCAGACATGCAGAGCCGGCGTCAGTAAGAGGAACGTCTGTTGAGCCGCGGCGAGCACGTGCCACCCCCCAACCCCCCCCGTCCCTCGCTGATTCGACCAGGTTCGGTTGCTATGGTCAGTGTATTTGTCACAATGTCAGCACTCCTTGTTCCAGCCCTCTCTGGCCCTCACAGGGGTGAAATCATTCATCTTTCTATTCATCTCCAGGCTTGGAAGCCATTCATCATGAGGCCAGAGACCCCCATCAATTATTCCGATGGGAGAAAGAGTGAGGAAAGGGAGGCTTTTGAAAGGCAAATACATCTTGATTTAATTGGAAAGCAAGTATGCTCAAGGCTGCTAAGCAGATTTCCCCTAAGATGGAGCTGGAGAGATAATGGAGCTAAGACAGAAGACAGAAGACAGACAAAGAAAAATGAAGGAGAAAAAGAGACAGAGGAGAATAAGCAACATGGAAGGAAAGGCAATGAACAAGTGAATGAATGAATGAAAACCATCTTTCTCTGCAGTCTCCAGGCAGGGGCTGGACAGAGCCGGGATGAAGGGAATCCATTGATAAAGGTTAAAAGGGCAGAAGGGAAGACTTGACCCGCTTTCATCCTCAGCTCGCAGACATATAATGACACTTCCTCCGCTATCTGTAGCACACACATCACATCGGTGTCTCTGAATGGTATGTCTGTGCGCCTGTTCAGACGGATGTAACACAACAGGAAACACCAGAGGTGAAATAGTCACCCCTGCCAGTCACAGTGGCTCTGCAGCCGATCCCCACAGATTTAAGCTCATGGGTTTGAAGAAATAGCTGACAGAAGGGTTTATGTTTCAGAAGGGAGAGACAGATCTGAAGAGTGAACATTTCAGCAGGACTTTTTGTTTTATGTTAAGTATTATGGGAGGTCAAAGGGGTCTATTGCTAAAAGTAATACCAGATCCAAGGTTGGATTAGAGGGTTACTGCCTTGGGTCCCCTTGTCCCAGGGGCTGGGAGGTCCCAGGTTCTTTTTTTGTCATTTAATTGGTAATATACGAAAACAACATGACAGAGACTGTTTCACCTCAGATGGACTTTCTAGTCTTGCATCATCTGGAACATCCTGTCTGGTATGGAACGAGCACAGAACAAGACCACAAGGCTCTGCAAAGAGTGGTTCATTCCGCACCTCATAGCAAGAAGGTTTCTGGTTCGAACCTCGGCTGGGACCTTTCTGTGTGGAGTTTGTTCTCCCTGTGTCTGTGTGGGTTCTCTCTGGGTACTCTGCTTCCTCACACAGTCCAAAGATATAAAAGTTGCTGATTAAAAAAAGCTGTTGATTCTAAAGAGTCCGTAGGTGTGAATGTGAGTGCCAATGGTTACTTGTCTCTATGTGTCAGTCCTGTGATGAACTGGTGATTTGTCCAGGGTGTGCCCAGCGTCTTGCCCAGTGTTGTGTGATTGGCTCTAACCCCACTGCAACCCTGATGAGGACAAATGGTTATTGAACATGAATGGATGGTTGTACCTTTATGATTACATATGACCATTGAGGGTCCCACAGGGGTACCTAATTGAATGTAATGGCATTGTGGGTCTCAACCCTCTTTTTTCCAAACTACAGCAGCTGTCTGGTGTTTAAATCCAGTATCTCTTCTGCATCATCACTTAGTTTTTTAGTAGTGTTTTTTAAAAGTGTCATGTGATGTGATAAGGAAGCTTTTGTACCCCTGATGTTCCCCACACAGGTTTCTATTCGATTAAAACACCAGGCAAGATTCACTTCCTTGAAGTAAGACTCTTTTCTTATTGACTTTTGTGTTGTTGAATTGCTGCGGATCACATCGTGGGAGCATCTTGCCACTGGCACATGTTTTTTTTTTTTGTTTGTTTTTCTGTGATTCACAGAGTTTGGTACAGATTTGTGTGTTGGTGGGGTAAAGCAAAAGTGAGACCTGCAAAGCTGTTTATGATTTTCTATCGTGCCTCCCCATGAAATGTGAGATCTTGCCGACAAAGTTTGTAAATCTCATCTCTGATCGCCTTTCACACCACCTTTCAGGGTTTGAATATATACGGGCCCAGAAACACACTTGAGCTGAAATGTATGAAATCACTGTTGGATGAACTTCAAACTTTTTCTATTAGAATTTGTCTTGACATTTATGCTGAAAGGTTAAGACACAAAGTTAAATGCCAATTGTTCCAAACTCGGCTCCTATCCATTAATAATACATGGTTATTGGTCCGGATTGCAGTTTAGTGTAATGAATATCATTGCAATCAGTGCATTTTAATATTTAGAGCCTTGATTAGATTTGAATTGATCACACAGGCCCCTGGAAGTGAGCCTCTTTTTTTTTTTTTTTTTTTTTTTTTCTTAGCCAGAGCCGGCCAAATTTTCCTCATCAAGGTCATCCTTTGTGTTACTGTATTCCTTGTCTTGTCATATTCAACATGGCCTCCCCTCGGGGTCTGCCAATGGCCTCCCTGCGCACTCCCTGTGCTACAAGCCTTTAGATATGTCAGCACCGAGATGGCACATAATCTATATTTTATAAGGCCTTGATATAATTGGTGGCAGTGAGGGAAGGTCATGCCTTTAGGGGCCCTCGTCCTTTCTCCCAATGGTTTTGAAGATAAAATCCTCAAACAACAGCCCTCTAGTCAAAATGTGGATTGGACATGATGAGGCAGATGAGGCAGAGAGTACGGTGTCAATGTTTTAAGGGGAGTGGAGATGCAGAGTGTGCAGGAGCGCAGCAATTATTCAGCATGCATTTACTTTGAAAAACATGCAGGGCCTATAATTTATTCAGCACAGAGACACATTCTGGAGTGAATTCTTAAGCAAGACAACAGTCATGTCTCGTAGGGCTGATTTGGTGTCAGAGTCTGGAAAATAACTGGTGTGTTTTGGAAGTTTTGGTGAGATAAAAATTGCTTAAAAGTTTTTAGTCAGTTAAAACTATTTAGATTACAGCAACGCTATATGTAAAGATACTATCTGTAAAACCTCTGCCTATCCTCTAACACTGACATTGTCCTGCAGTCCATTTAGTGAGGCAGTTTGTTCATCAGTTGTTAGTAGACGTCATCAGTCTGGTCAAGGTCGAGTGTGGCTTGGCAAGGCTGGCTGCTAACGCTAGCATCAGGTGTTGAGCCTGTGGGTGGCAGGTTTGGGCGGAGCACTTCCCAGACTCAAAGATGGCATATTTGTGGCACATATATATATATATATATATATATATATATATATATATATATATATATATATATATATATGGCCCAGAAACATAGCTTATATATATAAAGTTCTATTGCCTACTAATGGCAAATCCAGTTAGCAGCAGTTAATTAGTCAGTCGGGTACTTTAGTAAGTTGTTAGTCTAATCTGCCCCCAGGAAACTTATCAATTTCTAAAATGACATGAAGAATGGACAGAAAATTGACTAAATTGGAATTTGAATTGAACTAAAACCTTTCCTTCTCATGTTTCTCTCTCTGCTCTTGATTCTGAAGCCGCTTTAATGAGATTTATTGACCAGCGTCTTAAGAAACAATATTAACAAAGGATATTATAAAATTGCATGGCTCACACAATGGAGAATATCATTTTATTACTGGAGGTTGATATCGAATGATCTTTCAAATTCCTCTTGCTCTCCATTCTGTTTTTTTAATCACTTTGCATATCTTTTATTATTCCACTCCATTATTGTTTATTAAACATAAACAGTGGAAACACTGATTACATCAAATCAATTGTCCAGAATTGTCCATTTACATGCAGCATTGTTTCATTTGGAGCTGTTGCCCATTAACTGGTTATTCTTGCATGATAATTTATATCCCAATGTTACATTATTAAGATGAAGATTTAAGGAAATGAATACATAAAATGAACACAGTCATTCCCACTTGCTGTAGGAATGACTGGCACAGAACATCAAACACAGTACAAGACGGAGAAACAAGATTAAAGATCAATTTACTGTACACACAGCGTTCATGTAAAACTGTGTCTTTGAAGCCTGGGATGACTGACACATCTGCAGAGGATGACATAACTGTTGCAATTTTATGTAATAATTAGATTCTGTGTTGTAGGATGTACAGATAGCACTTGACTACACTTTTTTTTACACAAAGAGCTTTGAAAGAATATATATCAGGAATTATGCAAGAATTTCACACCATGAGCCTGGAGGAGCGGTGCTGCTTCAAGCTAGTCTGAGAGAATTTGCTACTGAATGTTCTTGGCCACAAATATTGTCACAGACAAAGTGTTTTTACTTTTTTTTTTTACCATATTACGTTATAATGTTATATGTTTTCAACACTGTGGCTTGTGCTGTACATGGATTAGATCTTTGGAGGGGATCGATACATTTAGATGTTGTTCTGGGATGAAGTATCGTTTTTTGTGACAGGAAAGTATTTTTCTATGATTGTTTTGATTACAGTATTATTTATGTCCTAAAAAAAATCTAAAGTCAGCTTTAAACTCATGCATGCATCCCTGAGGAAAGAGGTCCAGTTTTAATTTAAGTTGCCCCATTACATATTTGTCTCATAACATTTAGTTTGTGTCTAAAGTCGGAGGGCCACAAAGCCATGATGTGCAAAGAAGCAATAATAATAATTTTATTCACATAGCTCTTTTCATGCTGAAACACAAACTGCTTTTCCATTTAAAATCTTCAAAAATATTACATGCGGTTAGAACACATAATCAAACAGCACAGAGCTCAATTAAACAGATGGATGTGCAAACTAAAATAAATAATTTCATGCAGAAATAAGTCATGCTCATATGAAGCAGTTAACATTTAAAGAGAAAAGCACGTATTTGACCAAATAAAACAAAATATAAAAGATCTTCTGATACAAAGCAATTAAAATGGCAACAGAGGAATGTGGAAAATATTTGTAAGAGCATACTGATGATGATACTAAAGTAAGTACAGCTAGAGTATGTAATGAGAAAAAATAAAATAAAACTATATATATATATGGCTGCACCATGGTTTTGCACTGTCCTCTGCCCGGCGTCAACTCACACCGGGCATGTACTGGCAAATAGCTAACTTTGCTTTCTCCGACGTGGAAGAGATTATAAAAAGGATCTGTTGTGTCATAAATTATTGTGTGTGTTGTTCCACTTCAACAATTAGTGTCTCGTTGTTCATGTTGAGACCCTTTGATCGATTGACTGCTGACCTGGTGCCACAGGTCATGACGTAATGTTGATGTGAAGCTGTGAAAGGCTACATGAACTGCGTATTGTGCTTTATTTTGAAAGGGGGCGGAAGTGTATTACGTTGATTCTGTGTCGGATTTCCTGTCTGGTGCAATCTGCTCCGTTGAAATTGACGCGGTTTAGCAACGGCTCTTGTCAAAAATAGAAGTGCCACAGAAAGATAGCGCTGCAGAGCGGAGAGACGCTGCTGGGATGCTGCTGAGATGTTCCGCAGCGCCCCTGGTGTGAGTGGTTCAATAATTAGAGTGGCAGCGATCAGCAACGGTGACCGCGGCGCAGCCGTTCCACGGCGCGCACGTCCCCGGTGTGAGTTAGGCTTAAAGCACCCGTTATCCATTATCTGTAAGCACTTATCCTCACTAGGGTCTCGCTGGAGCCTATCCCAGCTGACACTGGCCAAGAGGTGAGGCACACCTCGGACAAGTCGCCAGCTCATCGTATATAGAAACAAACAACCATTCATGCTCACATTCAACCTTTCTTTAACCTTCTTGCTGTGAGCACAGTGCTAACCACTGCACCACCGTGCCACCGTCCGTATTCCAAAATGCATGCTGTCCCTTAGCTTCTAGTCTGCTCGGTGAACAGAGCAGGTTTTAATTATACAGCTGATGGTTACAAGTTATTTCATATATTCTGGATGGCCTTACAGGTCATTAATAACATTTTAAAATGTATTCCAGTGCAGTGATGCTAAAATTGGAGCAATGTTCGAGTGTTTGAATTCAACCTGCAGCCCTTTGCTGCACGTCATTCCCCATCTCTCTCTCCACATTCCTGTCAATCTTCAGCTGTCTCTATACAATAAAAAAAGCTCCAAAGCTCCCCTCCAAAAAAAAGAAAAAAAATATCACCCTCAGTACAGTTGTCATGAATGGAGAAATTAGCTATAGAGACCAAAACTGTTTTTGTACCTGGCTGTAAACATGTTTATTTCTGCTGTGAAGTTGGACATTTTAACATGGGGACTTATGGAGACTGACTCACTTCTGGAGCCAGCCTCAAGTAGACATTTTAGGAGCTACAGTTTGGCGATTCACCAGATAAAAAGAGTATTTTTTCTTGCACATGTGTTATTTTTGTTGTGCTGCTTAAAGGATAAATTCCTATCAAGAATGACCACAAGCTCCAGGCTCCAGGTCAGAAAGTGGATTAAGGGAGAACTTCAACTACACAGCTGCCAATAAAGTTGGAATAAAATAAGTGTATCTTCTCACAACGTTATTGATTAGTCTCTTCCAGACATATCACAGTGAAAATGAAACCACAATTAACCTACTGGAATGTGTATAACTATGAATAAAAAGAGGAATGTGTCCAAATACAAAATTGTTCCAACTTTATGGGCAACAATGTATAATTTGGACCAAGGATCAAAACTGTGTCCAGTCTTTGACATTGGATAAACAGCAGCAATAAAATCCAGGATGGTTAGATTGTTCAGTTCATTTGTATTAAATGAGAGATATAACTGCATCATCAAGGGTAATCTGTTGGCTAAGTTCACTGACATAGTATTCTTTACACAAATATGATCAGTTTTACTTCCTGTCACATATATAGTTGTCCCAATAAATAACATGTGTGTTCTTCGAGGCAGTTAATATCTATATAATATAATAATAGCATGCTGAGTGATCAGCATGCTCCTGTGTAGAAGTCTTTGGTGGGACATAAATTTTGTGTAAGATTAAATGTGCACAGAAAAAAAACTGCCGTACTAATTCGGGGCAGATGGAGGATAAACGATGAAATACCTTTATGATCCGGCACACAACAAGTCTCTTTATCACCCGCTGCTGGTCTGAGTTGTTCATCTTCAGAGGTTGGTGAAGGGCATCTACGGCCCATCATTTCACCAGCTTTGTCATCACCTCCCTCCACCTGCTCATCCTCCCCTATACTCCACCTCCCCCAGGGGAAAACATAAACAGTTAATGCTGACACAGTAGCTTCTATACCTTTTGTGTTTTTCCTCTGCATGATCTATCAGACTCACATTTGTACAGAACAGTCCGACAGGAACAAACACTTTATTTCACACATGCACAGTCACTACAAACCACCGCACTGTGCTTTGACCTGATGTTACTACGCTTTAGCCACACTCCCCCACCAAAGGGGTGGAGGCAGCATAACACTTTCTGCCACTTCACTCCTTGTACTGGACTAGTTTTATGCTTTGTCAGTCTCCACGGGTCTCTCTTCCTAAGTGCTTCTGTGTCTTTCACTCGTCCTCTCTGTCTGTTGACCTGTTTTCAGAGTGTTGACATTGTTGTTGCACTCAGTCAACTTCATCATGACTACATCCATGTAGTGTACAACAAGAAGAGAAATATAAAGCTTAACTTGTCTGTTTTTATAATATTCATCATATTTTTCAATGTGACAAAGTTGCATTATAATATTTGATGATTTATTGAGTATCACTTGTTTATGATGAAACATGAGCTGGGTAAATCTTGTTTAACTGACTTGCAAACTGCTGGAGACTCTTACATCATTTGTTATATTTATGTATTTTTTATTTTGACATTCCCACAATAAGAAGTGCTGCATGAGGCAATTTTTTCCTGCCCATGCATGGTCACTTAATTATTCACATTGTTGCTAACGTAATACACGCCTCTGTTCTACTAAATATTGAAATATATTATTAAAATATTATATAAATATTCAAATATATAAATGCAGCACAAAATCTAGATACCAGGTGGAGCAGTTGACAAAACAGTTACAAAAAGACAGTCTGTCAGAAGTCCAAGTCAGTTTCTTAAATTATCCTGTGATTATGGTGTAACACACCATCTATTATCTCAGAAAAAAAAAAAAAAGATTGTGGTCGCCCCTGTGGAAAAAAAAAAAAAAAAGCATCTTACACCTGGTGGTAGCCATTAAGAATACCTATACAGAAATAATCAGTCTTCTGACTGATGGTTTGGTTGTTCATGTAGGTCACATGGAGGCATTGGTATTAAACTGGAGGCTGATTTCTTTCTTTCTTGTTGTATGTTTAAAATCATAAGGAAACAGGAAAGAGTGTTTTGGTGATCCACTCAGTTTATTTATTTAACATTTCCCCATTGTGTTGATAAAAATAATAATGCACAAACACAAACATAATCCAGAAGACGTTTGTAGAAAGACAGACTGCGCAATCCTGCTTACATTTCCATTACATCTGAAGAACTGTGGAGATTAGCTAGCTACTGTGACGCTCAAACGGATGTCATGAATAGATGCAGACATGGAAAAACTCTGAACACTGAAAATTCATTCAACACAGGTTTCGGCACTTTTCATACTATTTGGGGAGCCTGAAGCTTAACTTTGTTGTTACCTTCAAATAAACATGACAAACTTAATCCTTGTATTGATTCTAATGTTTACTGTGTGAATGCAGTACACAGTGCAAGTTGTATTTGTGTTTAACCAATGAGCGGTGCTCAGCACTGCAAACTTCAGCTTTGTGTCTCCGGATTTTCAGAAAAAAATGAGTTTTCTGAGGAACTCCGCCATGGTTCATGCTCATAAATGTTATATTATCCCTCAAATATATTGTTGAACTTCTAAAATTTCCCATTACATGTTCACATCACATGATGCTCTTCATGACCTCATTGTTTTTACTTTGTTTCTTGAACACGTCTTTTTTATCTGGTTTTATTTGCAGGATATTATAAACAGCTCGCAGTGTAAACACAGGACCTGTTCAGCCATAACTCAAATATGACACCTCAAGCACAAATAAAATTCCCTTTTGAATGCAACACCCTTAATAGTAATAATGTTTAGGAGTGGTTTTAATTTACTCCTCAACACTGATTAATTAGGTGAAATCGCTGCAGCCCTTTCCTGTTAAACGTCAGTTAATTAGCTGACAACATTGGATGGGATAATTAATACAGCTGGGGGGTCACAGCATGTTGCCAGAGGGAAGGAGCTCATGCTGGAGGCCCCTGTGACACAGACCTGCCTGCATGGTAGCCACCTGCGGTCAGTGTGAGGGGGCGTGTTGTAGACCTAATGAGACTCAAGCTTTCAGTCTTCACACTTTGTTTTTAATATCTGAAAAAGAATTGGGCTGCTGAGACGTGCTGTGTGGATCCTTAATGACCTCTGTGATCCGCCGTGGAGCAAGTCTCTCTATCAGAGGCTACAGAGTGTGAGCTGTTTGTCTTCAGAGGTGGGTGAAGGGCATGTAGAGTCCATCAGTTACACCAGAGGGACATCGAAAGACGTCTAGTTTCTCTTGCTCGTGTATACAATAGGATATACTGTATTGAGTTGTACTGTTTTATTCCCCTGATGTGATGAGTCAGAAACTGCAAATATGATTACTGTCTTTCAAAATAAAAGTAGACATTTCTACATGTATAAAAGTAGCAGTAATTTTCTCCAACGCTGTCAAAAAGTTTTAAAAAATTATCTAGGTAATAAACTCCAATACATTTTTTTTTATTATTATTTGAGGATTTAGAATTTAGACTTCTGATAATTTTCTAAATTGAAGTAACTTCATCAGAAATTCTCAGTTTACAAATTAGCTTGAATTCAAACCTCAGTCTGGATACTCACACAGTCACACAGACATGCAGCTAATAGGAGACTTTAAATTGTCCATAGGTGTGAATGTGAGTGTGAATGGTTGTGCTCTTTGATGAACTGACAGAAGATGGATGGATAATCTAAATGATATTTTACAGAATAAAATAGAATACAATAGATATGCCATGGGAGCAGTTAGGAGTTTGGTACCTTTCTCAAGGGCACCTCAGCAGTGCCCAAGGAAGTGAACTGGCACCTCTCCAGCTACCAGTCCACCCTCCATACTTTGGTCCATGACGGCCACCCAAGCCAAGTCTGAGCTACTGCTGTCTAAAGATTTAAGATTTAAGTCAGGACTCGCTTCTGTTCAAGCAAGATCCTTCATTTGTTGGCACAGATTTATTTCACTTTAGTCTGAATCCTGATTATTTAGATTTTTGTGGTCTAACAGTTTGAATTATTCATTTATTATGCAGAGATGTTGTAGACGTTATAAGGTGTTGTTTATACAGCCTCAGCCTACAGTTACAGGCCTCTGACTTCTGAATGCAGATGGAATTCACATGTCGAGTGTCAACTTTACAGCAATATTTGCATTCTCCACTTGTAATTACTTTCCTTAATGCAAAACTAATGTGAACTTTCACTGTGACTGTTGCTTAAACACGCGTAGTATGTGTATTCTTGTACATATCATAATCCTAATGAGATTACCCTCAGTGGGTTTGGATCCATGTAATGCTTCAGTGGTTCAGTCTCAGGTGGGGTTGGCTGGGTTCAGTGCAGCATTGTGTGCACAGTCAACACTCATACCATTACATTACTCATACCAGTAAACATTCTATATTGTCAGATTTTAATTAGGCACAGACAAGGTGTGAATGAAAGCAAACTGCGGTGTCAGCTGTCTATTTAACGCATGCATCAGGACTGGGTTCATAGAAAGGGGGGGATCTTTGTGGGCAGTGTTTAAATCCAGCAGAACAGGGCTTTTGAGGCAGGCAGAGTGGCAGTGATTCATAGTTCAACCCAGAGTCCCTCTCTCCCCAAGTCCCTCATAATTAAAGTCTAAGCATATGGCCTTGTGACCATGCGAGCACAGAGGTATCTGCAGAACTTTCTTGGCATCTTATTTTGAATTGCTGGCAACACTGGTCCCTTCAGCCTTCCTTCAGCGCAGCGGAAATGAAAAGCGTGTCACCTTGAGTTGTCATAAGCCACATCTGCCAGCCTAATTACCACATGTTGGGCCTTATTGATAGTGCGTTTGTTAGATGTTTCCTATATTAGTCAGAAAAAATGGCCTTATGGTCTAGATATTCAAAACTAGAAATGGTGGATCTGTGACGGGTCCTCTCAAACAAAAGAAAATTCAAATTCAAAAATCATGACAGAGTATGATCATGATCTATGCTAATTAACTTAGCACAATGGAGATGTGTGCAGAATGCTAGCCTTTCCATAATGTTATCATGCTAATGTTCATCTAGTATATAATGTTGAGCATGTTTGATTTCTATGTTACAGGAGATAGCTTCAAATCTGCAGAAACAAATATTTTCTCTGGGATTCATCAAGGGTCAATCAACCTGGTACCATCATAATAACACATAATATATAGCATTTATATGCTGATGACAGCATTACATCATCTACTTGATGATGTCCTGTTAACAAACTAGTAAACTGCATTAATGAAATAAATTGCTGCATATCTAGAATCGTTTTACAGCTGAAGCCAACACAGAAATATGGATACAGATTAATGTGTTAATGTGTCATTCAATATCTCTGAAACAGTCTGAAACACAGCAACACAACATTCTTATCCATAAAGCCATGTTACCAACATGGCTAAAGATCCTCAGGGCACGTCTAACTATCACAGGATTCCTCAGTGAGCAGAGTTCCACCACCACCTAAGTACTATTTGAGGAACAGAAAATGACATAAAAATGGTCAGAGAAAAGAGGCCAGGGACCACACTGCCTCCAGGAATAAGAGGATTGGCAGGACGTGGCTTAAACCTGTTCTTTTTTTACACTACAAGAGTAGTTCACACTAATGTTAGCTTTGGGCACGGTTTAAATGTTACTTCAGAGACATTTTCTGGTTGAGCATGGTCTATAGAAGCAGTAATGTTAGGATTACTGTAAGCATTTTGTGGAAAGTACCTGCCTGAATGGAGATGAGCACAAGTGGTGAAGACCTGTATTGAATTATGGAAAGCATTTGGCCTAGGCTCTAACGGAACCATCTCCATGGTGTCTGCTCATCATTTCTCAGGGCCAACATTTTGTTCCAGCTATATTTTTTTCCTTATCAGAATTGTCTGGGGAAGAAATCAGGGCTGTGCTGTATTACATTTAGTTTCCCATTAGATTAGAGAATAGGCCTGCTGGATAACGCCTACTTTCACCCTGACTTTCTTTACTTCTTCCACACTCACTCAGTCTTCCCCTCTCTCTTTCCCACTAAATCATTCATTCCCTGACTTATCCGAGAGTGAAATGGAGCACAGGCTAGGCTAGTTAATGGGGTTCTATGAGCCATAAGATTACTTTCCTACCTGAGCTCATTCCTATGAATCTTCCTTAGAGAAGCGACTAAAATAACAAACCCCTTCCAGCTGTAAGCCAAACTTACAGGAGGACTGTTGGGTGTTTGGACAGGCTGTGGATTCCATCAGCTCTGTGCTCTCAGTGTCGAGCATAAGCAAGTCCTGAACTTGTCTGATATTTTCTGCCATGCTTCCGGTGGGACATAGTCACAAATGTTAACAAGAGAACTCAATTTGCATTCTCCGAGCAGTCTAATTGGAGTTGGAACAAAGATGGCAGAAGTTTTTTTTTCTCCTTTTCTCTCAATGGAAATCAAAAGTGGTGTTGTTTTTTTTTTTTTTTTCTGTCTGTTGGTTCACATCCAGAAACTTTGCTATTCAAATTGTGCAGTGGGTTTTGGGAGTCTCATCACCTGTGTTGCTCATAATCTGACCTATTTAGCAGCTCCATAAAACAGAGTTGTCTGCTTTGTCAAAAAGTAATCTGTGCTCTGGCTGTTTCTCTATGATCACGATATTGGCTGTGACCACACTGATCACTGACACCTAGACTGGAACCAGAACTCATCACTATCACACTCACTGCCACAGGATTGAACTGGACTTTTCTGGACTAAAAAAACAAAGCCATAGTCAATTGAATTATTTTGAAGCTACACTGATGTGTAATCAGGTGAATGGTATCTGTTATGAACCTTGTAGACTGTTTCTGCACTATGTGACATTGTACTCTGGGTACGATCAGCCACAAGAAGTGTGTGACTCATATGTGACTCATCATGTATCATATCACCATCATCATATTTTACGGAGAAAATGTTTTCTGTTTGTTCTCTGATGTCCTCAATTCAATGTCCATCAAGTCTGTGATTTACAGTGTTCTGATGCACAGTAACAGGTGAGGTGAAAAGACCAAAGGGGGCGTCGACAGACCAGGCTAAGAAAAGAAAAGGAGAGAGGGACTGAGCATGTACTAATGAGCATGATAACCAGGAAGGTTATCTTGACCTAACAGGTACAACAATGTCACTCAAGTGTAGCCTGAACAGGTCTAACAGGGCAACACAAGCGTAGACCACCTGCGTGGGTTGATTATATTGCAGTAACTATTAAGCAGAATTCTGTGAAGGTTCTCAGTGGTCCAGGTCTTATTTCTTAGAAAAGGGTTAGATCTGGGGCAACTGGACTTGGGTGTAGATTCGTGAAGACATGTCACCTCTCATCCAAGAAGCGCCTTCAGTTCCTACAAAACAGAATGATCAATAGTTAGAGGTCAGAGCTCTCTTCAGAACACTTACAACATTAAAATGCTGCGTATACTGAATACATGAGTAATAACAGATCAGGAATGTATGAAATATTAGGCTGACAGGATGCACTCATAATGAGTGTTACTTTTGATACTTTAAGTACATTTTTTTTTCTGTCAATCCATCTGTACTTTGTACTGATTGCACCTTAGTATTGTGTTTTGTATATAAGTAAAACATCTGAACACTTCTCCCACTGCTGACTGTAGCTTTCAGAAAGTTTCAGCTGCCTTGTTTGAAATGAACTGTCAGAAAATCAGTTGTGCCTGACAACTTGGAGTCTCTTATATAATTTCCTTTACTTTTATTTTATTTATTTATTTATTTTAAGATATTTTAAGCTTTATTATATAGACACAGCTGAAGAGTGACAGGAAATGTGGGGAGAGAGATGTGGACTGACATGCAGGAAAGAGCCACAGGTCGAATTCGAACTCTGGGCTGCCATGGCAAGGACTCAGCCTTTGTACATGGGGCGGATGCTCTACCGAGCTAAACAACACCCCCTTTTATTTATTTATTTTTTTAGAACTGTTACTGTGGAGACTTTTTTCCACTGAAATCCTGTCCATTATCTTTAATCTTGTTTTGAAAGATAAGTGGATATCTCGATTCTGGAAAAAGGCCTGTGTTGTTCCTCTGTTAAGGAAGGATAATTTGCACACAAATGATCCTTCATGTTTGGTTTATTTTTTATCAGCGCCCCTGTGCTATCGGGACTCCCTGTGTCTGTTTGTATGAAGGATAAGTACAGGGTTTGGTAAAACACCTTTCCTGTGGACAATTCCACCTTCTTGGACTGAACTACAAATGCTGGTTTTCGGCTCTGCTGTTCATTTTTCTGTTATCACCATTTCCTCACACATGGTGCTTGTAGCAAATTGTCAAAACGAGCTAAGTGCTAAAAAATAGAGCGGCTCCACAGAGCTCTGTTTGCGTCCACCATCAAAGATCGGATTGTCACAAAAGTGACATCACCTTGCCATGCGCCGTGTCATTTCGGTGCACCTGTGCTTCTGCATGCACACGGTGCAGGCCGCGTTCAGGAAACCAAATGTGTTTTATACAGCTTGTGCGTCCTTGCATCGCCCTCAGACGGGAACATGTTGGAAAGAGCTGAAGTCAGGATTGACTGTATATTTATTTTGAATACGCAGTTCAGTGTTTTGTTGAGAAGACTTGCGTCTTGGGACCTTGAATATAATTGCACAACAAAGTCATTCTGTGTGACAAGGTGCTGGAAAATTAGAAAATGCAGGTGCATGAAAAGAACGCTGGGAACAATCTTACCTTCATGCAGCTTAGCTTGGCTGTTTTATCGTTGTGTTTGGACGATGAAAAAGCAGACGAGCTAACAAAGAGGGATCACAGAGCTAAAAACTCCAGTGGTTGGGGATTGAGCTGTGGTCCACATTGGAGGATTCCTAGAAGGACGGAGCATGAAGGAGCTAGAAGGAGCGTTTACATCCCAGTGGACTTCTTCACACAGTCTCCACAGAGCTGGAATATCGATTCAGTTATACTTTGATTTATGTAACTGCTGCACCTTATGCACAACATGTCGCGCCGATATCAGTTTAAAAGATAGTGCTCACTGGGAGAAATAGAACTGCTTTTACAATTCATTCTCGTGCACTTCATCATGCTTTTAAACTGTTTTTCTCACATTGCACAGCTGAAGAAAAGCTTTTTTTTTTTTTCTTTTCTCACGCACAGTAAAGCTAAACATCTGTCATTCTGAGCTGAAGTGCAGACGAATGTAAACAACACTGATTTTCAGATGGGGTGCCATTCATGCAATTACCTCCACTGAGGAGGTTAATGTGTTTTCAGTGCTGTTTGTTTGGCAGCAGGATTATGGAGAAATGACTTCTCATGAAACTCTGTGGAATGGTGTAGCGGGGGTCAAAGGAGAATCACAGAGCAGATACACAGATTATTTTCACTTTTGCTAACATTGAGATGCATTAAAAAAACACACACACACACACACACACACACACAACTTACAAGTAGTTTTCATTTTAAAAGCGTGTGACATTTCTAGCTTTTTAAACTGCATTTCAACACACCAGAGACAAAAATGTTGTAAACAGATAGCTGTTAAAACACACCTTATTCATTTATAAGTGTAAAAGTCTCCGTGACCTGGTCAGCCCCCCTTGTGACTCTTCTGTGAACTGTCCCCTGGAAAAAACAGCCTCCATTCGGACAGTCACAGTGAGAGTCGAATAAGTACTGCTGTTTATTTACAGTGATTATGATGAAATTTCAAGCAACCCACATTATTATAACAAACAATCATACTGTGTTATTAAGTAGTGTTTTTGGCAACTTCTATGAAGATCAAAATCTTCACATTTCTGGGTAAAAGTCAGTGCAACCTGATCAATCCTCCCTGCCGACTCTTCAGTGAACTGTCCCCCAGAAAACAGCCTCTGTCTCTGGCAGTGAGAGCCAGGTGAGTCTTGCTGTCACCGATGGCGATTATGTGAATGTGATGTGAGCAAAACTCTTGAACTCACAGTGTCACCTTCATCTTTTTTCACTATGCACAGCGGGTCAGGATTTCCCTCACAACACAATCTCACAGCTTCTGTGAGACTGTAAACACAGGAATGCTTTGTCGGTTTTAGATTTACAGTGGAAACCCGCGAAAAATATATATGAATTGTATATGTAATGTACATTTCTGCTATGGAGTCTAACAGCAGATAAACAACACACCTACCCTGACATGAACTCATTTCAAGTTACAGATGAAGTTGATAATAAACAAATGGACCAGTGGTTGATCTCAAATTGTTTACTAACCACAAACAACAGGACAGGACACAATCTGTGCACTGTATATTATATTATATTATATTGTTCTATACTTCCCATACTTAGCTTTTTTGTATATGCAGCATTATAGTCAACAAAATAAGAAACACACTTAAATATAATCCGAATAGTCTGAAGCAGCTTTCTGAACAAATACTCATAATTAAGGTCATGTTTATTACAGAGCTGGAGTCTGTGTTGCATTCATTGCATCATCCATGTGTTTCTGTGTTGCTGTTCATTCAGTTTCATTTTTGTCAAAGCTCTTTAAAGATGTGTTTATTTTTTTTATTACACAATTGATTCATTAATAAATCCAACCTGCATATAGAAGCTTTTTTTCTTTTTGCAGATAAAAAAACTGACCTGTAGTCAGTTTTCACCCCCCATCACACCAACAACACATCCCCACATCCTGACATATTATTAAGGAGTGAACGGTCAGTGAGATGGACACAGTGTTAATCAGCCTTATTGCTAATGTTTTCAGTTTAAAATGTAGCTCACTATGTTGCAGCTGCAGCTGTATTTCCATCTGAAATGTGGCGGAGTAAAAATCTAAGGTGTCACAGCACAGTTTGACTAGCTCACAATAGTTATTTGCAGTATCTGTGTGAGCGTATTCAGTGAATGTGTGTGTGTGTTAGATGCTGTGATTGTACAGAAATAGGTTTGGGCCATGGCAGAGTTACATGACAGCCGTGCTGTCACTGCTTTTAAGCCATAAATGTTTATTTATTTTTTTTTTACTGGCTTTTAAAAATATTAGTTGTGTTATGAAAGACTTTTTTTTTTTTCTACAAAGCAGATGAGCTGTAGATGCAGAGCTGCTTCCCTGAAAGACTCTGGCACCGACTGGGCGGAGAGAGACTGTGAACTTGGGATGTTTGCAAAGTGAAGTTCAGTCAAATTAATCATTCTGTCAGACAATGAGAGCAGAGCACCCCAGGGCTAAAAGGGAGACAAGGCCTTTCAGCAAGAAGAAGAATACGCTGCGCTACTGTATATGTTTTGGGCTTGTTATTCATTTTCACTAAGGGAGGCGGAGGCGGGGGCTGGGGCCTAGTGCTGAGGAGGGGGAGGTTATGTAGTGGTGTGTTCTCGCTCTCTCCCGGTGCCGGCGAATATATCTATCGTTCCGGAGAGCCATTTCCCATAAGAGGGGATAAATGGATGTAGCTGAAGGTGAGGACAATGCAGGAACATCACATTTAGAGGCTTATTCATCAAGTTCAGAGGTGGTGTCAGGCCTCTGCCAAATGTTGCATCTTCACAGCACCCTTGTAAAGGAACTGTTAGTGGCCTTGCATCCCAACACCCATCATGCGTCCTATCTAATTTATGTCTCCATATTTATGCTCAAAATAAATCATGCAGGGTTGCACTTATTTATCTTTAATGTTATTGTTTATATAACTGGTTCAACTTCAGGGAGTTTTGAGCAGGACCCGCTCCACCTGAACCACATATTAAGTGTCCTACCTTTATTTTAGCTCTTTAGACTTTCCACCTAAGGCTCACCATGGCTTTGCACGAGCCCTGAATCACGAGATTCCTCAAACGTGAGGTGGAGTTGGTGAGGTGAGGAATAACAGAATAACAGGTATAACAAAAAATGATTATTTTGTTGACTTGAAGGAAATATTTGTGTTTTTCAGTGCATAAAATGAACTTGTTGTTGCACATTTCAGTTTATATAATAATAATAATAATAATATAATAATATAATATTAATATATTAATAATAATATTTTACAGCAGGTCTAGAGAGGTGGGTTGTGAATCTTTTGGTATCTCAAAAATGGATTATTAGGGCTGTCTTCAAAGATTAATCCAATGATATAACAACTTATGTCAAAAGATCAAATCAAAAGATACATTTGCTTATTTCTTTGTTTAGAATAATAATAATAATAATAATAATAATAATAATAATAAATAAAAGAAGAAAAAAAAACTTTGTTTTAATTAAAAAAAATGTTATGACATGTATTTATTTCATCACTGTAGTAACATGCAGTTAAGATCATCACTGGTAAATATATTTCTGTATGAGTCTAGTGGAGGAAAATATCTGAACAATAGTCTGTGATATTAGTTTAAGACATTTCCTCGCGCATACATGGTTGCTCAAGTAAACAGAAAATATAAGATGTCAAAATAACAACATTACATTATGTTACCATGACAGCAGCACTGCAGAAATGATTTTTAACACAGGGGTAATGAAACATAACCGATAATAATGATGTTTACTAACACAAACATGCCATGTGCGTTCATATCCTGTTGTGGATAATAATTATATTTATATATATATATATATATATATATATATATATATATATATATTAAAAGTCTGTATATATTAAACAACTGTGATTTGATCCAGAATTGCAGAATATGAATTCTCAGTGAGTCAGTGTTTTTCAGTGTTTATAGACAGTTTACTGTAAAGGATGGAGGAAAGGAAGGACAGGTTTCTAAAGAGTGTGATGACTCTTGCAACTTGAAGTTAATTGTAATAGTTAATATAATTTGAGTGAATGAGTACATAAATATAAGTAAAAAATAAATAAATATAAGTATAAAAATTCACCCTCAGTACAGTTGTCATGAAAGGAGAAATTAACTATAGAGACCAAAACTGTTTTTTGTACCAGGCTGTAACAGAACAAAGACATGCAGGTTCTGGCACTTCCACAGAGGTTTTTGTGTGTTTCTGTTTTCTTCCACTTCAGACATGAAGCTTCCATGTGTTCCGTGAACTTTACAAAAACTTTACCCTCAGAAATGTCGCAGCCATTCTTTGTTACTGAATATGTATGACAAATCGTCTGTTTGGTCACTGACACGTCATTGTCACATCCACTCACACACACCTCCGCCCATCACTTGAGCTGAAGATGTAGATTATTTTCCTTATCACACTTCTGTCATTTACCTTTCCCCTTTTCATACACATCCACTTTTGCTGCCTTTCCCTTTTATTGCCTTCCTTTTATGTCTCAATTTATCTTTCTCATACATGCTCAGTGGATTCTCTTGTATGCACACACACACACACACACACACACACACAGTTCACTTTTGCCTCCCTCTGGCCATTTTCTATTCCCCTCTTCCGTGTCTGTGGCTGCAGGAAACGAGTCTCAGTCACGAACATTATCCAGATACCTTCTGGATGTGCCTGTGAACATGGTGGGGGCAGTCATAGTGATATATGGCTGTAATCCCACCGCTGCAGCATGACACGGGTGTCAGTTGCCATGGGAGACGAGATGATTTATATTCTGCAGCTCTGCTTATGGCCCAGTATAAGTGATGTTAATGTTAAAGTCCCGATCCTGCATTCTTATGCAGTAATGAGGAGGTCCTGCCACTAAGTGGAACACATGACGACAGACACTCTTACTGGCTCCTGTTTCATTTTTTGATGGGGATAAAATATGTTTGGGGATGGGAGGGAGGTTATTTATGTTCATGCACAATCTGTGCTCTGTCACTTCATGCTGTATGTATAATTGATGTGTTAAAAAAGAGGCTGATTGTTCCTTTAACTGCTAAGCTGTCTTAGAGCAGCTAGGTCTCTCCCACTGAGGTGCATGATGGATGTTTCCTCTTCCTCGTGTGTCTCATGCAGTTTCATTTGCATGTCCACATGTTGTGCTTTATCTGTCACTGACTATTTTTTTGCCGTGAATAAAACGACAGGCCATTCATTGGTCAGCGGAGCAAGATGATTGCAGAGCTTTCGATAGGCTGCGCAGTGCATCAAAATGATAAACCTCCGTACACGGGTGACTTCTTCTGGCATATTATTGATTTCAGCAGAAGATAGGATTGGTAAATGAAACTAAATCAATATAGATAATATACTGGGCTGTGAAGGCAGACTGTGTAAAGCAACATGAAGAAATACTTCTGGCAGTACTGCCTTTAGCTTTTTTCAAGTGTGTTTTCAGTTTTCAGTGGTGTGTTGAACCTTAAACAAGACTGGCATCTGCAAAAAATGCAGGTTAGGGTTTGATGGCATTTTTATCAGGTCTGAATCAAATCCTGCACTTTGCAGTCCGTTGTCACATTAATTTATGATTAGTTTGTACCTGTATCTGAGGTTAAACTGATCAAACTCAAAGATTTATTTGAGATCTGTACTTCTTACTCACTACTTTCTCATAGTTGATGTTATTCAGTCTGGTTTATGTGATGAAATCTACTTGAACCTAAATGATGATCTTTTCTTAAACTTAACCAAGAAATGTTGTGCCCAAACCTAACCAAACAGTTTTGCAACATTAACAGTAACATTGTGTTACAAAGGCTTTCTGGCTGGAAGGCTTTGTGTGCATCTGTGAGATGACAAGGGGGTGTGACAAAGTATTAGTATCTGACTACTATTTGATTAATTGCCTTGAAATACTGCAAAGACATTCACTGATTTCACTGATCCTTTGAAATATTAAGTAATACGCAGCGTGCTCCTTCCGAATAGAAAAAGAATATGTGATGATCTCATATCACGTCTAACTTTAGTGGATCGGGTACATGTCGGGTATGGAATTTATTTTCAGATTCTCTGGTTCAAGTTGAGACCAAACTTTTCTATGGATTTTACAACCGTTTAAAATGAGTCCTACAACAGACCAGGTAAAACTTGTTTTTGGCCTAGCAGTAATTGATCACTTGAGGCTCCTACTGGCCAGTGATAAGTGGAGTCATCAGTCGGTTTGAAGCCAATCGCTGTAAAGATCAGTTTCCAGCAATGACTTTAATTCACACTTCCTTTGAATACTTAGTTTTCAGTAATGAGCTCATCAAGGTGACGAAGAAAGAGAGGGAGAGACCGTGACGAGTCAGAATTAAAAAGTAAAAGCTGAGCGTCTGAATTCTCATGACTTAATGATCAAAATATAAGACAGCGTCATGTGGTTCATTTGAATTTCAAGGACTTTTTAAGCAAGGGGCCATTTTCAAGCTATTCTAGATTGTTTAACTGCTAGAACGAAAAAAAAAAAAAAACATTAGCCGATGATCAGCAGATGATCAGTAATCAGAATCACTTGATTGGGAAATCCCTATTCAGAATGAACTGTAGTCATTTTGCGATCCTATTTATTTATATATTTGTTTATCTCATCATACCATGAAGACACTGTGTTATGGAAGCATTTCACCTTAGCTGCCTTAGAGTACTCAATAACATATACACATGACATGTCGACGTTTTATTCCACAAATTAATGAATTCAAACATCTTATTAACGACTGAAATCAGCCTGTGGTCGGGCCTCAGTACTGTGTTTCACTGTGTTTTCAACACTTACCACAACCAGGTATTAATCTTAGGTACAACTCTGTGCATTTCATTATTTTCTGTGAAGACTGATGATCATATACAGTACATGCTGAAATATACATCAAACACACCTGATGAAATGTCTTATTTACTCTCACGCATTATAAACATTAGGTATTGTGAGTGTGAGATGGAGCTACAGTGTGTATGTCTGTGTAACAGTCTTCAGGACATCATGTCACGCTCCCGTATCGGCTTTTAGGTCCATTGGACTCAAGAAGAACATCACTTTGTTAAAGTGCAAAAGTGCACCGTCCACTTGAGATCATAGATTGATATGACAGAGTGGAGCTCCAACCAAAAGACCATGAACCATGAATGTTAATTAGCCACAGCTGATATAATCTGCTGCTGGCACTGTTTGTCATTTTAAGTGGAGGTCAGTGCTGACGGACAAAAATGACTGTATTAAACGTTTCTGACAAAAAGAGTCGTGAGAGACGAGATGAGGTTTGAGGGGAGAATCGCTGCTCGGCCTTGGAACTTTGTGAATTTTATCACTGTCGAACCCGATCTGGTTGACAGACAATTAAACAGCCACAATTTTGATCATCAATGACTCATTTGACTCATTTATTAAATATATTTGTGATTTGGACTGTCAGAACAAAACAAGACGTTTCACTTTGAGCTCTTTATGATGGATATTGTTTTTATGTCGCCTGCACTTGAATAAATGATCAAACATTATAATAATAATTATTGACCTTTTGGCTCAGCGGCTTTCTTTCTCTGTTGTCTCTGATCGAATCTAAACGGTCACAACAATTGTATTATTGCCAATTATGCATAAATCCTGCTCTTATTGTCAAAGTGGGACATTTTTCAGGATGACTATTGTTCTTGTAGTTATGATGCTACAGTATAATATCTGCGGATACTGTGCTAATTAATATAAAAGTGAATGAGTGCAGACTCATTGAACATTTGATGAGACACCGAGGATCATGAATACATTTATGTTTTTTATTAGACACGATGAGCAGCAGCGAGGGGTCAACACTCTGTTATGTTTAGTCCGTCATCTGAACAAGATCATTTTCAGTGTCATGCAGGAACTTTGTGCTTCAAAGAGATGAACATGTTGCAGACACTGACAAAAAATGATTTTAGGTTTGACACAAAGAGGGAAATGTTGGAGCTCTCTGAAATATAAAATACATTTTAAAACAAAAATGAATGTGCTGTATATTTAAGCGAGTGGCCTTCACAGTCATCAAACACTTCAGCTGGCCTTCTACTCTTAAACTATTCCTGAATAGATTTTACATGAATGCTTCCATTTCCTGTGTTTTTTTTTTTTTTTTCCACTTTGATCAGACACCAGAGTCCTTGCTTGCTTCTCTCTCCTGCCATCTACTATAATATTAATATTTATCAAACATACTTCCTGATTCTTCAGGTAAAGCAAACAAGAATAAGATGTAGGGCCACCCTTTGATCTAGCACTCGAGACTGCAATTTCCTCCACTATAGCCATACATAACACATTAATATTCTAGTTTTTCCCGCATGCTTGCACTGATCTACCTCAAGATTTGCTTTAATCTGCGTCCACGTGAGTAAATGTGTTTTCTGTGTCATTGCAGGCATGGTGAACTACAGCGAGGTGTCTGGCTACCCCCTCGTTCAGCACTGGAGTCTTCGCTCTGTGCTGTACCACGTCAAACTCAATCAGTGGGTCCTCTCTCAAGGTAAATCACTGTGCGCTTCAATTAATTATATATATATCATTTGTTATTACTGCTTGTTTATTTACACTGTGGAGGAGGCCGTGCTCGGGTCTCTGTGGCACAAAGTCTCACGCTCTCCGCAGAGAAAAAAACACCGTCAGCTATCAATTATTTATCACATCGTAATTAATGTGACACATCAAGGTTAGCAGCTCATCACAACAGCTTGGATACTTTCTTTTTCATTTTTGATCAGCTGTGTGATTAACAGCAGGCTGTCACCGTCTGATTAGGCGGACATGTTTTCCCCTCTTGTTCTTAAAGATACTGTACGGACATCATCTTTCACTGTCAGATGTTTGTTGAGATGCTCCACATGCACTTAATGCTGTCAGAAGAATGTGCATGCAGAAAGTATGTCTGTAGAAAAAAAGCACACATTTCTAAGCATTTTCTTGTCAGCAGTGGAAGCAGTTGTGTGGCAATAAAGTTCTCGAACATATAAAGAGCGTCACCACAGGGCTCGTTGTTGGCCGTGTTGTAATGCTGTGCTAAAAGGTTCAAGTTGAGTTCATTATGTCAAATTAAACCCTTGTTTAAACAGTCAATTATGGACTGATTGTGGTGGTGCTGTTCAGCTGCAGTGCTCTTAGAGAACCCCGGAAGGCAATGAATGGGTGAAGGGTCGAGTTGCCTTTAATCGCAAATTAGCAAAATGTCACTTTAAAAGGGCACAAACTAAAAAAAAAAATCTGCCCAAGAAGCACAAGCAAACAAGAGGGATGAGGAGCTGCAAGAGACAGCACACGCTGACTGTGATAATTACAACCTCAACTCCTCTTTTAACTGCATAATAACTCATAATGTATTTTAATATCCAATAGGCACACAGTCCTGGGGTGCTTGTGAAGGCAGATGAGTCCAATGCAGAATGAAAATAAGCACAATTTTCTCCCAGATGCACTGGATAGAAAAAAAAAAGTTTTCAGCACTTAGAAAAGTGTCTAAACCCGGGGCCTCATAACATGCTGCTAAAGTTAGCTTAGTGCCTAACACATCGTCTTTATAGCCTGACGGAATGGATGTTTCTATGGAGTGAATGGAAGGGATGGAGGTGCTGCTTTTCTTAACTATATTGTCATGAAAACTCCCCATTCCAAGACTCGATGCTACATAATATATCAAGTGTAAACTCTTAACTAAATGGTGTGCCACAATCAATATTCTACTTGGGAACAATAAATGTAGCCTCAAAACTCCCCAGAAACAATCAAATAATGGAAAAGGTGCCCAAGCACAAAGTAATGACATCGAGGACCTCCGCAAGAGTCATGGATATCGGCATTTAGACATATGGAAGTTCCCCAAGACAGAGCCCTGAGTCGTACATGACGACGTTGAGACATACGGAAGTTCCCCTGAGATAGAATCCCAAATAGTAGAAGACAGCATTGAGGCGTATGGAAGTTCCCAGAGACAGAGCCTCAAGTCATAAATAATGGCATTGAGATATGCACACATGGAAGAAACAGAATGAAAAAAAGCTGACATCATTATTTCTAGGAATGGGATGTAGGTGCAGGATGGAGATATAAAAAGTGATGCATTGCTGTTTTGTCTTCAGTTCAGTTCCAGAGCCAACTTTATTTCGATTTGTGAAAAACTCTGTTCATGTCCAGAGAATCTTTGGAACCTTATTTGAATCTGTTTTGGACCTTTCTCTTCATCTTTGCTGTAGTTTTGTGTTAGAGAAGATCTTCAGACCTCTGACCTCCAGCAATAGATTGTAAAATGGCAGTAAGAGATGTAACGAGTGATGATCAAAGAGTTATGCAGCCTGACATTGACTGTGTTTTTCTGTACATCTGTCGTAATCAACGACATTTAACATATGCCCTTTGCAGTACTTATTTTACCTTTACAAATGTTTTTTTTTATATTCTTAAAAACAAACAACAATAAAAAAAAACTATAGATCCTGCTGCCTTCATGAACTTATATGATTTATGTATTTATTGCATAAGTCATGTGTAAACTTTATTTATTTACGTAACACACTGAGCTGGTTAACATTGAGAGCAGAGCAGTCTCCAGAGTTTGTACATCTTAAAACAGCTGGTTTGATCATTCAGTGTGTTTGAGGTAAATGGAGCCCAGTGAGACTCCCGTCTAACTTTCTTTGTGATCATTCATTTAAAATGTCAATATGGCGGACTACACAGAGCAGACGACCTCAGAGAGCCGGAGCAGAATGACACACAAGTGTCTTTAGCACATTCAGGGTTGATTGTGTGACAGTGAAGCTAAGAATACTATTTCTAAAACTTTTTCTTCAATTGCAGGTTTTAAACATTGATATAGATGATCATACACCGTGGCTGCTGGCTATCCTACAATAATAATTTGATCTTTCTGGTCCTATGTCCCAGTGCTTACATCCTCCTTACAACAAGAGGATGAATTGCCACCATTGTCAGTGTTTTGATTAAAAACATGAACAGCCTTTGGACTGCATTTTCAAGTCCATTAAGTGCCCAAATTTGCCTTTCACGACTGCTTAATTCCACTGGGCACGGCCGTGTGCTAATCACAACCATTAAGACCTCTTTGTGTTTCCACCAAGCGCTTCAGCTGTTTTATTTTTGACGGATGCGCGATCAAACAGCACAGAGCAGATCGACCTAGCTGGAAGTCATACACAGAAAGGGCCTTTAGAATCCAGTCAATTTTCAAAATAAACACCCTGTTTAGACACCCGATCTGCTATTTAACTACGCAGCCTACTTACCCATGGTGGAAGCACATAAATCAAATTCACCAAATTTGCTCCAGTTAATAAAACACTGATGTATCAGGATGTAGCATAACAGCGTCACAGACTTCATGTCACAGAGCTGTGCTAGGTGGAATCCAGGGGGTGCAGTGGTTTAATAATAATTAGTGTATAAGCCATCTATAAACATTATTCAGTTTATTTTATAACTAATGGTTGTAACACCTTGTCAAAAGTCCAGGGTGCCAGATTTAGTGGGCTCTGACAGAAGCCCACTAAAAATGGAAAAATGACAGAAATATCATATCAATATGTTATTGTTTATAAGACTTTACAAATGGTTAATAATACTGTAATACTGCAGTGTGTCTATGAACACAGTGAATGACTGGTAGTCAACTTAACTTTACAACTTTACTTAGGGTAACACTTAGAAGAGTCCTGTGATATGTTACGACACCTGGCATGAATCATGTAATCTTTATGAATCTCTGTGACTGTTGTCATTAAGTGTCACTTGTTTGTCACTGAACAGTCAACTTTGTTAGAGATATATTTGTTATTACAAGTTGACATTAAACAAGACAACACAACCTGCGTAAACCTGCCATAACACGTCTGGTTATCAAACATAATGAAACAATTAGCTTTATGTTTACATGACGTTAAATGTGTATCATATGTATTGGTGGTTTTGACATTAATAAATAACAATTATATCATTAATAAAAGTAAACATTCTTTATTGACATGTAATTGCTTTTAACAGTATAATAATGAATAGTTAAACAGAACAATTAATTCAGCGTTTATTAAAGAAGGTCATAATTTCTAATGACATAATTTTCTAATGACTATCTATGACTTAAAAAAAACTTTTTAAGTTCCTGTTTTTGTTTTTGTTGGGGTTTTTTTCTCCATGTGTGGAACAGGTGGAAAAACTTTTTCCTTTTTCTCATCTGTTTTACACAGTTGGAAAAATGATCCCGGTAAAACATTTTTTCTCCACCTGTTTCACAGATGAACAGAATGTAAGGAATTTAGATCAATGATCCTAGCAAAACCTTTTTTCACCCCCCTTTAAACACAGGAGAGAAAACAGTTTAGATCAGACTTGCCTCTCTGGGCTTCCATAGCTTTCACTTTATTCTACTTGTCTTTTTCTCTGTCTCTGATAGCCCGCCACATATCGCAAAGCTTTGTATCCATGGCAAGACCAAGGCTTGCTGACAGTGCCTGCCATGGAAACTTCACAGAATAAGATAACTGTGGATAGGTATTTAGTCAAGCAATACTTCTTCTGAAGGCTGCTCCTGGCTGCTGACACATCAGGGATGATACTGCTGGGTTTCTCAGTACTAAATGTATTACTCTATGAAAACACATCTGCCTTTTTTCTTTTGATTTCTCGCTACATAACTTGACTTGTTCTGTTGGCTTTGTTTCAGGGTGAAGTCAGATGTGTTGAAAGATTGCATTCAATCACTCTGCCTGCCTGGAAGAAGAGTGTCATTTCATAATTTGGATTGTATTCATGTTTTAAGTGCATGCATTATTCATATATCCATCATAAATACTTTCCATTCTGATAAGTGCAACTATCCTACTGTAAATACAGCCATGTCACCTCTAATGCATTTCCAATGGCACTGCTGCGGTTTGAAAGTAGCTGCCACGTCTGCTGAGGATACAGTTTCTATTTTCCCTTCACTCAGAAGCCTCCGTCTTTTTTACTCCCATTTCCCACTTTAGCTCATCATATTTCAACAGCCACCGGAGGGGTGAGGCTACTGATTTTTACATCTGATAGCAAAGCCCCCATCGCTCATTCTCACAGCGCTCTCTGTCTCTCACTTCAGTGGCCTCCTAATTTAATTTTACAGGAGAAGTAAGAGCGAGCGGAGCGTGAGTGCTGAGATATTAATACTGCTTCTCCTGGAAATGATAATGATAAATTGCTATTGCACTTTTGCTTTCCAATATTTGCTGAGAGAGAATCCCAGTGAGCACATGGTCATTTTGTTACAGTGCGGTCAATGTATCATATCAAACATGCTTTCTCATGGACTTTATTTTCTGGTTAACGCAGCCCAGTCGGTAAATTCACTAAAATTAGAGGTGACATATCCTTTCCTTGTTTGCACTTAACTCACCATTATGCTAACAATCCACTGAATCCACACAGTTATACACAGCTTTATGGAAGACACCATTGTGGGTAAAAACCTGTCATTTCAGCTCAGGTCTCTCCAAGGACACAAAGTCCCTGAGGGAGATCCACTGTGTAAATTAGCTATAAAAAGAATCCTTAACCCTGAGGTTCTGACTGCCACTTCTCCAGGTCTAAATAAAAAACACTCATCTCTAACCTTTGAGTCGCTCTGACGTCTCCCTGTAACACAGCAGAGCACTGTGTTGTCCTATCCAGGCAGGAATTAGGTTATGTGCGTGTTTGGTTTACGCACTTATGATAAAACTGATAAAAAACACACATTCCACAAAGAAAATGAATCCTAGAAGCTTTACAGAAGCAAACAGTTTCAGCTCTACATAACATATTCAACATAATACAATCCATGCCCATACTGTACATGGCACATCCTGCAACAACGCTGATGACGTCAGCAAGAGCACAAAAACAGGAAATAGAGTTTTAATTTAACAGTGAATGTAACAAAATAAAATGCTGTTATGGGGTTTTTTAAGAGTGACCCTTCCATAAGGAAGACTGGAATCGAAGCAAAGTTTAAATTGTATTTATTATTATTGTACAAGAAGGAGCGTTTAACAGTGCAACACACAGGAGGAGTTACAGAGAAAAAGGCTCCCAGAAGAGCTTTGACAATTAGTTCTTATACACTCTCTAATGGGCTGTCTCGGACACCTCCCCATAGATACAGATAGCATCATAACGTCTTTCTTAGTTCTCTTAATCAGTAGTCAGCAGAATATCCCCTTGTTTAAAGGACATCTCCCTGACCTGTCTCCGACCCTTGTTCTATTCTGAACTTCCTCAACAGCTGAACTTTATCTCTCCCTGCCAGCTTCAGCAAAAAACACAAATAAAGTGTCCACAAGATATGTAAGAAATAGAAACACATACACACATTATATGATTTAAAAACATCTGAACCCCAGTATAATCATAATTTTTATAACAAATGCTAAAGGTCCAAAAATCTATGCCTGAACTGGAAAAGACCCTGAAATTTAGTGTTAGACACAGATCACAATGATTTCTCAGCTGATTGCTGTTTACAAGTTAACATGTATTTAAATGTTAATTTTAATAATGATTATTTATTTATTTATTTTTTTAAGTTGGCTTGTTGTCACAGTGACAGATCAGCTCAGCTGTACAGTTGTGTCCTCAGATCCACTCAGGTATTACACATGTTAAACAGACTTTGGATCCATGGTAATAGAATAGAAACTCTTAGACCCAGGACCCATATGAGTTTGGGTGGACACATGAAGATCTCTAGCTTGCACTGCTACAGATTCAGCTGGTATTTTGGCATAAATGAACAGCTGACTGACATGGTTTGAACTATGTAAAGGTCACCCATTACTTCCATTTCTGGCAGTTCACTGACTGACTGTCTCCCACTCTAAGCTACTGTTATGCTGCATTCAACATCACTATAATGACCACAAGGCCTACAATGACCAATGCAAACACATCATACATTTCTCTAGCTGTCAGAGCAGACAGCAGAGCGAGGTAATAAAATGCTGATAAGAAAATAAAGGCAGGGTTGGCAAATTGTTAATGTAAAAGTTGTGGCATTCAGTTTCAATCTGTTGATGCTCCAAGCTCATAGAAAATTGTGATTCATTTTATGCCGAAGTCTCTCATGCTGCATTATTCATTCACACCAAACGCGGGTCCTCTGATCCTTCGTCAGGTATTATAAAACAGCACTGTGAACACAGCACTGCTGAAATTGTTTTAACATCAAGAGGATTTCACTGTATGAGTGTGGTGAGATTTTTCTTTCTTCTTCTTTTTTTTTTTCATGTGAGGCTGTCTAACATGTCTGTATGTGGACTGTGTACAATCAGCACTCAGCACACAGTTAAAGAAGGGTTTATGAATAAAAACCTGTTTCGGACACTTCAAATACCATCCATCCATCCATCCATCTTCTTCCGCTTTATCCGAGGGGGGGTCGCGGGGGCAGCAGCTTCAGCAGGGAGGCCCAGACTTCCCTCCCCCCAGCCACTTCGTCCAGCTCTTCCAGGGGAACCCCAAGGCGTTCCCAGGCCAGCCGAGAGACATAGTCCCTCCAGCGTGTTCTGGGTCTTCCCCGGGGCCTCCTACCGGAGGGACTTGCCCGGAACCACTCACCAGGGAGGCGTCCAGGAGGCATCCTCACTAGATGCCCGAGCCACCTCAACTGGCTCCTCTCGATGCGGAGGAGTAGTGGTTCTACTCAGAGCTCCCCGTGGATGGCCGAGCTTCTCACCCTATCTCTAAGGGAGAGCCCAGCCACGCCGCGAAGGAAGCTCATTTCAGCCGCTTGTATTCACGATCTCGTTCTTTCGGTCACTACCCAAAGCTCGTGACCATAGGTGAGGGTAGGAACGTAGATTGACTGGTAAATCGAGAGCTTCGCCTTTCGGCTCAGCTCCTTCTTCACCACGACGGACCGGTGCAGAGTCCGCATCACTGCAGAAGCTGCACCAATCCGCCGGTCAATCTCCCGCTCCATCCTTCCCTCACTCGTGAACAAGACCCCGAGATACTTGAACTCCTCCACTTGAGGCAGGATCTCATCCCCGACCCAGAGGCTGCACTCCACCCTTTTCTGGCTGAGAACCATGGCCTCAGATTTGGAGGTGCTAATTCTCATCCCAGCCACTTCACACTCGGCTGCGAACCGCTCCAGAGAGAGCTGAAGGTCACGCTCCGATGAAGCCAACAAGACCAGATCATCTGCAAAAAGCAGTGACCCAATCCTGAGGCCACCAAACCGCAGCCCCTCAACGCCCTGACTGCGCCTAGAATCGGTGACAAAGGGCAGCCCTTGCGGAGTCCAACTCTCACTGGAAACAGGTCCGACTTACTGCTGGCAATGCGGACCGAGCTCTGGCACCGGGAGTACAGGGACCGGACAGCCCGTATTAGTGGGTCCGGAACCCCATACTCCCGGAGCACCCCCCACAGGGCTCCCCGAGGGACACACTTCATCATTCTAATACTAAGTACGGCTGTCAAACGATTTTAACAAACAATTTTAATGTAATTAATCACAAGGTTTCTTGAATTAATTTTGATTAATCACAAACCTAAATATGACTGAAAAATTCACATTTTCTGTGTACTGTTCTCAGAAAATGACAAGAAGCGGATATTACATTTGTTTTTTTATTAATGACAAATCCAAAAAAAGAAAAATTTCAATTCTGAACAAGTTTGGCAACTTATCCATTGCTCCTTTTTTTTTTTTTTAACAAATACTTTCTGAACAAACAACTCCACTTTCACACAATTACATGTGGCCCTTTTACTTTTTATTTATTCATCTTTTAGCCAGTTGCTAAAGCAAACTAACTGGTTAACATTTTCTGAATGTAACACGGACCGTTTCTTCTGAACAATATTTGCGGGAAAGTAGGGCCAGCTTGTCATGTGCTCCTGAATGAGCAGCCCACCACTGCATGTGGCAGTCCGCCATACTTATGCTTGGGTCTGCTCTGTACCTGTGTATTTCTCTGTCAGGTTTCACCTCTTCATCTGACTCTGAATCTGAGCCCATCTGTAAAAGGTGAGTTGGTAGTCCATCTTGAGAAGTCAGCAGAGACCTTCTGGGTGATTGTTCATAAAGCATGCCTCCAAGTAAGGTCCACACCTCTTCCCTTTCACTTTTGGGCAGACTCTTCAAGTCTATGAAACGTGGATCTAGCGCCGTTGCAAGCTTGAGCCATGCATTGTTAGCATTCTCTTGGCGGGAGGCCAGGTCTTCCATGAAGATTGTCTTAAATCTCAACACATATGCAGGGTCTTCTTCAGAAACCATCATCACTTGACGCAGGTGGCAGAGGGCAGGCAGTACTACTGACAGATATAGGCCTCTCCATCCAGAATCTCAGTTACATACCTGCAGTAGAATAACACACACAAACAAACACATACACACACACATACACACACACATACTTTATTTGAACACCAGTTGGAATGCTGGCAAATCAGTTAATTGATTTATTTATTTAATTTGAGCTTGATCAGTTTAATTTAATTTTTCAAGTTGCACATTATATGTGCATTCCTTGCCTGCAGGGCTCTAGAAGAGTGCTCAGTCTCTGCAGTTTGTCCCATTCTGGTGGTGTCAGCATAACTACTTTGTGGTGTTGTTGGTCCAGGGTTGCTTTTATTGCTGCTTGATTGCAGTTCAGGCGCTTGATCATTTCCAACGTGGAATTCCACCACGTTGGCATGTCTTGCATCAGTGGCTCGTGCTGCTGTTCCAGGGCCGCTTGCTGTGTTTGAAGCTCCATGGTGTTTGCTGCGCTGTGTCTGAAGTTATCGACAATTTTGCGACACTTGGCCAACACATTTGCAAATCCACTACTGGAGAGGCTCACGTTGATGCTTCTCTGTAGCATGTGAGCGATGCAGGGCATGTGCTCATATGGCAGCAGTTTAGCCACAGCTGTCATATTGCGTGCACTGTCCGTCCCTATAGTTGTGATTTTTCCTTCAATTTTCCACTTGTGTGCCACAGTTTGAAACTGTTGAGCACATACATCTGCAAAGTGCTGCTCTCGTGTTTTCATTACGGTTAAAGCAAGTGACTTCAGTTCCCAGGTTTTAGTGAAGTGATGCTCTGTAACATCCAGATAATTGTTGTTACTCACAGAGCTCCAGTGGTCGCCTGTCCAAGTAACATATTCCGCTGAAGTCAAATCATCTTCATTCATTTTCTTTTTAGCGTCAAATAGTTCATTGATTTTAGTCACCACTGTGCCTCTCGACTGTGGCTTGTAGAATGCGTCTAAAGTTGCCACAAAACTTCTTTGAGGCCCGTCCTCGACAATATTAATCGGTCTACAGTCCTTTGGCTATCCATCTGGCAATTGTCTGTCAGCTTCTCAGACGTAGACTTACGTAATGCCCTGCGTTCGGTGAGGGGGGTCTGATGCATGCCAGGCATAACACCCGAAGTCAAAACCCCAACAAATGAATGTTTGACGTTAAGATGATACTTAAGGCTTGAGGTGCTTTGGTGAAACGAAAAGTCCTTCCTGCAGTGTGAGCAAACCACAACATGTTTGTTTACTGTTCCATGTATATGTGTGTGTGTGTGTGTATGTGTATATATATATATATATATCATGTATAACATATGTTAATTCCACCGTTGATTTACAAACAGTAATAAGGCTTTACATCTTGTCATACTAACTCTAACTCATATGAACTCTAAAAGACTAAGACCTTGGTCCAGATGGAAATATTCAACAACTATTAAATCACTATCAGAGAATTTTGTATCTATTCGTGGTACCCAGAGGATGAACCCTAATAATTGTAGGGATGCCTTGCTCCATCATGTAGCACCACACACCAACAGGTTAAACTGTTCACTGATGTATTGGCTCCAGACTTTGCAGTTGTGGTTTGCAGACATGGTAGCATGCCGATGTAGCATTTTGCACAAGAACTACTATGGCTCAAAGAGCTGTCGTTCTACTCCAACTACTAACACTATGGTACTGCTGTTCAGTTCAATTTTTTAAATATAGTGCCAAATCATAACAGAAATGATCTCATTACATTTTCCATGTAGATCCATGTAGGTCTCGACTGTACTTTGTTTCTTTGTTTCCCACCAGCAAGCAAGCACTTGGTGACAATGGCAAGGAAAAACTTAAACAGAACCAAATATTAGAATAATACGTATTTATTTATATTGCTGATGTTGCTGATGTGATGATCATAATGATGATGAGAACTAGATGGCAGAATAATAATGCAAATCCACTATTTGTTATCATTAATATCACATACACTACTTTTCTCTTTTGTCTGATAATCTTCATTAGCATCTATTTCACATTGTTATTTTGAGTGAACTTGAGTGAACAGCAGACCTCCAGAACAATCAGAAGCTGAAGGTGTGTAAAGTATTCCTGTGAATATAGAGTGATGATGTGACACAGTATTACATATACAGCATGCATACAGTGTACAGTAATTCCATGGTTGGATTTCTCATTCTGTGGTGTAGAGTAGTTGTAGAAGGGATTTCCTTTAGTTGGTTCCAAAGCAGCCTGTGAATTTATCTGTGATCCATGCAAAGCCCGAGGGACTCTCCAGCTTTGTGTGTCTTCAGGGTAGGACAAATCAAGAACGCCTCCCTCTCCAAAAGATTCAGAGTGTATCAGAAGTTAGCAAGTAGCTGAGCAAACAAAACACATTCCTGTATTTTTCTACTAACCCCAAACTCATTTTTTTTCTGTTTCTCATTCTATGTTTTTGTTTTAACAGAAATAATTCACCTCAATCTTTTTTTTTTTTTTTTCCTTTTTCCTCCCTCTACCCAGCCTTCAGCTCGGCCATCCATTCTCTGGACGGCGCGACGCAGCGGAGCGACTTTGTCTCGATCCTCAGGGAGTTCGGGAACCACTATGTGCAGGAGGCGGTGTACGGCTTCCAGGAGTCCTGTACCATCTGGTACCCTAACAAACAGGTCCAGAGACAGCTGTGGCTGGAGTACCAGGATATTAGCAAAGGTAGGACACAGACTCCCACGTAGTGTGTATCTCTTCAGAATTGTATCTAGAAATGAAAACAATGAACAGCGGTTTTTGGCCTGTGCATCATCATGTGGTTGTGACTACGTGGGATGTACGAGGAACACATTTTAATCCCTGCAGATATTTATATATTCATTGATTGTACAGATTCATAATCTGTCACCCCCACAAAATGCACAGAGGTTCATAACGCTGAGTGTGTGTGTGTGTCTGGATTATTATGTTATAAATTTAGTATTGGCAGGACTCTTGATCATACTTCAGCTGCAGCATAATGCTTGCCAGGAGAAATACTTAAACCTCACATGGGACCTCTTTTAACAAAGCTCTTCTCTTGCTCTCTTTTTTCTTTTCTTTTTTCACTCGTACTCTGTTGTGGAGAAATGTAATGGGCTCCCAGGGTGGCAGTCTTTCAGAAATGCTCTTGAGGCCTTTGTTTCAACCATCAGGATTTTTTATTTATTTTTTTTTTTATTATTCTTTTTTATTTTTTTTTTTCTGCACTTTATGGAAGTACCCCTTGTAGAATGTTTGGGTAGATCTTTTATGGGAATTAGGATGCTGTGTGGGCATCCATAAAACACAGTCCAGCACTTCTTATTTTAAAGGGCTGCATATTTAACCTCAGTACTTTTTAGTTTTAACCAAAATGTATTTTGTCGTATCGTGTCTCGTATCAGATATTTTCTTTCACTGACTTTCTTCACTACAGAACCCCTCAGCAATCTCTTTTCATGACAAACCCCATGCCCACCCTCACCCACACATGATGCACTTGCAACATTTCCAGTTAAAATAAATCATTCCAGTGAAAAAGTAGAACTTTCTAGACTGCACTATGTTGTTGTGCAGATAAATATTTAACTAAAAAAATTGCATTCAAGAAGTCAAATGTATTTTTTTGCTTTTTCAAATGAGGTGAAAAATATTATTGAATTGAATTTAATGTTAAATTGCTGCATCCTTGGCACATTCTTAAAGGACCTCAGGGTCATCAGCAATATAAATAAATATGTATTATTATAATATTTGGTTCTGTTTAAGCTTTTCCTTGCCATTGTCACCAAGTGCTTCGCTTGATGGTGGAAATCGTTGAGTCTCTTTGATCAATATTACAAAGAAACGAGTACAGTCGAGACATGCTCTACATGGAAAATGTAATGGGATCATTTCTGTTATGATTTGGCACTATATTTAAAATATTGAACTGAACAGCAGTAGCATTTGATAGTGTTAGTAGTTGGAGTAGAACGACAGCTCTTTGAGCCATAGTAGTTCTTGTGCAAAATGCTACATCGGCATGCTGCCATGTCTGCAAACCACAACTGTGCAAAGACAAACTGCACCCCATTTAGCAACCATTAATTTATTTAAAGTTCATGTACAGCTGCTTCTGTTCTGCATATGACATTTAACATTTATTTGACTTTAACTATTGCTTCAGTATTCATACAACAACTTAGAGTTATATCTGTGCTTAAAAAATGTTGACACTTGGCTAACAACCCATGTCTATCATGCATTATAGACCAAACATGAAGCATTATGAATATTTTTATGATTTGAACGTCATTGATACACAGTATAGCACCTAAGTATGTCTATAATGCATTATAAACCAAAACCCTTAAATACTTTAGAATGTGTTCTGATTATTGTTATAAAGCATTATGAATATGTGCATACTTATAACTATAATAATAATATATATAATGATACATTATAATAAATAATATTTAATGATATTGATATTGCTATAAGAACAGTATAACACATTGTAAGTATGCCTATAATGCATTATAAACATACTTATAAAAGAGTTTAATGTGTTTTGATTATTGTTATAAGCATTATGAAGATCCGAGTGATCCTATTACTATACATTATTAGTATGTTCATAATGCCTCATACAAAATGTTACTAAAATGTGCATAGGCCGAGACATTCATCTATATAACACATTCTCTCAGATGTAAAGACAGCTGTCTTAAATGACACATTTTTAATAGCCACACAAAAAATACATGTTCAGCGGCCTTCCAGTGAACATTTATGTGTGGCAGTACTTTAGTTGAATGTAATTAATTCAGATTTGTCAATTTAAATTACATTTCTTCAGCTATGTCACATTACGTTTCCATCTGTTTGTTGGCCAGACTTTGTGTGTAGCACATTACAAACAATGCTACAACGATTTTACCTTCTGTTGGAAGTCTCACACTGAATGGGGGTGTGTGTTGGTGGATCATAGTGTGGTTTTGCACTATAATCAGCATTGTTATAGCTCAAGCAATTACAGTAAACTACACAAGTGCTCTCCAGCAGCACTTGAAACACTCGAGCTTAAATGAACAATCAAAGAAGCGAAATGGCTTCCCTTTTTGTTTTATTGCTCAAAATGCCAGCATATGTCAGCCATCCATCTTTTTGTCACCTGTTCTTGTTTTCTCAGTAAGTCGCAGCAGAGATAAGTAATAGCCCGTCTCTCCTCGCCGCCTCACCTCAACGGCTCCAAACTGTCTGCGCTCGTTTCCTTTGTTTGCCTCGGCCACTTTTCTTCCCTTCCCTTGCTCTGTCCAAGGACGCCCCTGCTGCGCTGCTCTGTTCGCTCACAGTTACCTCTGCGCTGACAGATGGCATTAGATGACTGAGTTTTTCCGCCCTCATGAAAAGTGCATTACTCTTCGTTTTCAGCCACCTCTGACATACCGGTCACAGGCGCTGCTAAACGGTTAAACGCCATCAGGAAAATACCATGCTTAGATTCTGCTTTGTAATTTCTTTTAACCAATTCAAGCTACATCACTTGGACTGAACCTGCACTTCACAACACGGTTTCTACAGTCCTCAAGATCATATACAAGGAATAGTATTATTGGCACATCTGCAACTTTATTTGACATGTCCTATAAATTGATAGAATTTCCTGGAAATGCTCATATACAAAAGTCATAGAAGGCTTTCAGAAAGGTATTTCGAATTTTGTACTAATGTTAAATAGATACAGTACTTGGTTCCACTGCTAATTAATTTCTAGTGTCATCTATTTCTAGTCTAGCAGGCATTTAAATGAACATATTCTAACTAAGCTTAAATAAATGCTCAGAGCTTTCTCTATAAAATGACATCATTCTTTCTTGGGAAATTAGAAAACTCTGGACCTGTGCAATGAAGCATTGAGTCACAAATTAGCAAAACTTTGTCGACGCAGAGACTTACTCCATGTCACCACTATTCAGACTGTTGGATTTGTAGAAAAGAAAAAAAAACACACATTGCTGCCACTGTTCAAAGTGAAAATAATTACCAAGAATCACTTCCATTATAATTAGTATTTATTTACAACTCTTCATTGTGTTGGCTACCATTGTCCAGCCTGTGGTCGTAACAGGAGGCCATACATTCTCATTGTCATGAGCAACAATAAAAACATCAAATTTGGTCCAAATCCGATTGTCTGAACTCGTGCGAAATCTTTCCAGAATCCATTGTTCCTGCCAGACAAAGCACAGCGATTACGTCGGGCTGTGACGACCCTGAAATGATTCAATCTAAGTGGGAAACTGTTTCAACCTGGTCCAGGACCATCCGTCTCGAGGAAAAGAAATAGATTCCACTGGCAAAAAAAAACTTGAAATCAGAGTCATCTTTCTTAATCTGTTTCTGGCTTCTTGGAAACGTCCTGGCCTTTTGGAGGGAGTAATGAGCTCACAGGAGAGTTTGATGATCCATGTCCTCGCCCTTTGCTCCAAATACAAGATGTGCCCGACTGCAGCCTCCCTCCATATTCAGTGAGGAGCCAGGTTGATCATTTTCTGCAGCTTAGCCGCCTGGGGCTCAGCAGCTACCAGCAGTTTTAAGGCTTATTTATGTATATGGTTCATAATTACATATGAAATGGGAACGTATTTAAAGAAAAACAGATACTGGATGTGTTGGCCCTTCTGTTTTTTGCTGTCACCTCATTTGTGTCTCTGTAGCAGCTCAAAGCTCTTCATCTGTGTGAATTGGCGATTTTTGTTTATACAAGTTTATAAATCTTGCACTGTGTGGGCTGCTTTTGAATTCTCATAAATACAAAATGACACCGTTACCTAAAACCACCACTCCTCCAGTATGCTTTTTCACTTTAATACAGAATCAATGAAAGGCGTCTCAGGAACTGTGATATTCTGTGGCAGCTGTGCATTGACTGTGAATTATAACTCAGAAGACCAGAGCACACTGTGTGCCACGGTCTGTATAGTTAATTGAAGACTTACACCAGTTGTTTCCTAATGACCCAGGAACTTTAAAACAACACACACACACACACACACACAAAACGCCAGCTATCACTGCTGTGGCAGTCATGTTTGTAGAGATGCAACCATAGCTCATTAACCATGGTCAGTCTGTGTGTGTGTGTGTGTGTGTGTGTGTAGGTATGTGTGTGTGTGTGTGTGTGTGTGTGTTGGCCATGATGCCTTGTCCGGGTGATTAATAGCACTTTCGTCCCCGCACTACGATGACGGTGATATGAGTTTCCTGTTGTCAGACACGTGACCTCAATTACCACGCTAGAGATCAGACATGAAGAGCCAGAAAGCTGCTGCTGCTCAGCTCTGATCACACAGTTAAAGACATTCAGAGGCTGTTTGGAGCAACTTTAGTGGAAATGCAATATGGTTTTATAGACTAATGCTTTTCATATAACTCCTGTATATCTGTCACTGCCTCCACAGTCCTTCCTCCTGCCACATGTAGTGAATGGACACTAAAACGTTAAAGCTTCACAATGAAATATTTCTCACAGTGAAAATGAGTCAAATGTCTTCATGTAATGTAAAAAGTGTCCCATCTTGTGAAGCGCTCAGACAATTATCACCCGACTGTGCAGTTTTGCTCAGCTCTGGCAGCTTTACTGTTTTCAGTCTCACTGCTCTGCTCCGGCAGCAGTTTCAGCAACAAAGCCTTTATAAACTGAGCTTAGGCTACCTGCCCAGCATCAGACGGCAGACAAACAAAGTTAGTGAGTAACCAGTGAGCCAAGGAAAAGACTGAAACAGAGCTAAAAGGAGAGTAAATATTCAGATATGACCCAGTGTGTGTCCGTTTGTTCTGCTGCCCCCAGGTAGCCAAAAATCATTTAATGCAGCTTTAAGAGACATACACTGATTTAGATCTCCAACCTGATGCACACTCAGGACGATAAAGATTGTTGCTGTAGCACTCTGATACATTATTTTACTTTACATAATGTGTTCACCCCTTTTTGTTAGTCATCATGTAATCATATATAGATAGGTCCATAATGCACACAGACAAGTACAGAGGTGTCAGAGTGATGCTGCCCTATAGTCTGCACTCCAAAAGGTTTGATGCCTTGCTCAAGCTGCTGGTCCACACTCTGTAACATGGTCTGAGCTGGACTTGAACCTGCCACCCTCAACAGCTGCCCACCCCTGAACATCTGAGAGAAAATCTCAAAATGTTCACTGGAAATCTCCAAAGCAAAACACCACATTACTAATCCACTTGGTACTTTATTTATTATTATTTTTTTAAAAATATATTTCATGTTCAGAACTGCCTCTAAACCTATGTTAAAACTCCAAAAAACTTAAAATGGACATAATACCACACAGATTTCACAATATTATATGTTCCAGTGTTTATAAGAAGAATCTCACTCATGTCAACAACGAGACTGCAGAATGTCCCCAAACATCCTTAAAACACTCATGAAGACAGTAGCAAAGGCACTCAAAATGCCTGCATAGACAAACACACAGAGTGGATGTGAATATAATTTGCCTTCTTTAGCTTCCCTCCGTCTCTCGTTCACTTAGTGAGCTGTCACATGGAGAATTTGTGGAGACCAGTTCGCCTCAAAATAATTAGATGCTTTGGAGTTCTGTCAAAACACTCCAACAGCAATTAAAATTCGAATATGTTTCAAAAACAAAGGTGACATCATGAAGCTTGTTAAACTGTTAAATGTCAAATCAGATTGAAAATAGTGTATACAGATTAAAGAAAAAAAAAAAAAAATCAGATGTGTCTCCAGTAAACAGAATTTTGTTTCCTGTATCACTCCATCTTTCTTTCTCTACCTTCCCTCCCACCCTCCGCCTTCAAGTCAGGGTGTCAGCTCTCGAGCTCTCAGCTCTCGTACCATGCTGGTACTGTATGTGTAAGTGCGATCACCCCACCAGCAGCCAGGTAAAAATAGGTGTCTTATTTATTCTATTAGAGTCTGTCATTTGAAAAAAGGAGAAGCGGCAGAGGAAGTCTTGCTCCGGGGGGGAAGAGAGTGGATCAGAGGAGGGGGCGGGGGTCGGTGACGAAGAGCAGGAAAGACATGGGAGGAGTTATTTGAAAGTGGCCCTGACCCACACGCCTCCCTCCACACCCGCACACAACACATACATCTCAGATTAGCACCACCTGTCCTGCCTGGTTACCGGCTGGGAATTTGTTCACTTCGGTAAATTTCTGTGATTTTTAGACTATTCAACATTCTGCAGTAAAAATCTGTAAAATTACTACAAATAACAAATTTAATTGGCTGTATTTTTTAAATGTGTTTGTCCATTGAATTCCCTTCATTGTTCTGACTTACTTTCATATGTTTGTCTGGGTTAATTCCATTGAAACTAATAACAAATTCTTACCCTGATCAGCCATACCTCATGTAAAGAGACGATAGAACTAGGGCGGCTGTGGCTCAGGAGACCCACTCAGGTAGAGTGTGTCAGCCACTAATCAGAAGAGCAGTGGTTCGATCCTGGGCTCTTCCGGTATGCATGTCGGAGCGTCCCAAATTTACTCCCAAAGGCTATGATGTGTGTGAATGATTAGCTCTGATGAGCAGTTGGCACCTTACATGGCAGCCAGAGCCATCAGTGTATGAATGAATAGGTGAGTGAGCTACATAGTCTACAGGGGCTTTGGGTTGTCAGAAGACTGGAACGGACTCATAAGTACAGTCTATTTAACATATTACAAATATTTCTTCTTAGTAAAATGAAATATGCACATGCTGCATACTCAAATGTCAAAGAAAAAAATCAAATCAAAGGAGGTATAGATGTGCAATACTATACACAAACACTGTACACAAATAAATAATTTGTGGTATTTTTTTTTTTTTTCACAAAAAAAAGAAAAAAGAAACTAAATGAACTATATAAAAAGAGACAGTGCATGTAGAGAAGAGGTATATACAAATAAATATAAGGATATGTACAAATACATATGAGGAATTCATGCAAATACAATATGAATAGTACTGTAGGACCAGTAAACTGAATGTACATGAAGAAATGTACATTTATTTATTTATTTATTTATTAATGAGTCATTATTTCTGTAAATGTAAAAACGTCATGTGTTGATATCATCCACATCGGTCAGCATTTTATGGGAACTTGTTTTCTGGTTTTGGTCCAAGTAGACGACATCCCCTGTCTTAATCCCACCTGAATCTGATTTATGTATGTCTACGCCTTAGAAAGAATTCATATCAGTACAGGTCTTCAGTGATAGTTGGACATGGTTGGCTCTGTGCAACGAGCGAGTTCCCTGTTTATCGAACTGATATATCAACAAATAGATTGTTCAGAATTCTTCCAGTGTGTAACCAGTGTGTAACAAAGGCTCAGTCCTTGCCGTGGCAGCCCAGGGTTCAAATCCGACCTGTGGCTCTTTCCCGCATGTCATTCCCTGTCTCTGTCTCCCCACATTGCCTGTCAGTCTTTAACTGTCTCTGTTTAATAAAACCCAAAAAAACCTCAAGCAGAACCAAGCTCATTGGTGGGAGGCGATCTGCCGGTGCCACCGGTAACCAGTACCTTACCGACAGAACATCTGTGCAAAGTTTCCTTAAACCCGTCAGTAACTTTTCCATTAAGCTCTAAACTTTCCATTAGGCTCTAAACTTATACATTTATTTTTCAGAAGTTGCCAGAAACACTACCTACTATCACATTTCTGTTGTGTGGGCTGCTTCTATTTTATTTTGAAAACTTAGTGAAGGATCTGTTTTGTTGTCAGACTCTGAATACAGACTTAGGAACGAACCAGAGAGAATCGCTGAGGATCGCATACTCATAAAATTGACCCAACGTTACTTCTCTTCTTTTAAGATGACTGTCATCATATAAATTGCTTTGCCTTATGTTGTTTAAATATGCAGAATTCCTGTCTAACAAGCTACAGATGGAAAACAAAACAAACAAACAAAAAAAAACGCTTGTCCGTTTCTTTCAGTTTTTCAGATAGACAGTTTGGATTGGGGAGGAAGGAATGTTCATTTGATTTTTCAGTTGACTGCAGCAATATTTTAGAATCTGCTCGGGTCTACAGGGTTAACATCATTCATTCAACCTTTATTTAAATCTTGAAAGGACACAGAGTACATGTTCAATTACATTGGGAGTACAAACATCCCTGATAAAAAAGGTTGACCAGTTTTTTATTAACTGGGTTGGATAAACAGATTTGGTGGCAGCTATAAACAAAGTTCTACATTAATGGCTTGTTAGAAGAAGGCTGGGCTTTTTCTAAATCATAAAACATCTAATATAACAATTTTATTGTTGTTATTCACGGATTGTGATTGTGATTCATACAAGTCAATGTTATTCTGACTGACTATGGCTCTGTGACACCCGTGGAAACATCTGAGAGCCTCTCCTTGATGTTTCCTTTTTTTTTTTTTCTCGTGACCTCTTTTTCTGTCTCCTGCCAAATCTACTGTAGCTGTGAGACAGAGGAGGTCAAGAAGTGACAGTAAAGCATGAGTCCAGCCTTCAGCGAAGACGAAAAGAGTGGTGGGCAGAGGTGGGGAGGGGAGAGGGGAAGGTGAAAGAGATGAGGAGAGAGTTGAAATCATTAAACAAAAGATGGACAGAGGAAGAAAGTGGACGCTATATATATATATATATATATATATATATATATATGGAGAGTAGGTGTTTGGTGAGACAATAAAAAAGAGGAGATGGCAGCAGAGGAGGTGAGAGGAGCAGATTATCAAGAAAAAAGAACTGATATGACAAGGAGGAGGAGGAGGTGGAACAGTAGAGATGTAGTCGAAGGGAGGTGAACAGTGGAGCAGCTGTGATACGGAGGCAGCAGAAAGGATCTGGGGAGGTGTGGGTGGAGGTGTTGGAGGAGATGTCATGTGCCTGTGCGAGGAGGAGGCAGGGTGATAAATGTCTCCTGCTTGTTCAGTTACCAGACAATTACAGACAGACGTGGAGCAGATGTCCAAAACGTCTTCTCTGCAAGTGTGCACCCGCACGCTTCCTACCACTTTTCCATGTGTGAATCTGTTTGTGCGTTTGTTTATGTGCACACAAGTGAGTGCGTTTGTGCCTGCGTGTGTTGTGTGTGTGTGTGTGTGTGTGTGTGTGCAATCCTGCAGCAGAAGGAATACGAGAGACTCTCATTCAACTCGTCAAGTCTAACGAAGTGGAACTGCTCCAGCAGCTAAAGTTGAAGTTAGAGATGAGAAACAGATTGTCCGGCCGCTCTGCCACAGAACCGGTTGATATCGAGCCTTGTCAGCACATTCACCAGAACAGACAGAGCCAAGAGTGTTTCAGTTTACATGAAATCACATTACCACAGGATTATCTGCAAACAAAGAGCCACAAAGAAACTGAGAAGTCTCTAATCAGATTGCAGATACGTTAAGAAACGATACACCACTGCTTCTTTACGTCATCTAGACTTCTTAATATCGAGCGATTACTTTCAAATGCTGTCTTTTATAACATAAGTTCACAGTTTTGTGGAGAATTGTATTCATCATTGGTCAATTCAGTCAGTGCAGAGAAAGTGCACAGGAGTCCTTAATGTCTTACGCTGAAAGGTTTATTGACGCTTGGCCAAAGAGGGTGGAGGATTCATCAATACACTAGTTATGACACAATGCCGCCTCAGTTCTGAAGATGTTGCCACTACTACTCCATGCCCCGGTCATTAGTCTACAAACAAATAAATATATTTACCCTTACTGGCCCGACATTGTTATCTGACCCCGTGCAAGCTTCTGTGTCATGTAGCTGTTTCTGTTGTGTCGAGGGAGTGAGACAGCTCTATCCTCCGACATTGGTTACCATAGTAATGATCACAAACATACAGCTGCTCTGTATCTCAAAGAGAGACGCTGGTGTCCCCATAACAATCTATGATTTAACACTGTCCCTACAGTGGCCACGAGACTCACAGTTATGTATGAGCCTGTGTAATGCTAGAATAGAAAATTCCCTCACAGACTACAAACTGACTGTTAAAGTCGAGGAGTGAGACGTCCGGGTACCACACAGAAGGCTCAGGGTGGACATCAGGACAGAGGAACTGAAACACCAGACACCTGATTGGTGCCCTCTGTCCTATGTGCTGTTGTAATAAAATACTTTTATTCACGTACGTTATTACATATTTTCATGCTACTTCACTACACTTTCTACTACTATACTTTCTCCACTACCTTTGTAAAGAATATGTAAAACTATTCACTCCACTACATTAATCTATAAGATGTACTTACCATTCAGTTTTTAAATTAAAGGAAAACTTATTTTTTATATATATTTTTCATCCTGGATCTGTCAGACGATGCACACCTATTACAGCCAGTTTCACATTTCTTACTCAGTACTGGATCAATTTTAAAAATTCTTGTCCCCATAAGTCACTTAAAGTCAAAAACATGGGAAATTGTAAAAAAAAAAAAAAAAAAGGACCCAGGATTCAATTTAAAAGTTATCATGAAAATTAATAAATAAATAAATAAAAATAAAATAAAATGCAACACAAAGTCAGTGAAACCAGTGCTTCACATCCGCTCTGAACTGTCATGAGTTCACATATATGATTTACATAATCCACATAAGACTTTAACATCACCAAAGATTTATAATAAGATCTGTATCCTGTAATTATGAGCTGTCTCATTAATCTCATCATATAGGTGATGATAAGTGAAGTGCTTGTCACAGATGCTGTGTTAATTTAGTGTCCAATGTCAATTTTGAGCTTCTGCTTTTATTGCAGCTAAACAGATCATTAATAACTGATCGTGTTATGTATCTACTGTTTTGTTTAGGACTTTCATGAGACAAGTCACGAGGGTAAATATATATTTTTTGTGTGTTTTTACCCAGGAGCACGTTCAGAAACACAGCACCACGGTGTGCTTTTGTTTGACTGTGGAAAAACAAACATACATACAGTGTATTTGTCGGTAATTTCATTTACACGGATTTGTTGTTGTTTTCTTTTATTTATGCTGATGCAGCCACAATTTTCTGAAGTGTTTATAAATATGCCTACTCATAAATACAGAGAAGCAGAGCATTAGGAGCATGAACATACTTCATGTCACTGTAAAACAAACACAGCACATAACAAATGAGAAGATTCAGTTGTGTTTTCTCATACAGCAGGTAACCGCCCCAAGTCTGAGTGCACACTTCATATGTTACATATGTGCAACATTACGAAGACAACTTTGCTGACAGCCAAACATCAAGCAAGGTCAACAACACAAGACATAGCAGCCAGCTTATATTACTGACTAGTCCAACAGTAAGAAGCCCAGCTCAGCGTCTGTCTTTCAGCCTTTTATTTCACCAAGCTCTCACCAACCACTAAAAGTCAGTGTTAGATTTACTCTTATCCAACAGCTTCTTGCTCATCGTGTCAAGTCTTTTTGCCTCTCACTATGTCCATCAGAGACACTGTTCACTTGGTTACACATCAGTGTAACATTAAAATCTGTTATTTTATGGTAGAAAAGTTACACAAAGGGGGCTTTAAACAACTCCTTTTTTATCTGCATTTATGTTTTTTACACAAGCACACATCTCTTGTATTAAAGTGTTTCACTGTAGCCTGCCGATCAAGAATCCAATCCAATCTTTTAAGAGAGGATCAAGCATCAAATTAATGTCTCGAGTCAGACCCGAGGCAAAAACTTCAGATCACACCCTCGTGAAATGTTTCAGTAAGACTGTGAAATCCACATGGCGCAGATGTTGTACTCACAGGCACTTACAGTACAGCCCTGTAAACAGGCGTGGATAGTTGTCCCATATGCCTGTGCGCTCACACAGAGACGTGCACGTACATCCGCACGCATCCCGAGACACAAGAAAGGACAGGCAGCCTTAAATCTGCTATCTACCAGACAGCTGTGAGTCATTTCCCTTGCTCAGCAAAACAGCCATTTTAGACAGGTTTATTTCATCAAAAGTGGAAGCCTAAAAGATATCATAGCGAATGAATAGTCTGTCTGAGTCAGCTCAGTGTGCGATAACTCGGGGCGTTTTAAGTTTTGAGGGAAAGGTTTGGGTGGGGAGGGAGCTGTTACCATATGACTGCAGTACTTTTCACAGTGCTCTATAAATACTAATAAAGTCTTCCAAAATATCCACATCTTGTATATTGAATTCTGTTATGCAGCATATGTATATGTATAAGACATAGTGGATGCATAGATGATACAGTGAAAAGAAGTTTAATGGTGCACACAGCTCACAGCTGACGAATGAAGAGATGAAGGCTCTTTTCATGATTGCACTAAAAAGTGCACGACTAATGATGTAAAGTTGCGTCATAATACTGCTACTATGATTCTCTTAAAAGATTTAAAATCCAACTGTCCACCCACAAACCTCAAATCTTCTGAGGATTCAGTTATTTCCCTGACAAGGAGTTGTTCTGCAACTCTGCCTCCTACTGTACTTTTGAGGACATGTTCTGTTCTAGCATGCCACATGTGAGGTTACACAGGGTCAAGCATATGTCTTGAGGTCACTGCAGGGACAGCATTAGATCTTAGATTGTTATGGGGTCACTGTACTGTGCAGCTGTACTGTACATACTATTCTGACCTCAGTTACTATGGTAACTGACAGGACAGGGCTGTCTCACTCCCTAGACACAACAGGTAGGTACATAACAGTGTTAATGTTTGACTGCTAAGGGTAAACATATTTTCTTGTGTGTAGACTAATAACCAATTGGCGAATATCTCATACTGTAATATGTATTGCTTTTATGGACATAGAGTAGTTGTGTCCTATAGATGAGTCAGATGTATTGATGAATCCTCCATTCTTTATCAAGCTTCAATAAACCTCTCAGCATAAGACACCTTGGACTCCTGTCCACTTTCTCTCCACTGACTCAACTGAAGAATTATCCACAACACTGTTAATATTTTTTATCATATATTATGAAGAAGAATGAAGGAACTGATTAATGTAGCTTGCAAAGTTGTGAATGTCTCAGTAAAATGTTCACTGCCAGTTTATTTCACTTATGTCCCCACAGCTCGTGTATGTGAAATGCAGAATCAGCTCGGAGCAACTAAAGAATGGTTCAGCTTTAATTAATGTTATGTTATGTTTCAGCACTCGCAGCGTTGCTTAAGGTCAGGGAGACATTATGCTCTCAGTTAAATATTGACAGTGGTCTGAAGATCCAAGATGCAAAGCCGAGCCTGCAGGATCACAGTCCTGCACTTTGTACATCCACCCTGACCTCATCCCCATGACGAGAGTGGAGAACTCAAACCACCTCACTGGACATGAACCTGTCAGGAATTACGTTTCCCTCAAAATCTAACAAGCCAAACAAAGAAAAAGCAGCATACGAACTGGTCAGGGTTGTTGACGTTTGTCTTTTAAAGTAGAGGCAGAAGTAAATTTTGTTATAGCCCCACGATCCTCTTAGCAAGAACTTTTTGTGCCCAACGCCTTGATGTCTTTCTTTGTCTGCTTGATGATGATCTGAAGTCTGCACAGGGTGTTTTATTTTGAAATCTGAACAGATTCTCTATTCCTGCAGCCATAACATCTCACAGCCATGGCTGCTAGAATCACTTGGGTGGTGGCCCATCAGAGAACAGGCATATGAATCTGAATATGAATGTGCTTCTGTCAGTAGAGGCGTCAGATCAGGAAATACTCCTTTCATGGATCCATCCATTTTCTTCTGCTTATCTGGGGTACAACTTACATTACATCCTTAGGTTTATATATGAACTCTAATATTCAATTAAAATGAGTGCACTGACATTCTTTTGCACACACACTTTGCTTTTCTTAACCTCAGGCAAATTATTTAGTGAGGCAAAGCCTGCCATCCCTTCACCTTCACCTCTTATCTCAAACGCACTCCTCACTGAAGTTCAGTCGTGATTCATTATGTAGCCCTCCTCGTGTTATTCAGCATTTTCTAATCATGTCCTGCACGATCCGTTTCCGTCGAGCCACTCCGACATCTACTCTTCTCCACAGAAATGTAATTCCACTCTCGTCCCGTCAAGGTCGTCCCACAGATGAAATTTAAACATTTTATTCTCCTTGGCGGTAACGCGTGGAGGAGGAGATGGAGGAGCGGAGAGGCAGCCGGCCTGGCATCACCATTACTCTCCCTCCTTTCACCACTTTCTCTCTCTCTCTTATTATTCTTGTTTTTTCCATAAGAGGCACATTTGGACTTTCTTTTTCTGAGGACCAGCCTTTCTTCATTTTTCATGTTCTAATCGTTCTTGCTTCCATCTTTAGGTCCTGCCTGCAGGGAACTTTCTGTTAAATGCTCTTTAGACTCCTGCATTTTTCTCATCTTTTCTCTGCCTGTTCCCATCTTTTTCTCTCTCTTTCTGATGGTGATGACAGCAGATATGCAGGGGAAGCTTTCTGTGTTCAGATCTGAGCTGCCTTTGTACTTTTTGGGGCGGGTGGAGCACTGAACTTTCTCTGACACATTTGAAGCACTTTAGATGGTTTAGAACGTCTGTTTCAATGATTGTTCTTTTGAAATTGAAGCATAACTGGACTAACTTGACTGAGGTGATACCAAAGAAGGGACCAGGTCCTATCCAAAATGTTTGTTAATAGACAAAAGTATGGCTCCAAGTGAGCCGAGCCATACCACGCAGCAGAAATGTGGCAAAAGTCTTAGGACAATGTGACTGAAACAGGAGGGTCAGAATAAAAATTTCATCACGGGTAAAAAGTTCACAGACAGCTCAAGACCAATCCTTTCAAACACTGGAAGTGTGACAGTAACTCTGACTGAGAGCTCTGCATCGATGCCTCATGTCACATAGTTTGAAATAAAACCTCTCACTCGCAAAGATAAAGAAATGTCAATAATTCTGCAAGTAATAATATATATACATTCACTCTGTTATGGAATTTTTTATTCTTGTAGTGGTCTGAGTGACACATATATACTTTTAAATGGAATATAATAAATGCACACACATAGACACACAAAACACAAACATACAGACACATTACACAAGGTTACATTAGGTCACGTGTGGGCCTTGAGGTCCTCAGCAGTATTAATTGTTTGGCTTTGAGTGGCAACAGTAGGTGTCAGTCTGTCTCAACACTGTGGTGGCCAGGGTCGAAGAGACCTATTGCTGCCTGCTTAGACGTAATAGATAGCTTGCCATTGACATTCCAATCTACATAAACAGACATCTGTGTCTCCAGACTAGAATATGTTGACAATAACACCTCCATGAGTAAATACATTCTCTTTTACCTAATTCTGGGCGTATAGTATTTGTGGTGTTATCTTGGGGTTTAAAGTCTGACCACCAGCATGAGTTGGGCAGAATGTGAGACCGACTCAGGCACTTCTGATGTACTTTGAGAGTGTCTCTAATTCTCCTTGGCCAAGCAACAATAAATATTACAGCATAAGACATCAGAGGCTCCTGAACACTTTCTTCCCTCCTGACCTCACCATTGACCTTTGACTCCAGCAATTTCTCCACAACACACTCTACATCACCTCTTTGCAAACACGACTTAAAATAATAAGAATAACTGTGCTTTCATATACAGAAACATCCACAGTGTCTTAGCACTCCTCCATATTAAATATTTATCACTAAATCGCTGCTTTGGACTTACCTCAGTACTGAATTCAACTCTCCCACTGCCGACATGTCTCCAACCCCACCGACACGCACCCCGTCCTATCAGTCAACCTGATTTTCTCGACCACCAGCTTCCTCCAGTGTGTCGACACGAGCGAACAGGCCATTTGTCCGTGGAACACAGCACCTCTGCTGCTCTGCTCCAAGCTACAGTATTTATGACTTCTTTTCAATTTATAAAGCCTTTCTCATTCTCTACTCTCTACGTTTGTGTGTGTGTGTATATATATATATATATATATATATATATACACACACACATGCACCATACACATAATAACCAGGAAGAGTAAGTAAATGTGTTTGGATTTTGATGAGAAGGAACACAGGAATTATCATAGATTTGGCATTTTGGCTTTTTCTATAAATACCATTCATTTCACAGTGGATATATCCAGACTGGCAAACTGCAAGAGTTTGTTGGACTCAGTCTCCTCTTGCTTTCATTAACTAGGGATTAAGCAAACCCTGTCTACTGTGTACTGTGCACGTGTTTGAAGGCATTTTCTCAACTCACAGCGTTAGCTGGTCTATGATTTAATGAGGACGTGTGGCAGAAATATCTTTCCCACAGAGAGACAGAGAGAGAGAGAGAGAGAGAGAGAAAGAGATGTTCAGACAGAATGGAGAGAGACCTATCAAGGACAGTTGGAGAATAACTGTAAAGTCAGCTGGGACGTCTTAGCAGTAAATCCATCTCTGTCCTCAGTGTCTTCACATAAGCAGCAGCTTTGTAATCTGCTGTCTGACTGGAGTCCGTTTTAATTTGCCATCACAGCTCTTTACTGAGCTCTGTGTGTTTGGATGTTGTGTTCTCTCTCTCTGAATGTACAAGTGACATCACTTCTTCTTTTAGTTCTCGTAATGATGATCACGTGTCAGAAACCTCCACAATAAGACTGTCAGTACAGAAGGATTATTAAAGAAAGACTGTGTAACTTCCTGTTCAGTCCGTGACCAATAAAACACACCCTTGTCTCGGCGGGGTGGGACGGGGGCGCACGGCGGCTGCATATAGTTCCGACAACCTTCACCAGTAAGACAGGGTGTAAGTGTGCTAACCTAAGGCGGCCGCTGCGCTTGTTAAGCTCATTGCTCTGGCGCACATTAACTGGGCGACCGGATGAGTGTGTCGCATTTTATCATCTTAGATTTCCTCCCCTCTGGATTGTACGGTTTTATTAAACTAACTACATTAGTCTAATAACCCCCACCGTACGGGGTGTTTAAACTGGTGAAACAGTGTCACACTCAAGCTCGGACATCTGATTACTGCCAATAAGCACTTTAATAGCAATCATGCCGTTCGCCAGGTGATCAACTGAAATGATACAAATACAAAACAAAATCACAGTATTAACAACTCGAACATATTACCACCTGTATAATGCACATATACGAACACAGTTATAGTATCCAACACAAGTAGTAACACTTTGTATTCATATCTCAACCCACCAGCTCAGCTTCACCAGTCAAACAATGGCATCCATTAAAGAAAGTCCGGCAGGTAAATGCATCCGCCCAAATAAAAAATACAGAGGAAATCGCCACCACAAGAGGTCGCTATAAAACCACAACAAATGTTGGCAAACTCCACACACTTATTGCATAACATGCTGTTGTCTAACAAGGCGACAAGTGTGTGATCCATGAATGGACCACTAAATGTTCTGCTTCAGTGACAGTTTGTATTTAAACAGTCCTCTTTATCAAGCTTTTCACATTCTGACATCATGACATCAAGACATCTAACAATCCATCAACAGTACCTGGTCAATCTGAGGCTTCAAACAGCATGTACTCAGAGGGAAGTTACCACTGAGCAGAGTGTCACAGAGTGTCATCAGCAGGTTGCAATAAGTCGACTTGTGAACAGCATGAGACTGTAATCGATGGTCAAGGATACATGACAAGTTACTGATATTTGTCTTACATACAGCCAGTCGAATCATTTCATTTAAACTTTATTTGTAAAGTCAGTGTGTTGTCTTACGTTGGCGGTGAGGCTGCAGGACACAAGAAGAGCCAGACAGCCATGAGGTGTTAAATTCATTTTAGTTCATGGCCCGCCTACAGCCCAGTTTACTTCATTATTATCCAACCACTGCAGAATAACCTATAAAAAACACCTCCTAACCCTTCTTTGTCTTTTCATTCTAACAAAAGGTTTACCACTAATGAACCGTCAGTTTATAAAACAGGTATCTGTTTTTCCTTGCCACTGTCACTAGGGGCTTGCTTATGGTGTGAATTGTTGAGTCTCTGTAAATAATATTATAAAGAGTATGGTCTGGACTTGCTCTGTATGGAAAGAGATAACTGCTTATAAATTAAATTCAAGTACAAAAAGGCCGGTTCTGGCCCGAGGGCCGCGTGTTTGACACCCCTGACACAAACATTATCTCCAACATTAGCACAGTGGCTTTGAGCTGACAAGGACACGTGTCCTGTCCTGTCCTGCGACTTTGTTTGCTGAATGAGCGACCTTATAAAGTGCACTGTTAATGTCACTTCCCAGCACCAGTTTGATTTTACTGGATCTCTGTGACCCTGTTAGCTGAGCTGTCAATCAAACACCAACAGCAGCACAGCCAGTCACAAGCTCAGAGGCTTTTTGTCATAATCACTCTGTTATGCGTTACGACGGGTAAAATGTTTGACTAATTGTGATTTTGGATGGAACAAAGTTCATAACTGTATCACAGCCTTGTTTGCCAGGTGATAAATCTGAGACAGGTAGCTGTTTAACACCATGTGACACCAGTTTAGTTTCACTATCACTTCAAACTAAAGATGAAGTGTGCAATCCACAAACGTGTAGATTGAATGTACGCAAGGCAAAGGACAACAATGCCTCCAAACACAGTGCACTCTCCAAAACTCATTTAGTTTCTGTTAAAGGTGAGAAAAAACTCATGAATACAATAAAAACAAACACAAAGAGAATAATATGATTTACTGTGACCTGCCAGGTGAAGCTTTCTTTTCGAAATACAGAAAACCTTCAAACAAAGCCCTCATACATTGTGCAATAAAAGAAGAAACACACTGCTGCAGATATAAAAGCAGTACACGGACTGCAGACCACGTGAAATCTCTTTACATGATATAATGTAATATAGTAAATAAATGATATATCAGGTTTTTCCAACCACTTTGATAGTAAGATTCCTCTGACAGATCCACATTCATTTGATTATTTATTATTGGACGGAGTTTGGCAAAGAACTGTACACGTTTACACTGCAGAGACGACAACAACAACAAGCCATACAGCATGAATTATTGATTCCATGTTGCCACATAATTGAAAAACATATTCCTGCATGGTGCCGTTGACCATATTAGTTCACTGGTTCTATTCAAACTACAACCACCACCATTCATTTATGCCGTGCAAGACTCGACAAAATAATGATTTACAATTCAATTTTTGGACTTTATTAATTGTGTGACTCTATTCCAGCACAGATCAGAAAGGTCAAAGACATTTTTAAAATGCATTATCATAAACTGTAACAAACAATGAAAAGTATTCAGCAAAATTAGTTTTGGATAATGATTTGGATGATGATTTAGTTAAAATAAACAAACAAACAAAAAAAAAAAAAATAGAGAGAGCTGTGTGTTGCTATCACACATACGCACACCCCTACCCGCACAGTGACTCACACACACACTCTTGTTTTCTCTCCCTGATCAGAGTCTCCCTCGTGCTACATCATCAGAACTTGTTGGGCGTTCATTCTTCTTCTGCTATCGTTTTCATTTATAAATCCATCCCTCTAGCATAACATCTATTAAATATGGCTAGCTAAACAATGCCCGTTGCTACGCAACCAGGCGTAGCACAATTGTCGGTGCAGCATTGCACACCGGTTTCTACGAGGATAAAAATGACCCCTGACGGTTCTAAATATAAATAATCATATATGTTTTTCTGTGTTCCGCACCCGCAATAATTTACTATGAATAATAAACTCACTTCATGGAGAGTCATGAACAGAGAGATGTAGGAGTTTAATTTTCAAACATTTGAAAATGTCAAGGGGGGTGTACAAATGAAACATTGGGAGGTTCTAGTGTTGAACGCACCGTGATTAGACAGACCTCACATACACACTGAAACAAACAAATTGGCAGCTGGAATTCATTAGACAGCGCTCCACATTCTGCATGTATATCGGAGGCTTTGCTCTGCAGAGACGTTGACAGGAGAAGCTCGCTTCTGTCTGGTTTGAATCCTGTGGACAAGGTGGTTAACCAGCGGAGCTGTTTACTGATTAACAAGAAAAATCGGGTTGTGTGAAGCATTGGGAGTTCAGAAAATAAACTGAATACAATTAGAGAAACATTTCCTTGTGAACTATTGCATAAACAGACATTCTTTACGCTGATTCATCAACTGTCACACTTTAAATGTATTACAACATCATTTCACAGCCTTTTCAATCCATTTTGCATAATATAATTAGATTTCTGCAACCCTTTTCATAATCAGCATACTCGGTGTGTGTCATCGTTTAAAATATTGCCAAGTCAGTGCTCTGTGCACCCGTTTCCTGCCATCCAGCACATCTAGTCGGGCCTGGCACTTAAGCTCCAATCTGTCATTTTACTTCAGTTGTTCAACCACAGTTGAGAAACGAAGCCTTTCGGTGTCACAGTTGCACTTGATCATGTTTGAATGCGACGGTCGTGCCAGCATTGGACCTCAAAGCAGGTCAAGTGTTCATCACTTTAAATATGTGAAAATGATGTGACCGCTTTTAAAGCGCAGTTCAGCATTTCAGACGGTGCCAAACACACATACCTGATATTTATGTGCGAAGAAGATGATGACATAAAGAGTTTTTATTTCAGTTATGCTGGATTTGCTGACGTGATTTCTGAAGGTCATTTTTGGTGAGAAACAGGTCCAGATGTGTGTGTGTGTGTGTGTGTGTGTGTGGGTGGTGGGGAGGAAACTAATTAATTGGCTTGTTTTCAACAGAATCATAGTTGGCATACAGAAGGTGTGGCCAAAGAGTTCAGAACAAAAGGTGTACAGAGTTGTGTAGTCTGAGCTCCTAATGAGCATCTCCTCATTTCACTGTTTTCATATCAGCCCAAATCCACTTTAATCATCGCTCTCCTCAGCGAACACGTTCAAACATTATTCTTCTCAGCCCTGCTGCAGGTTCACACAGCGTAGCATGAATGAATTCTAATACCTTCACATGAATTTTCATGTTGCATCCATCATCAGGTCAAAATTTCAGGACATACTAAACAATAGCATCTTAATGTTGTAATTGTGAGCATCAAATTTTACCATTCTTACGTACGGCATGATCACGGAGCTTCAAGAACAGACTTGCATGTTCAACTTTCAGCGTCCTTGACAGAGACCAGTACGGCCACACAGCTGCTAACGTTTTCTAGACTTTGGTTTCAGCAACTCAGAGCGCACCTGTCAGACACATCCGCTCACAGATTGTGTAATTACCAAGTGGCAAACCTCCCTTGGCTGGGAAATAAAGCCAATGTGGAAGTGCCACTCGAGTGGCCACTTGAGGCTGGCTACGGAACAATTTCATCTTTATAAATGCTCCGTCATAAAATGTCCAACTTCACAGCAGAAGTAGACGTGTGCAGATACTTTTAGATTAGCCGGGAGGTGGAAGAAGCAGATCTACCAACATGGCAGCAGCCAGAGACACAGATTTCGAGCTTCCAAACAGCTCTCACGCCTGCCCCGTCCATTCTTTATACTATCATTGGTAATTACATGTTGCCAGATGTTAATTGCAGGTGCACAGATTTAAAACAATGCTGTGTATGAAAGTATGATCCAGATCTCTATAATTCCACTCATGACAGAAACGTGTCTCTCTCTGTGAACTCTTTTCCTGCAGTGTTTATTATGCATGTTAGACACGTTCATCGATACATTATTGAGACTACTCATCTGTGTGCACATCCAACCATGTTTCCAAAGTGCAGAGTTTTCTCTTCAGGTTTATATATCAGCTGCTAAACTTGTGATTAAAACTTTAATTCTGCTCCTGGTCAGCTTCTTTCACTTTGACTGATATAAACGGGTTCTTGACAGCAGATGAATAACTGTCAAAACTTTAGAGTGAAACCCTTTTACAGCCCACGTGTTCAGTAAATTTGGGCCTGCACATTGGCTCTTTAAGTATTTTAATTACCGCTCATATGGCGAAGGCTTCACGCTCCAGCGGCGTTTTTTTTGTCGCTGAAGATTGAGATGGTCACGCATGAAAAATTGCTGAAGTTATAGAACGCAGTATAATGGATGAGACACACGGAAATACGATGAGATGGTAGATTATGATGATGTGCCGCTGCGTGTGTGTGTGTGTGTGATGATCCAAAGAGCAAATGAAGAGTGATGACAAAGCTGCTCAGGAGGTCTCATCAGTGTGTGTGTCATTGTGTGTGTCATTGTGTGTGTGCGTGCAGGCATTCGTGCGTGCCTGCCTGTGTGTGTGTGTGTGTGTGTGTGTGTGTGTGTGTGTGCAGTTGCTTTAGGTCATCCACGCCTCCCTCGTTGCTCTTGACTCACAGGTCTCTCCTCTCTCTGCAGAAGAGGAACAAAGTAGTTCTTCATTTAACAAATGAAATAAAACTTTATTTGAGCTTGAGTCTCATTTTCTGTCCATTTCTAACTCGTCAATAGTTTCCTCTTTCTATAAAATCGGGGATCTGCATCACTAAATAACACGCATACGCTCCATCCTGCACTGTCTGATGGGTTGAGGAAGAGTCAGGTGTGTTTATGTACAGGAGGGGAGTGAGGAGGTTTCCTTGTTCTATGTATTCATAAAGTGGTGCCATGTTTCACCGCTGTGTGATATGTGACCTTGGCATTTTCACCATCACCTCTGTGCTGGATGACGCTCATCATATGCAAATGATAGATATGAAGCTGGCAGATAACCGATCGTCCTCTTGTTCTTTAAGAACCATCTTTGTCTTCCACGCTCTGCTACAGTGAACTACATCTTTTAATAAAAGCTGTAGTTCAGTTCTGTCTTGGTCCATGTCAAGTTTCAGTGTGTGAGTTGGTGACCACTGCCTTGCTGAAGATTAATTTCCTGTATCTGTGTCACCTTTTGGGAGACCAGCAGCGGGTCTTGAGTCTATTGACTCTAATGGGACATGAAGTGAACGCGAGCACAGATTAAAATGACCTTTTTTCAGACAGACAAACAAGAATCTCTCTCAGCAGCAACACACCCTCGCAAGATCTGGCAACAAAGATCTGTCTTCTCTCAGTCTGTGCTGAATCGTCTGTGAGCAGGGTGACAGACACACCCATTCAGGAGACAGGAAGTGTCTGTAGTATCATGTCATTGGTGGAGATTGTAATGTGTTGTGTTCTGTTATAGAAAATCTTTTTCTGTTAGATACATTTTTATTCAGAATGATTTTTCAACACTATCCCATACCCCTCAGTCTCTTGTTCCCCTTTGGCTTCTTAAATATTTTCTTTTGACAGAGTTTTTTTTTTTAATTTTGCTTCTGACGTATATTAAATGTGCAGCACATTATCGTGGCTAACGGTGAATATCAAGAAACTTTTCTGTCCGTCTTCTTCTTCTGTGCTGATGATTTGTAGTCTAAGACACTTTTGGAGGCAGCTTATCTTTCAAGATCCAACGTATCGACTGACTCGATGAGCAGAATTATTGCTACAAGCTACCATTTCTCACTGAAATAGACTCTTTTCATCGCAGATATTTTGAGGAAATTAATAACATCAATGATGGCTGAATTCCAATTAGGGGAGCCAGTTGCAGGACTTTGGTATTGTGCATGCTGACTCTGACACGATGAACACTAAATGTTATTTACACCTGTGCTGCATGAACGTACATTTTTTTTATCGACGTCAGCAGTGCAGTTATTAAAGGTTGCCTCCTATAGCGTCATAGAAAAGCTGAAACAACCTGCCGTTGTTACACTTTCATCTCAGTTAAGTCATGACAAACCGCTCATCGCACTTTGCTGTGCGATTTGTGAAAGAGGTGGGAAACAACCTGAGTTTGCGGAGCGCTTTACATAATCACAAGGCCAAAGGTAAGATAAGAAAAGCAGGAAACTGTGCTCAACCCACTACGAAATCATTTTCACTCCACTCTCACTTATCAGCACTCTGTGCAGGGTAGCTAATTCAGCCTGCATGTGGATGCCAAACATCTTGATTAACATATCTTTGCAAACTCCAGGTCCTGCGCTCAGGGCTTGTTTTCTAGGTAAAGCGTATACATAATTCTGTTAGTTCATCTCCACCACACACGAGCATGAGAGGAATAAAAGCCGAGAGCTCCCCGGTGCGACGCAGCGAGCGTGATGATAAAATCTGTTTGACTACACTTAGTTTTCATCATTGCTTCTTTGTTCCTGCAGCTGCGTCTGCATCGCCATTGAGATGCCGGCAGTCCCGAACAGACACCCACCTATGTTTCTTTCTCATCAAAGCAAACAACGTGACTAACTGAGCCCTGGATTCTATTTCATGGGGTTAAGTGTGTGTGATTAGGATATAGAGCACTTAGCTTTGCTCAGGCCTTTCAATTAAAACACTAAATAAAACCACTACCATTAATCCTCACCACGTGGCGGCATTGACAAGAAGAAGAAAAAAAAAAAAAAAACTCCTTTACACACACACACACACACACACAGGGTTCAATTAACTTTCACTTCCATATGTAAATTGGGGCAGCAATTAATTTGTTGCTGAGAAACCATTCATCTTTAATTATTTCTTGTTGGTTTGGAGGTGTTAACCTTCTCCTGCAGAATGCTGCTCAGTATCTGGATTTCACAGGAAACCAACTTAAGCTGAATTGATTTTGAATTGAACATAGAAGCTCCCACCCCCCCACCACACACACACACACACACACACACACACACACACAGAAACACATATCCGTTTAGCATAAGTGGTGTCATGCTACTAAATTGCCCCCTACAGGCCAAAGCCACCACAGCACCTTCAGCAGTTTGACTGAACGTACTGTAACAGAGCCCGGGGGGCCTCAGCCAAATCCGTTTCAGTAGAATTATGAATATTAAATACTGTAGCTGCCTGAGACTCCACCGTACACCCCTACCCTCCCTCCCCTCCCTCTTTTTGTTTGCTAACTGAGCTGTATCAGTCCTCCTAGTTTATTCTCAAGTCTAATTATCCCTGCAGAGTGCAATAAGAGGGGGTGACTCTCCATTCTGTTCTTCTGTTTAATGACGTCTGAAGATGAGGAAAGAGTGAGGGGGGAGGGCGTTTCACTTCCATTGTGCATGCAGCACACACTCTCAGCCTGAATCGAGCACGAGCTGGTTCTTTTTCTTTTTCTGAATTATTATTGGATAATGAATCTTGTCAGCGTCCTGGAAAAACCTTGTATGTCTAAAATTGCTCTTGTGGCTTTTAAGGATATGAGAGAATGCAGAACTAAATGGTCACGGTCTACATTCACAGGGAGATATTGGAAATTAAGTCCACTCACAGTGAATCTACACACCTTTTTATTTATGGTGACAGAGGCTCAAAGTATATCTGTGCACTGTATTAAACAGAAATGAATCATAGACAAGACAAGAAAGAGTTTTTAGCTTCATTTTTAAGTGGAGAAGGAGAGGAGGGATAACTCAGGTCTAAACTGGGATTACATGGTCATTATCAATAACACCCTAATAGTTATTTTAGTGCAAAAAAAAAATGTGATTCATATTTTGGTCATTTTTGATATATATCATGACCACTAATAAGGGGACATTATAACTCCAATTTCACATGTGAGACACAATCAAGGCACAGAGGACAGTCGAGGGTGTGATTTAACGTAACAGATTATACACAGTGGACATATATTTTTCTCTGATTTTAGTGCAGATGAGAGAAGTAAGGACTTGATGAAAATGTTGAAATGTTCATCTGTGTGTTCGAAGCAATCAGCTGAAAGGCAAGCCACTTTCTGCCTCCTTCACTTTGCTCTGATTGAAGTCTGACTGAAAAACTGCCCAGCCCGTTCAAATTTTCTTTGTTGTTACTTGTTTTTTAACTGTAACGTGAAAGAACAGCAGCAGCAGAGACGAAGAAACCGTTGTTGTTATCCCATTAGTCATGCTAGCTCCTGCAGATTATGTTTACAACAGGGATGGAGGATATTCTGCTGTTAGTTGTTGATATATAAAATGTTCAGTGTTTACCTGAGTAACACATTCTGATCCTGTATACAACTAAAAACCAATTTATTTAACATTAATGAAAAATGTTGGTTGGTCCACCCTAGATAGCAGCCACTCTGAGGCTGCTATCTGCATGCTAATGCATAAGAGTTGTATATTAATATAAATTGTAGATTAATTGGTAGGTCAGTCTCTGGTTGCCCTCGTCTTTCAACCATCAAGTTGCAGCAACCGCAGCGTGGCCCCTCGCTGCAACCATTTCAATCAGGAGAGACGAGTGAATGAAGTTCATCATTACAGATGATGTGTGATGATTAAGTCTCGACTCTACCGGGAGTTTTTTTTTTTTTTTTTTTTTGTATGTGATCTGCCCTGAGCAGCAGCAAGATAAATCCTTTCCATGGAGGCCTGACACTGGTGGTGGTGGCTGATGACTCTGATTAGGTTGATTAAGCTGATGAATGTGTGAGGACTGGGTGGAGAAGGAGACGTTAAGGGAGCATAGAGCAGCATGAATATACCGAAGGCAACGAGAGAGAGAGAGAGAGAGAGAGAGAGAGAGAGTCATATTTAAAAAGACAGCAGCACGATGAAGCTGTGTCGCTACGCTTTTGGATGGATGTGACCAGCTGATGAGAACAGCTGATAACATGATTGACAGATAGTGAGGACATTATTGTGAGCATGAGTGAAGAAGACTGCAGAGCTTCATTTGAGCTTGTGTTCTTCTTCTGCACCACTGAAAACTCTCCGTAGTCTTTATTTATATTTACTAGTAATTATTGTCTGATGGCTGGATTATACCAAGCTAAGAGTAATTTTCTTTACAAAAGCCGTGACATAAACATTTCCAATAAAGTTCCCCTTTTTCCTTAAATTCCCTCCATCTCTGGACTCTCCTACATAAGCCTTACTTGATCCAGATGTGCTGCATCTGCATACAAATCATGTCTGTATACAGTTTGTAATGTATCTGTGGATGCGATACGTGTCATATAGCAGAAGTAAGTAAGTCAGAGAGCAAGAGCAAAAGTACATTCAGTATTGTACTTCAAGGAAACTTCATATTGTGAAGAACACCTGCTTTCTTTGTCCTGGTGTCTGTGCATTGCTTCAAATGCATCAGATTAAGTCTTGAGGTCATTGATTCATTACAGTAGGAAGGTGGTCTCATGGTTTCAGTGGTTGTCCTCTATCAGCAAGGTTGTATTTTCAACATCCAGTATCCATCCATCCATCCGTCCATCCATCCATCCATCCATACAACATGAAAGACAGTCATCTGTGTGCAGTTTAGCCTCCCTGGTGTTTCTGACGGCTGTCTGAGGGAAGTAACTTCCCCGATGCATTTTGGTAATCAGTAACCCAAACAGTCTCAGGGGAGATTGTTTCAATTCGCCGCTTTACGGGTCTGCTGCAGACAGATTTCACCACATGCTGTGTAGCTAAGAGCAGCCACTTGAAAACAGGATCTGATGCAACGGTTTCCTCACTGAGGAAAACACAAACAGATAGGTATGAAACGCACACTCAAACACAGTGGTTATTTTACCCAAAATTCACTTTGAACATCAGAGAAACCCGATGCTCGTGTCAGTCCACGATGACCTATTTTTATGTTTGTCCTAAGAGCGGCCGAAAAACAAACACTTGGACATTTAAAGGGGATTTTAACTGCACATCAGTTGAATTGTCGTGCATAATGTGTAAGGGAGCTACTGTGTAGTGTTGAAATATGTCGTTCATGATCATTTTTGTCACTGTTGATAAACAAGCCGAAAATTGGCTAAAATGCAGCAACTTCTTGAGGCTGTTTGGGTCACAAAAGTGAACCAACATGTTTTCACATTACATGAACTCATGACCACTAATATATTGTGTGTACAAATATTATATATAATGCATTCTTTACATGTGGTTATGAGTTCTGAAGTGGTTTTATCACATCCAGACAGTCTTCCCAGAGTCCCTGAATAGAATTTATTTTATTCTGTTAGGTAAACATTAAAAAGACCATTTCTATGTCCCTTGGCATGTGGTGTGTATCTGGCCTCGTGACTTATGACAATCTAAAATGTGTTCTACTTTAGCCAAGGTGTCCATAAGCGTGCTTTAAATCTCTTTGAGATAAGGGCCCGCCTACTGAATCCCAAAAAGCTGTCTGGCCTTGGACAGAATACTCAAACTTTGAGTGCAGCGATGGCAGCTGAGATGTGTGTAAAGGCCGTGGGTGAGTGAGTGTGAGATGTGTTTTGATTAAATTTGAAGTTTGTCATTGACTCAAACTTGTGGTACTTCCACTCTGTGGCAGTGATCGGCATAATCAAAAGAAAAGTGAGTGAACAGCCTCTGCATGCAACTGTTTGAACACAGAACTAGATTTGGCCAGAACCAAACTCCTATACAAAAGAATCTTGTTTTCCCAAAGGAGCAGGAGAAGATAATTGGAGGGAACAAGCCAAAGTCAGTAACAAGAAAGGAGATTTTGTTCTTTGGCGCATCATGTTTTTTTATTTTAATGCACACCAACCTTCAGTGTGAAAAAAACTGCTGCCAACAATGACAAATGGGTCTGTGTTTTTCCTGTGATTAAAGAAGCACCTGCATTGACAAAATCAAATTCCGCTTGTCAACTTCATTGTGTCTGTCCTTGTTAGAAACAGCACGTTCATCAAAGGTTTTTTTTTTACACATTGATTTTTGTATTTCTCTGAAACTTTCTTTCATCTACGCTTTACAGTTTATTTTTGATTAGAGTATAGTTCTTTCCTTTTATTGAATGTGAGACGGCTGTATGCAGTACACAGAGGCATTTCTTGTGAGATTTGATAAGGCTATTTTCTATTTTATTCCTATAACTCCAGATTCAAAAGATGCTCGTACAAATCTAGCAAAACTAACAATTTCCTCACAATTCTTAAAGGTGTCCATTCCGAGGCATGTGAAGGACAGCAGCTAAAAGTAGTTATATCCAACTTTCCAACTGGAACTTAAGACAATTACATTCAGAGAAACGTTGCACATATCTATGGAGTGAAGAATTTCAGTCTAAGAAAGTATAGCATTCGAAGAAGCATAAAAGATGCATTGTGTGCAGAAATACTCAAATTTACGTCAGAAGTTCAGCAGGCAGCCATACACAGATCCTCAACTGAACTTTAACACTAGATGCACACATGCAGCAGTGAGTACACCTCCAGAGGCACTACACTGATTTGTTTGACAGTAGGGCTCTGGCTATTTGATATTTCCGAGGTTTTCTGTGCAACATCAACAACTGTGGCATACATATTTCATGCTTATGCTTCCCACCACCTGAATTGCGATGAGCGCTGGAGGTCCACTGGGTTCAGTTACACCATAAAGATCAAACCCCTCCATGTCGACGCAGTCGGAGAAACTCTTAGACATGTGGACCACACTGCAGTGAAGGGATCATGAAAAGCAACACGAGCCGGCCTCACCTGTTCTTCCTGTTCACTCAAGGCAGCTCTCTGCCAGACGCTGTATGTGTATGTAATAACCTGCACAGTGTGATGGGAATATAAGTCTAGAGACGTGACAAGATTGGTGACATGTTCACAAACTTTGTTGACTTCATGTGTTCCGTACTTTCCTTTTTACAATTAATGGTGTCATGATAATGGCAATGCAGAAAGATGCCATTGCTCTGGACTCATTAGCACTGATGATGACGCACATCTAAAGTAAGAATGTAAATCCCATGTCACTCTTATGATTCACATCACTGATGCATGTCTTTGAATAGACAAATGTTGGATTCTCTAAGTTTTGGTCCCATAGCAGGAAATACAGTGTTTCCATGAATTGAGTGAGTCATGCTGTGGTCTACAACTTGAGGCCTGTTGCTTTCAGCCTGTATTCGATTGCATTTTGGCAAACTGGCACCAATGAAAGGATGCTGGGTAAGCTATCCTGTTTGCAGTGCACCGATGGATGTTCAGAGAAGTGTGACTGCATTACTTTGATGATGAAGAGATGTTAGAAACACGATGAGTCATAAAAAGCAGATTTTTTTTCTCAGATTTTTTCCTGATGATCAGGTTTTTGGACATTCATTTATGATAGAGAATTTGCGAAGATAATAACATCCATGGGAAGTGTGACTCACTCCGAATATATAAATGTGCCATGACTTCATGTTCAGCTTTGACTGAGCTACGACTTAGAGAATGTGCCTGATTTTTACTCAAAATGTAGCAATCAGGCAGCAAAGGTTTGTAAGTACCTTAATCGCCTCCATTGGCTCTGTTGACAGCTAAATGTGTTGTTAAACGGGCCAAATCAGTGGCCAAATTACAGTAACTTCCTGTTGTTTATAGAACAACCCTTCCTTTCACCTCACAGTATCTTTGCCTCACATTGCTCTCTGCACAGCCTCAAGTCTCCCACATCCCCCTGCGGAGGCAGCTACAGAACTTAAATGATGTTGCGGTACTTCAGTCTGTTGGTGTGAGTTTTTGGCACAAGTTTAATCCTGTCTTGTGTACACGAGATGAAATTGTATTATGTCATAGCATCCAGACGGTGTACATGTTAGAATCTGAATGCTTAAAAAGAGCAAGAGGACTGCCAGTCGCGTCTCGCATGACAGTGGACCGTGGCAGCCAGCACTACTGAGTCGCACCACAAGAAAACATGACAACTGCCGCTAACAGTTCACCATGCCTTGATCTGAATCCCGGTCTATCCAGTCCGGTCAACCGAGCATGTGGCAAAAGCTAAATATAAATATGGAAGCATACCTAGCCAAAATGGACACAAACATCAAAACACTGTAGAAAATATCTTGTTTCTAGACTTGTGAATAGTTGTCCACGTCTGCTTTCTTTCAGGGATTCAAATAGGCCCAGTGATGAGGAACAAAACCATGCCAACCAGAGCTCTGTAGGTGGAAGTAAGAATGTCAGTGTCATCTTCTTCTTGTGCCAGAGAAATAAAGATGGTGCCAAAACAATTGCCACAAAAATGATGACAAGCATACATGAGATTAAGTCGATTTCCAGAAATAACTCTTGAATTTGCATATTTCCTCTATAAAATGACAAACTGCTTCTGGCATCGATGTGGACTGGAAGTTAAATTGACAGGACGTTACAGCATCAGTCAGTTAACCAGATGCGCATTTGCAAAATCATCCATTCACTCGTCACAATGGAAGCCTTTTCTCTAATAAAACTGAAACATGATATTTGAAAACACCTCTACTAAAGCATAAATCTCACCATTGCCTATGTGCCTGTAAACAGATATCTGCATATGAATGCAGAATCTGTTGTCGAGGGACCAAGATTTTCTTCAAGCGTTCTGGCTTCCGAGTAGTATTGATCAATCACGTTTGAGTGGGCTTTGGTTGCATGCATGTAAATAGTCCATGTAGAGGGCAATAGGTGGAACACATTGGCTGAAATGCAATCTTGGAAGCTGTCAACAAACAATTTAGCTTTTTATTAGATGTCTTTAAAATGTATCTGCATTCATGTGCAGATATCAGTTCATACAGATCAAGCAGGAATGTGTCTTTCTCACGTTTCAAGTTGCTATTCGGACCGCTGAGAAAACCGTGGCTTGGACGTCCATTATGGTTGTTCTGGATCTCCGCAGGCTATACCAGAAGTCCAAAAAACATTGGCTGTTGCCCCCTAGAGGCTAACTCATTGTTAGACGAGAGCCAATGGATTTAGATATTGACTCTATATCCGTTCATGACCAGTGACTAAGGTCAGGCAGTTAGTGCACCCCTGCTCTTTATTTCTTATTCATCAAGTTATTTATTTATTTACACTGTCAAGTTTAATATCTGACTTTGTCCCTCTGCTCTTTTTCCAGTAGGCTCTGTATGTGGTGTATACTGGTGAGTGGGTTGTTCACTGTATGCCTGCTCCAATACATACAATATGATCAGCTTTAATGTCAAGAGATCTTGTATCTATAGATGTTGGCTTTTTGAACCCATGTTGAGCATTTGCGAAGCCCTTCAACCTACAGGTCATCTTTGATTTATTGTACATGTAGAGTGGATACATGGCAGCAAAAGGTTACACAGTTCATACTTTTTCATGCTGTTGCCTTGACAGTATAGAAAGCTGAGGCCAAGGCCAGCTGCAAGCCCGGGGCTATAAGGTCACTTCAAGTGTTCTAAATGGGACAGAATGAGCTTGAGTTAACATGTTTTAATGTAAAAAAAGAGAAACACCTTACAGGACTCAGTTTCATTAAAAAAAAGGTTGCATTTGACAAAACTCTCATGAATCTTGAGCAGGTGTGTGGTGGACTTTGAGGCTGTGGTTGCTGTCAGCCCCTTCACCCAGAATCGGCCTCTGAAAAGCAGCCCGCTCCTTTTTATAGGGAAACTGTCTGAAAAACTTAGCAGTTTGTTCGTTGCTCTGGCTAAAGTTGTCACTGTTTATTACTGCAAAAATAAACTTTCCAGAGAACAACTGTTCCTAGGTGAATTGGAGCAATGCTGAATTGGAGCAATGCTGATTTTTCAGTCCGTCTTTTTATGAAATAAATTAGTATCTTACCTTCTTTTTTATGAATTAAGAGCAAACTCATCATCCTTGAGAAATGTAGGTACAAGTTAATGAAAAATGTCTCATTCCGGGACTGAATGTTCTTTGGAGAATAAAGTCAGCAGCAGGGTTTCATAGATACAAATCTAATCCCAGCACACGGTAGTACATCAAACTTTTGAATTATCTAATAGCCTGTCGGCGTAACATGGAGACCCACACCTTGTGTTCATCCACCACATCTTGCCTATTAACTAGTGTGATTAATTGCCTTCTCACACCACTGTGCCAGCTTCTGAATCAGTTCACAGCTACAGGGCCACAGATTGGACAAACGCTGGAAGAGGATAGATGGGAATGTTAACGAGCAGAGCGCCAGCCGGCCTCGCTATTCCGACCTGCTGTCCTGATGAGGGGAATGAAAATGAGATGGAGAAAGAGTAAAAATAAAGATAACATCACCCAAGCAGCAAGATACAAATTCAGTCGTGGTTGTGTGGCTTGCCTGCTAGTTTGGCGTGTGGAGACGAGATCATGCTGAATTCTCTGTGTTAAAACACACCAGGCTACAATACTATTTTAACATTCTAGCCCAGACTCCTATATTAACCTTCATTTCTGCCTTTGTTCTTGCCTGACACAGTGTGATGTTAAACTATGTGCATTGTGATACAATTTGCATGAATAAACAGAGTAAAGAGCTGGTGTGTAATGACCTATGAAAAGGCTCGAGGCAACTCAGTGTGAGGGAGGAAGTCTGAGGGCGTTCGTTGTTGAATAATTAAGCTTCATCATCAGGTATGTAAATATGCAGGGATTAATATTTAATGTATCTCCATATGATGCATGAAATAAGGCTAATGAATGTATCTATGGACTTGTGAGGATCTTTGCAAGGTCAGTACCTGCAAATAACTCTAGATCCATCTATTTCTTTAAGTATCAAAGATAAAAGTGGGCTAGACTGTTACGTTAGGACAATAAAAAACATATTTGCCCAGATTTGTAAGACCGCTCTGATTCTAAGACAACTCCCTTCATGGAGCTTTCTGGTTTTGGATGACGGTCTTGTGAACACTTTGAACAAAACAAAGCAAGGCTGGTATATCATGTATTCAGTGTATCGTCACATTTCAGTATGGTGCTTGTGGTAAATCAATCAAAAACAGAAACTCTCACACTCTCTCAAAAACTTTGCTTCATTCAAAGTGTGTGGGTTTGGATTCATTCAATTTGATCGACAGGTCTGGCAACACAAGCAAACAACCCAACTCCTTTTTTCAAATGTTGCACCATCCTGACATCTTAAAATCAGGCAGAAATCACAAACACGGACAACTCTTAATCACCGAAAACTGTTCTGTCTTTGCAGAAGCATGCTGCTCATAGCTGTGATGGTGACACCTTTTGATAAAGCCCTTGGTGAGCGGCTAGCCCTTCTTTGAAATGCATGCGCCAACTCACCTCAACATCCTTCACACCTATCACTCTTGTTGTGGTATGTGTTTTTTTATCGGCATTCATTCAGCCGCGCATTCACACTTTTGGAAGCAATTTTCAGTCAGGATATGTTTCCCCGGTGCAGTGGATAGCGCTCTTGCCTCACAGCTAGAAGTTGCTGAGTTTGAGTCCACCGGCAGACCTTTCTATGTGGAGGTTACCATATCCCCCAAGTGTTCCGTAAGGCATGCAGGTTGGGTTATTTGGTTTGGAGTTTTCTGTCCAGTCACTCCTATGTTAGATTAGAAATCTGGAAACTGTAAATCTGTCTAGACTGTACCAAACTTCTTGCCTAAAGTGAGCTTGGATAGGCTCCAGCACCCTACAATGCAACATAATAACTAATAATAACATAAGAACTATATAACAATGCAGTATAAATCCATCACTGATGTTCCTACAGGACATCAGAGCCCTTTAGTCCAAATGTATCCTCTTCCCACACTGTGTGAGATACTTTGACATTTGAACATTCCTCCAAGCAACACTTTTGTAATGCTGACAGTAGTGCTCAGGATAGAATGATGCTCTTGAGCCTTAATAACTTTCTTTTTACCACTATGATCCAATTTCTGTGCCATCATCTCCCACTTTTTGTTACCTTATTAGCACATCTGTCCTTATTGTGCGTGCGCCTGACATTACCTTTACTTTCACTCTGCCATTTACAACCAATTTAAGTTGAAGTCTTTTCACAGAGCAGCTTAGAAATGAGTGAGCGAGGGTCCACCCTGGCACAAAATATTACATGCTGAAGTTTGTATTTCACTGTCACATTCTCTCTCCATATATCGCCTGAAAACCGGTTGGTAGACATCATTACCGAGACCTCACTACAAGCTTATTAGAACACTTCCACAGGTTAGGCTGTTAAAAATCACTCATTATTCCCATCCTGCTCCTTTCCTGAAATTCCCTCCCTTCCCTTCATCAGTCCTTCCCTTCAACCTTCTTTGCCATCTCCATACATCTGCATATCCTTTACTCTAGTTGACCCCCTGTAGAGCCGGAAGAGCCCGTTCCGACTGTGGAGCTCCCACAGAGCTCTTCTCTTGCTACGCAAAATGCAGCGCTGTTGATTCCCTCCAAGGCTTTAATCTCTTATTCCCCTTGTTTCCTCCAACCTGCATTCTTCCCTCTCTTGTTCATCCCCATCCCCTCTTCCTCCCTAATTCCCTCCCTCTTTTTTTCTATCCACATTTGCATATCCCAGGTGTATTAGTCCATCTCATCGCTGTGCTCCTCTTCCATGTGTCCACTTTTTTCCGCCATGTTTCATTGTCAGTTTCAAGAAAACACCTGAAAACCCTTGCCTTTCCTTCCTTCCTTCTATCCCCTAGAGTTTTTTTTTTTAACCTCTCTCTCGTCCTCGTGCTCGTACTGTCTTTTTTGCCTCCTTACTACAGTACACTGCCTCTCTTTCTTCCAACCTTCCTTCCTCTCCTTTAGTACCCATCTTCCACACACGCTCAGCAGTTTCTCCTCACTGCAGGAAGAAAAAATACGCTACACCATTGATTCATGCCAGCTCCTCTATCCTCTCACCTTCCTTCCTTTCTTCATTCCACCTGAGCTCCCGTCGCTCCGAGACGCTCTAACCTCGACGCACTCGCTGTACTCACACCTGCTCCTGTCCACTGACTGATCACATCTGTATGCCAAGGCTGTGAGAGTGAAAGAGTGCGAGAAAAGGTAGAAAGGTAGAGGAGGAGAGGAGAGGAGAGGAGAGGAGAGGAGAAATGAGGACAAAATAAGGAAGATCAACATGATTGGTGTAAAGAAAGAGGAGCCAGGATAAAGGAAAGGAGGTAGGGAACAAAAAAGAGTAAATAATAAAAAGGATGGCTTAAAATTGAGAAAGTGAAAAGGAGAGAAGAGCTGAAAGGAGAGAGGGGTAAGAGAGGGAAACGAACATGACATGATAGGAAAGGAAAGGAGGGAAAAGATGGAGAGGAAAGATGAGGAGAGGAAAGGATCACCAGAGGAGGCAAGCAGAGGAGTTTAGAGGAGGGAGCAGTGGCTCTGAAACCATAAGTAGGCCAGTGGAAATTTCAGAGAAATTGATTAGCATTCAAACAGACACAGTAGGCTGCGGGGGATGGGGGCTGCGGTGGGGGTGAATGAATATTTATCAGAAAATGTCTTCCAATGGCTGGCACATAGACACACCCAACGGCTGTGGAAAGAGAGAGAGTGAGACGGAGACAGAAAGAGCAGGACGTATCTCCAGAAGCACAAAGTTAGAGACAGACAGAGCCGAGACAGAGGGGAGAGCCGAGGGCTGGCTGAACGCTGCTGCTATCACACTGCTACAGTAGGTGAACAGATAGAGGCTGGAACCAACTCTGCAGTGCACACACACACTGTTCATGCATGTGTGTGTTTATTACTTTCACCTTGCCCAGGGATGTTTTGTTGTATTTTTCCTCAGCGGTATCCCTCGGGTGTGTCCTTGCATTAATTAGCAGGATTCAGCTGCACACTGCTCGAACCGGAGCACAGCAGCACACATCTTCACTGTAGCTCGGACAATCGCTGCATTTAAATATTTACATTCGTTGTATATGTGATCAATGACATCTTGTTAGTTTGGACATACAGTATATGCATTTTCTATGCCAGATACAGAAAAGAAATGCTGCAGCTGGAGTTCAAAATGAGCCATTTATCTTCAGTTATTTCTGTCCAGGGTGACAGTCGGTAGCCAGTGGTGCTTGCCTTATTTTATTATGTTTTTTAGCCACAGTAAAAATGCTTATTTGTTATTATTTTTTGCAATAAAATTGGTTCATCTTCTGATCCCCTACAGTGTTCTCGCACCACCCCACTTCCCGACACCCCCACAGTTCCAGCACCTCTGCTCTATCAGCTGAGAAAAGGTTCCAGTTCACATTCTTCAAATCTTTGAAAAGTCTTTGAAAAGTATACATATATATGTACAACACACCAAGTTTGAGATTTTATACATGATATGAATGCATTATGTTATTTAATAACTAAAAAACAACAACTCTTAATGACTCAATCAAAAATCTATACATCTATATATCTATATAGAGTGATGTGCGTATTGCTATAATGTATAATGTGTGCTCAGATAGCTGTTTCTAACCCAGCATTTCTGCTATACACATTATGTGAATGTTAGTGTGTATGATGACAAGACTGCAAATTAATGCAAATTATTATTTACTTTCTTCTCGACAAAAGGACAAAAAATACCACTTAAATAAGTAGGCAGTGGACCACTTTAAATAATAGTAAATACTGGAGAAGGTTTGCGTGTTTACCACGTCACTTTTAAGGATGTTTCGGGCCACTTTGTCTGAGTTTTAGTGTTGCGGGAATAGTGTTGTTGTCATGGTAACAATAATAAGCATATGGTTAACACTGAAAGGTTTGCAATTTGGCTAGTTTTGACAAAAATGCATGTTATGTAACTTGAAATAAGTCACCATAGACTTTATATTTCAGACAGAAAATGAACAAGAGTCTCCTGAGTTAGAATCCTGTTTGTTTGACCTTTCCATCAATCTCACTCTTTAAACAATGTCGTGTGACTTTTTTTAAAATTTTCCCCTCTATGACAGTTGCATGTAAAATGGCACGCCATCTCACCGATATATAACGCAGCAGACAGTGATGGGAAAGTTGACACGAGAATAAAAAAATACATCAAGACTTGAAATGACTCAGCACATCATGACGTGGAGGCTGGTGATACCATACTGAGCAGATTAGAGCACCAGCATTTGTTGGCAGTCATGTCACGTGTCACATCATGTGAACTAATGTGGTGTATCTGTAGAAGACATTAGATGATTGTGGCCATCATTGGTCCATTCACTCTAACAGTATTATTGTAAGTGTTAAGCCTTAAACTTAAAGCAACTGTAGGCTGCACAGCTTAATGCTAGCTTAATGTTACCGTTGCCACTTGAGTCAGGTCAAGAAACAAAACACACGTCAGAATCCAACTTGCCTTTTCCTCTCAGGTAGAGATATGTTTTATTTCATACAACTTGTGGTCTTCAACAGATGGCAATACATGACGACATTTTAGCTGCATGAACAACACAACACCCTGGTGTCACCTGCTGGCCAAACATTTGTGTACACATAGAAATGGCTCCTTCATTAATATTTTGTTGTAGGAGAAAGGCTGAGATTCCTGATGATCTAGATGTTGGTGAAATGATGCAGAGCTCTGAGAATCTCTCTACAGACATCTGTCTTTGTTCTGTTATTAAAGACAGTTTCTCTTCTCTTGCCTTTTAGGGCTGAAATGAATGCATGTAAGTGGCTCACAGCTGATGTCAAAATTTATTTAACATTCATTTTTTTTACCGTGGCGATTTGCTGCTGTGCTGTTTTTACTCATCGCGGGCAATTGTTCAGACAGTGCTGTTTGTTTTCACCTGTTCATGGTTGGAGATGGGTTTAGCGGAACAATATGCCAGTTAATTTCCACTTGACCTAAAGTAAGCGGATAGATGCAGCAGAGGGATCACTACCGCTGAACCTTAATGCTGAGTGTGCTGAAGTGAACAATGAACTGGAGCCTGTAGACAAAGGAAAATGGATGCTACTTAAAGCAGGAGTACAAAAGAGGAAGCTGCTGGCAAGTAACACACATGTTACAGGCACACAATGCTCTAATTGTGAGATATGCATCACTGCAAAACCGCTTCTAACTGCGTCTCAACTAACGTCTAAAGTCTGTCTTCGTCCTTCAGCGTACCCTCTGATGTTGTGTGTTTCTGGTATTGTCCAGTGTGGTGCTATTTTTTGTTACCATCTGCTGGACACTCACGTCAGCATATTTAGTTTCTGCCTGCCAATGGATGTGTGTGCTGCCCATGTGGATGATGGTGCTCGCCAAAGATCGATCTCTCACTACACCATGTTTCTCCGTGTTTCACTGTGCCCCATGCCTTTGTTGTCCGCAAGCCAGTGTCCATGACTCTTGTTCATTTAACAACATTATTGCAGAGGAGCATGCACGTTCAACACAGCACAGTGTCTGTTGGAATAGCTGATTTTTTGATGATTCTGCAGTGTCACCTTCATGAAGAGAAGGTTAGGGTTCAGCCTTGATGTTGGGGTTGTGGGTGGGTACCCATGTCTTGTATCTTGGCTCAGACCAACAGTCGTTGTTGGTTTTTGTTTTTTTCAACAGAACCATGATCTTTCAATATCTTTACATAACCACAAAGTTGCCATGTGCAGATTCTGTACCAAAAAAAAGGTTCCATAGATAGACTTGCTATTTTGAGTATAAATGTGTTCACACTGTCAGTTATGGTAAAATGCAGTCTGCTGGGAGTACCTGGATGGTGCACTCATTACAGTTAATAAGTTGAGTGTGGAATGTTGGACACTTCATGCCCTCAGTAGTCGCCATTTTGGCTATATATTGGAAGGGGAGGGACCACCAGTATTGTGAAAATGGCGGCCACGAAAGCTGCTTGAGCTGAAGTGGTTGCCGTGAATACCACAATATGCAAAGTCATCATCATTTCCAGTAAGTTCACAGCGGCCATACTAGAATTGAGATGTCGAATGAACACACAACGCCAGGAAGTACATAGTATACACAGTGTATGACAAAGTGTACTCATGGAAGTATCTGAATTGAGACACATGAGTCTAGAGCCATGTTAGCGTCTATTAGGCTTTGCACAGCAGTGCTTGAAGCTAAATGCTAACGTTAGCATGTTACGTTAGCATGCAGGTATTTGCTCATTAACCGAAGTATCGGACAAACTGAAACTTTAATGTGATGGTGGCGCCAGATGAAAAACTAAGCGATCATGTCCCTATGTCCTCCAGACATAGGGACATGAATGAATGTAACAAACCTGAGAGATATTTCACTCTGAACCAAAACTGTCTGCACTAAATCAAAGTCAGGGGATCAGCAAAGTCATTTTTTGATGATCTATTCAATAGTTAGTGAGACACACTGCTAGTGTGGCTAAAATAAACTTATGTATAATGTATAATATTATCAGAGTCATCTGGCATTCTGTCTGGTGAGATTGGTGCCACATACAGCAGCAGCTTACCGAACAGGCTTTAAAGCCAGTTGAAAGCTCTTTTCACCAGACATGACAGCCTTTTGTGTACTTCATCCAGGGAACGCTGACTGAGCACCCAAGCTATTTTCTACATCACAAACTATACGCATTTATCTCTGAGGAAACTGTAGGCAAAGCATCACAGACCTTGTGACTGTACAGACTACAGTCATTCACTTTCTCCTCCACAGGTTTAGGGGTTCATTCTTCCAATCAAATTCCCAGTTCTCTGGTCCCTCCAGGCTGCAGCCTCACTTAGCTCGTCGATCTTAAAAGCCACTCAGAAGCTGAAATAAATGATCATGTCCAGGCTTTTACTGCTCGGAGAGTCTCTACTTTAGCACTCTTAACAGCCCATCCTTATGTGAAGTGACAATATCATATATTCTATACATTAAAATGGGCTTTTTACATCCTGCATTATCAGTCTAGATGGTTTTGTCCTTTCAAATCATTATCATTGAGAGGAGGAAACATTGGTTCCCTCATCATATGCAATTGGCTCTCTGATTAAATGAGCTTTCATCATCTCCTTCACACACACCTCCCCTTGTGTGTGTGAGCGTCTGCAGTCAGATCATTTTACTTATGAAGTCATCCGGTAATGAGGCGTATCACATTAGATGAATGGATAGGCTGACTAATCGCATAAAGCCTGTTAATTGGATGCATATTGTCATGGCTAACTGTTATAGCATCATAAAGTCGCTTAGCTGCCGAGGGTGGCGCTGCTCTGAGGTTGCGTAAGCAGCACTAACACGGGAGCAAACAGGCATGACAAATAAGCGAGGGAGGAACCTACAGGCCCTATGTCGCGCTCTCGCTCTTTCTTTCTTCTCACTCATCAGCTCGCAATAACAATTTTTAATTCCAGACTCGAAAGCACTTCCTGCCTGCCACTTCTGTCCCCCCTGTCCCACCTGGGGGAATTTCATCAGCCTTTTCTGCTTAATTACCTCAAAGACGCTGTCAATCTCATCTAATTATAACTCAATTCTCAACATTCAGTCTCAGAAGGGCGGGCTCTCAATTGAACCGTTAAAATCCAGTTTCCTTCCATGACCTTTGGCACTCCCCCGCATAATAAGAACAGATGTTACAGTTGTCCTCAAAGGGGAGCCCGCCTCTAAATGTGCTCTTGTTGCGACCCTGAACGCCTCATTTAGTGTCTATTAACGTAGAAAAGAAGGTTTAAGGATGCCTAACAATTCTAAAACTGCTTTTCTAACATCGACATTGAACATATTTCATGTTCTACAGTGCCAGTGATCACATATTTGAAAGTCACTGTCATTACCTTGGAGGAAGTATTTTTTGACTCAAAAGAAAAATCTTCAGGAAGGAAAAACTGTCTGAGGAGGAGATGTGTTTGCCAGTAAAGAATGAAAATTCTAAAGCAAATAATGAAGTTAATTCACACTTTAAATGTGTTCCTGCTTTCATACATGTATGCTCTAACCTTAACAAACAATGAAAAGACAAGATAATAGTCCTTCTCTTTTCTTATTGTCAACAAACCCCATGAAAAGACTGAAACCAACAATGTGTTATTTGGTCTCTCAGTACTTCCACTGCTGTCAGCCCCTTTTGAAGGCATAAATCTTTCAAAGCACACAGGAGACTGCTGTTTATTCCCCGTGTTATTCCATCAGTCACGACTGATTTTTTTTTTTTTTTTTTTTTTTTTTAATCATGACCGCAGTCATTCTCTAACCTTAACCATGTGGTTATTATGGTAACAACGAATGTACCTTAACCTAACCTATTTGATCCTGAGCCATTAATGGGAAGCAGAAGAAGAGTAGCTACTCTTATAATACAGCAGCTAATGGGGTTTTCTGCCTTGAACTAACCAAACTTTTACCGTCTGACAAATGATGTTGTCCTGCCAATAGGAGCATCAGATCGTGAAACTTTTCTGGAGGTCACACATCTTATCTCTCAATTTGGAGGACTTGTTCCAACAGCTCCCAAATATCTAGTTTTATTAGTTTATAGTTTAGTAATTCCCTAAAATGACTGGCCATTGTGTAGTAACACAGTCTTAAATATGGGCAGCCATTTTAGGGACACACACATACCTATAAATACACATGTATTTATTATTATATTAGGTATGATCAAAAACTAGCAACAAGGTCAACAACACAAGACATAGCAGCGAGCTAATATTACTTACTAGTCTAACAGCAGTCAGCCCAGCTCAGTGTCTGTCTTTCAGACTTTTGTTTCACCAAGCTCTCGCTAACAACTAAAAGTCAGCTCCAGATTTACTCTTGTCTGGCGGCTTCTGGTTCGCTCACTCTCTCATTTTTCTTCTTAGCCTCCACCCTCAGTGTTCTCTTCAGTCTATCTTCTGCCATGCTCTGCCTCTGTTGAGCCTGGTTACTTTGTCCACTCACCTGGTTATGGTTCTGGTGCCACTTCTGGCATAGCTCCCCATCTGCATTCTCCAACCTCCTGCAGAGTGGGAATGACGGAGGCACCGTTCTCTTGATTACAAGTCAGTGTAGCATCAAAATGGTTTGATTTTATAATAAGAAGGTTTCAAATTGTTGCTCTAAACAAGCCTTACTCAAGCAAGAGAAAATAGTGCATTTATCAGGACCTAATTTCAGCCACAGATTAATACATAATTTGAGTATTTAAAGCAGTGGGTTAGTGTATGTAAGAGTCACTCAAAATAAGCTGTAGTGCAGCAGTGTTTCTGGACAACAATGGAGCTCAGCACAGAGGAAGAAGATATGTCAGGCTCTGGATACACTGCTTGTTAGTACATTCAATGTTGATTTGGGTCTGTTCATGAGATTTGTTACAAAGAAAAAAATAGATTATCAGCAGCATTTTTTAGCTCATTTAGAATAAACAAACAGAAACTGATGCAAACCCTTCATATTGTTGCAGAGTGTATAGATGTAGAGTGTATAGATATAGATGATATGTTTATAGAGTTGTATAGAACTGTAAGATGTCCTCTGCCAGCTGGTCTACAGTATAGAGGACATGACCACAGGCTGTACAGACACACAAGGTCAAAAAGAACTCTGAAAGTCCTCCAGAGTCTTTCCCCTATCAGCATGCAGACAGCATTTGGCATTTTTAAGCATAAAATCAAGAAACCTCTGTGACCTCTTCCTCGGCTCAGGGTAACAAATTTGATGTGGTGACCAATGTCTCAGCCTGATCTCGCGTTCAGTTCACTTTATAAAAAGTAATGGACCCAAATGTACGATATGATATGAGATTAGTGACGCTGAGGGATGACAGTAGAAGATGGAGGTCAGAGTAGTGGATGGACAGATAGATCAGCTTTCAGCTGTTAGTCGACTGTTAGTAGACTGTTTTCTTCTTCATCTTTTTCATCCCCATCGAGTGTGTCTCTGCATCTTTGATGGAAACATAGTGTAGTCTTGAATGTGTGACATTGCTCACAGAACGAACGTTTGAGGGTGCAAGGAGCATCAGTGCTGAGCTCTGGGTGGGCAACATGTTGACTTGCATCACTCAAGGTTAAAGCACTCTGTTTGTACACACATCTTTTCAACACCACCTCTAGAACTCCTCAGCCTGTTCCTACAAAGTATCTGCAGGAAGTCAGCTTCGTGAGTGCGTGTGCCCTGCAGCTTGGAGGCAGTGACTCATTTTAAGTGCATTAGCACACACACACACACACACACACACACACACACACACACACACACACACACACACACACACACACACTGTACGTCATTTACTTGTGGCATTACACCTCTGGACAGTAAATCTCTTACTAATCAAATAAAATAATTTCAAATGCTGTGATGCATCTGTAAATATAGACTAAAATCCTCCATAAAATAACTAAATTTCAGTGATCGTATCTGCAGGAAAGGACAGAAAAAACTGAATGGACATTATCGTAACCGCTGTACTTGCCAGCATAGGCGCCAGCAGCAAAACAAATTAGATCCAATGGTTTTGAGTTGCCTGATATTTATTAGGAACTGTATAGGATGATTTGTTTGACTATCAGTCATATTAAATTAGACCAATTTTCTGATATCTGAGTATCATAACCAGCATGTTTTGCAGCAGTGAATGGAGCCTCAGAGGGGACGTAACTTCCTCCAGACAATTCAAATAACAAGTCGATTGTGTTAGAAAATGATTAAAGTTAAACTTGAATTCTTCTCACTTCTCCTTTAAGGAAATCTAAACTGTAATGATGCCGCAGCTATTGTGCATATTTTATCATTAAAAAGAGGATTAAACTTTTTGGACCTTTTATTATTGGATATAAGCCTCAGGCCTCTGATTGGACATTTCCTACAGTATGACATCAGTTGAGTGGCAGCTAAAATCCAGCACTGCGAGAAGCCTTGCTATCAACTTCAGTGATGTGGTACAAACTGGACAATTACAGTGTAGAGACTTCAAACGTGGATCCAAGGTGGCTTTTGTTGAGCATCTTAAAGAGCACTGACAACGACTGACGCCTTCTGTCCCCTCACAACATGCGAGCTGTTGAGGTTGATTTCTTCTTGGAAAGTAAAAATGGCAGCTCCAGCACACAAATGCAGTATTTGTACTGAGTCCAGATGTGATGATGACCTGTAACCTCTCACATCCCGCACATGACCCGGTTAACATTCATTCCCCGGCTGGTTAACTGCATGCGCGTTTGAGGGAACTAAAGTTATGCAACAAGCTATCTCTCATGCTCACGCACACAGAGTTCGCACCAATTAAATTAAAGTACCAACATCGTCAGTCGGAACCAAAAGTTCATGCCCCCTGTAGAACACTAATGGTGAATGTTGCTGCAGGAATGAAGGCTGTTTTTCTTGATTTTTTTTCTTAGTAATAGAAGTGTTGGGCAAGTACAAAAATAAAAAAAAGACCACTGTATTGATTTCTTGGCAAAAATGCATCTTAATTTCAGTTCAACTTTATAGCACACAGACATGGGGAAGATGGAGAGAGCTGCCTGTCATTATGAACTCTGTTTTTATACACAGGTGATGTATAGGTGACTGGTTACAGTGAAAGAATCAAGGATAACGTGCATCTTCACACAGGCTGGAAAAGATATGCATTCATAACTGATAACGAGCAGAATTGTGAGACTGTTAGAAAAAAAAAATAACATGACAGAATGTTGTATTTTATGTTTTCTGACACTGACACACATCTTTGCAGTTATATGACTTTATATGTTTACATAGGCACCCACAGTTGGACTTACGCCATACGTTGGCAGGTTACACTGATCCAGCATTAGTTTTTGCTGTTATGTTTGTTTTTGGCCAAGGTTAATGGATGATCCATAAATACACCTGTTGTTCCATGGTGCAGCTGCAATTCTGAAGAAGCTGTCCTCTCTGACTCATCTGTGTACCCTCCGAATAGTGACACAACAACTCCAACAACAACAACAACAACTCCAACAACTGTTCCTGCAGTGACCTCAAGACACGTGCTTGACCTTGTGTAACCTCATATGTGGTATGCTAGAACAGAAAATTCCCCCACCATCTTGGAAGAACAACAGATGCCTCTGAATGAAGACAGACTTTTTCATCAGTTCCTCACAGACACAGAGATGATGCAGTTTGAAAGAAATCAAGAGATCTCTGTATGCATGCCTCTCTATTAGTAATCATTAGCAAAATGCTGGCATATTTTCAAATTTCAAAAGAGAGGGGAGGAATCACACAGAGCAACACCTTGCGAAGCATCGACCATTTGGTTTATTCACACACACACATGCACACACACACACGCGCCCCGTTGGGGGGATTAATTTGTTAGGAACAGCATGGTTCTCAGAAGGAGACACAAACAAACACAAACAGACCTGATTAGCACATCATGATTAATGATTCTGACAGCTAATTTTGAAACTTGCATAGAAACTCAGTCCGGCAGCCTGCCAGTGTGGCGACGTATGGTACGTGTTCGGGTGTACATTGATCAAAAGTTTGTTATAAGATTCCCGACTACATTTTTGCGATTAGCTAAAGAGATCTTCAGCTGCAGAGAACTTAATGTAGATGTAAAATGTACATAGTCAGATGAATGAAGACATTTTCTGGTTAATACACGACGTTAAAACACGCACATAAATAATTATGTAATGTTAGGCCAGTTTATCTGATTTCAATTAATTTAGCAATACAAGTGACATGTATAATAATAATAATAATAATAATAATAGCAGCAGTAGTCATCTAAGAATTAAGTAGTGACTGAACTTCTACCTTGTTCACTTTTCTTTGTCCAAATTGCCATTTTCTACCTTTAAAATCAATGGAGAGCTGCCATGTGGAGCACAAAAGGTGATGACTTTCAAAAAGAGCTGCGCCTGGTGATTTTGAGGCAGACACTTTCAAAAGTTCAGAGAGTGGTTTAACTTTTCAGAAAAGTTCAGAGTGACAAGAACAACTTTTTTTTTCTTTTTCTCAGCCTGCTGATCCTCATGATGAAAGAGTGTTTCATGCTCCCTAATAAGGGTGACCAGTTCTATCAGCAGCAGCAGTGCTGAGGAACAGCCGCAGATGGAATATTTGGTGCTTATAAGAAAAATTTGGTTATGGTCAGTAATAGTTAAATAAATGGTTTCATGGAAACAAGGCATCATACAGTCTATCATCCACACAAAAATGTTATGGAACTCCAGCAAGTTATTACAAAACTACAAACATGCTAATTTGCATATCTAACAGTTACATATTTGGATATAACTTCATATGGAAATGTGTTTCAGTCCTATATTCAAATTCTTTTAGCTCTGTTTTTGATCTACACCTCTTCCCGATGGAAATATCTGTGTCATTAGCTGCTTAATGGTCCACCATGTTTACCAGCGAGTCTCTAACTGTGGCTGCCTGTTTGTTTGGTATGGTATGGTGGCAAACTCAGTACAACGGTCCAAAACATTTCCATGAGGAGAAACATGCTGGAGCTTCAGAAACAAGGCCAATTCAAAAACACATCAAAAATCCATCAAAAACAAACATGATTAAACAGTGTATAGAATGGTTAAAATAGGTTCCATCCAGATCGCTAACTACAACAGTAAAATGCCACTTACACATTAACGCTTCAGTTTGATATGTAATGCTATAAAATTCAGGCGCATCTATCCATCCATTTCCTGTAACTGCACCCTTATCAGGGTTGCAGGGGCCTGCAGCCTGTTACAGGTGGCATTAGGCAAGAAGTGGGCTACACTCTAGACAAGCCAGTTCATCACATCAATTCAATCATAGTATTACTAATTGAACTTTCACCACTGACATATTATATAACAACAAACCCCTCCAAAGACAGCGATTATGCTGTATATGGGATATAACAATTTTTGTGTGTGGTCGAGGTGTTAACATCAAACTATCTTTTTGTGTTTACCAAAACTAAATAGAAAATGATTTCAAATGATGATTATACTAAAATATATCTGTACTGGTGGAAACACAAGAAGAAGAAACATTTCTTCATTACAATGGAGTAGGAGAACAAACACAAGCTGTTATATTAAAGAATAATTCGCCATCTTCTGTAGCCTGTGTGTCAGGACTGGTATCATGGCTTGAAAATGATATGTGGAGCTTCTGTGTGGCTCAGGAGAATAGGCGTCACTGTATTGTGGTAATGCCAAAATAAAAATTCAAGTCTTATTGGAATAAATAAAAAAGAAACTGCAGTGAACTGAAATTCATACCGTCTCAAACCCTGCAGAGCCACGTTCCAGTCATCTTCACCAGCTGTGCAGTGGTCTCTCTAGGTATTAAATATTGATAATAGTGATGTGTGTATGAATACAGAATGCTTATCACCAAGATGAATGCTTGGAGATTTTTGAAACAGAAGATATGAATCTGGGCTAATAAACAGTGGGAATCCTCGAAACAAACCCTCAATAGAAACATGGCAGCAGCTCTGCTCCCATTATTTTAGTTGGAAATGGTCATGGTCATTCTGCTCTGTATATCTGCTAAGTCTTCAAAGAAGTTGAATCAGCTGAACGCTGTGTTCTCATCTGTACTGTACCTCGTCAGTCTTCAAAGAGAGATGTAGGTGAGCAGGAGGTGAACAGTTAATTAAAACATATATGTCCAGGCATGACACTCCTGTGGAAGATAAAGTAGAAGCCAATGTTAGAAAAAGCTTATCTAATACCTGAAACAATTTTTAATAAAACAAAAGCCAGTTTCCAGTTAATTAGGTGTGTTAGTCTAGTACAACAGAGCTGTAATAAATGAAGGTTACCATGTTTGGTTTTTATTTTTTTATGTTGTGTTACACTGGCAGGTGTTGCTATTATTTTGTCCACCTCATCTATATCACGAGAACAGTCTGAAAAATAAAAACAACTCTCTCTGTGTAACACAACACACAACAGCGCCACAAACTACATCTTCTAAAATGACCACGATAAATCAACACATCTGAAATAGTTTTTCTTTTTTACTCTGTCACAGCCAGAGCCGACTGAGCCAGACAGTAGCCTGCCACACACCACAGACTGAGATCCACAGACTGAAAAAAAAGTCTCCTTCTTATCTAACTTACAAACATGAGGACATATCTTGTCCTGCACCTTAGCTTGTTGGACGAGTGACCAAACAAATTCACCGGAGAAACCAATGTAATTAGCTGCTCTGCTGCAGCACATTGATCAGCATGTAAGTGTACCTTCAAATGTCACTTGGTATTGAAGATAAGGACATCAGGTTCAAACAACACACCCATCACCTCGAAACTATAGCACATGTAACTTTACATTGTCTCGCTAGTTCCCTACACTGTGAGACCAGCACTCTACAGTAGTTCCCTGCAGTGTAAAGGTCTTTCCAAAAGGGAAGAAACTCCTCAGCTGTTTACCCACTCAGATACGTGGGCCCTCATGTGAACAGACAGGCAAGACAAGCGGCTGCTGAGTAAAAACCAGGCACTCTACATGTGGTAACCATGGAAACAGCACAGATATGAACATAGACTAGTGTGAGGAAAGTTAAATAAAATACCATTACATTAGTTGACTGTGGTTGTATCGCAGGTTGCTTTGTTCACACATAGTGGCAATCCTATCCTTGATGCTAACCACAGACTGTTAAAACTAGCATTGTCATGACTTTATAGCCTAGCTTAAATTAAAATAGTTACCTGATACATCCAGGTCTTGTGCTAATGGAATGTCCTCCTGTTTGCGTCGTGCAAACTATTTGAAAAGCATTTACATGTTTTTTGAAAGTTACACACCGATAAGATCAGACTCTCATCCATGGTGGTCAGACATGCCCAAAAGTTTAAGACAATTCAACTCTGGAATTAAGTACAAGGTGTGTCAATTGCTCCCCATCTGAGATTACCTTAACACAGGCACTCTCGAGTTCCCTTCAGTGTAACACCAGCATTCTCTAGTTCCCTACGATGTGACACCAGCACTCTTAAGTTCCCTGCAATGTATTACCCTGCACTCTCTAGTTCCCTACAGTGTAACACTGGTACTCATTAGTTCCCTGCATTTCAACACCAGGACTTTGGCAGCCTACCACCTGCTGTCAGTTCGGCACATTCAGAGGCCTGCCCACTCCCTCTAACTGGCTTGCCCTTTTGATAATAAAAAAAAACCTATTACCAGCACACTTAAAAACCATGTTGACATTACCGTCGACTATAAAGTGGGGTTGGTACATGTGATTTTAGTTGAACTAAAAATCTGAGAGGCTCATGCTGGGTCTGCAATTACATGATGATGGAAAATTGCAGTCCTAAGTGCAAAAGCATGCAGGGTCCCTCAGGCTGTGAAGGATTTGAATCCAGCACAACCATGCAGTATGCATGTCACGAGCCCAGTGCATTTGTGCTTTACTGTGTTCACTATGTAGACCAATCAAATACCGTATGATATTGATGCTTGCAGCATCGGTATCAGAGGATTACCTTGTAGCATGGTGTTTGTTCTACCTCAGCATTTTGCCTCAAAAGAATACAAACTGTTGCTCAAACTCCACTTCCTGTTTGTATTTCCTCTTACTAGTACCTGTAACATGCCCACAGCTCACAGAATTTCAATATTTTATTTTTTGCACTGGTTCTATTGTCCATGTGAAAGCATCCAACTGCTGTTTCCAGGAAGCTGTGCAGTTGCAGTATACCTGTCCTTTCACTTCCTTAGTTATTATAGTCATGACCATTTTGTTGCAGACATTTTAAATCTCTTCTTTGTAAGTACTTCAGACAGAAATGTGGACCAAGCAGCACTGTCATGTCTTTTGATTCCAGGTGTATTGTATGCTAAGTAAGTATTCTCAGGTTGAGTCAGGTATGATGGGATTCAGCAACTCAGTGGGGTACTGAGACTGTGTGTGTGTGTGTGCGTGTGTGTGTGTGTGTGTGTGTGTGTGCGTGTGTGTGTGTGTGTGTGTGTTGTCATTCTTTCTTTCTTTTATGTTTCTTTGATGTTTGAATAAAACAGACCCCAGCCTTGAGCGTCCCAGTCCCATTGCCGCATTCATGTGCACTTCCTCAGTATGATGACATTTCGAGGAGCGTTTCTTTTTTCTCCAAGTTTTGAGGGAAGCAGGTTCGCCTTGTTTGTTCTCGTGTTTGTTTGAAAGGTAGGAAGGTAAGCAGCATTTGGCCCATTTGGCAGATACCAGAGCTTTAATTGTCACTGTGAACCAACCATATCATCCTCTAGTTCCAAGACCCCTTTTAATTTTGAAATGTGCAACATTTCGGTTCACGTCATGAACATGGAGTTGATCCAAATGCTATTTTTGACCAGAAAGACAAATGACCACTTTTTGTCACATAATGTAGAGGGTAGGTCTCCTACGAATGGCAATAACAGTGGTTTCTTTAAGACAGTACTAGCTGCAGTTGAAAAATGTTCACATGAATTGTCATTGGTGGTTGTGGAAGGCAAACAACCTGCTTTGCTGATTAGGTTGGAGGACATATTGGTTTAGCCAAGGCCTAAATGCTATCACACTATCATACCACCTAGTGTTTTTAATATTTTGATGTTGTGTGTGGAACAGTGTAAACAGAAACCAGCAAAGAAAAACTGCTGGTTATAGGCAGACAGTGTACCGTAAATAACAGTATAAACCCAGGAAAGATGGCTGTTCCAGTATAATTGCGTCGGTGACCTTCACACCCTCACTTTCTGCCTTGCTACATAGATGACAGACCACTTCCTGCAATAGCACTGAGTGTTGCCACTGGATGTAAATCATAAGATGCAAAACTGTCCGACATGTATGTTATTCGCAGAGATACTGTGCTAAAATGATGCCTAAATGATAAAAGTCACTATCAGTTGTAGTCTTCATTTTGAGTTGTTAATTGGTGGGACTGTGTTCTAATGATTATTCTCTCTCCTATCATCATCCAGCAAGCACTTTAACTCCCATATAATAAACACCAAGAAGACACCAGATGTCCTGGATCTGTCAGCAGGTAGCTAGCAGGCATGTAATCACACACACACACACACACACACACACACACACACAGACACACACACACACACACACACACACACACATAAGCTAGACAGTGAAAATAGCATTTAAGCAGGTTTTGATTCAGCTCTGTTCCATCTCGAGGAAACACACCAACACACACGTTAACACACGCTGAGTGGTGGCCAACGGGAGGATAGCAACCTGCTGAGAACACACATCATTTATTAGCAGGAATCTAATCACAGCCTGAAATGAGCTCCAATGGTACTCATTAAAATGGCTGATGAAGATCAGCCGAGAAAATAAGACGGCGTGAGGGAAGGGAGTTTGAGTAGCAGACAGACAGTCAGACAGACAGACAAAATATTTGATTAGAAAGTGAACAGCTCTTGGCTACTGATTTCTGTCTTTTCCATCCTGTTGTCATTTGTGGAGAACCGCACACAGAGCTGTGTACAAGTGAGAAACACTCAGGTTTTTCATGTTTTCACAGAGGCATGTCAGGCCGTGCACAGAATGAGTCATCGCTTTGTGTTTTGCTCAGTTGAAATCCAAAATCCAACATGAGAACTGTCAGGAAATGGCTGTTTTTGCTCTCTAAACTTTCCTGCCTTTTAATGAGGAATCAGAGGAAACGTGTTGAATGATCCTCAGTTTGATTTTTCTCTAAATGGCTTTTTGTCAGCGTGTAACAAGGCCACATGTGACTCAGGGAGCTTTCCTTTCAGACGCCAGAAAACTTTGCCTTTTTCTATTCTTTCGTGTCGTGAAACAAATATCTGTTTTCACTTTTCATAACTGTTGAGTGTGCAGGCATGGACGCACATGTGTGTTTTTTTAATTATCAGCCAGCAGGACGCTGACCAAGATGCTTTCTCACAGCTCACAGAGTCAGCTGCTTTCCAGCAGAGTAGCAGACTGTAAAAGTCCTCTTGGCTTGCTTATTTTCCAAGTCATCTAAGGATAAAATTATTTTTGAAAAAACATTCATAGCTACTCGGAGCAATAAAGTTATTTCCCTGCAGCTAACTACACCTGGAGGCAGCACAGCCTTATTATGACCACACAGGCCCAGTAGGGAGCTCATCCAGTACTTCACCCACCATCTTTCCTCCTTCCTCTCCTTCTCCACTTCCACCAATAGCTGTAAATTGAGGGACGCTGTAATCAGCAGTGTGACTCGGCTGGTAAGTGACGGCATCGATCGTTTGGGATTGAAGAGTCAGTCTTAATACCGGCTGGTTTCAGGAGTGGAGTAGTGTTGAGGTGCAGGATGCCGGAGAGGCAAGAAGGGGTTTTTATAACGAGGATGGATGGACAAGGCAGTCGGAGGGAAAACTGGTCTCTGCTCTCATTTGGAAACGACCGCTTCAATCAAAAGACGCCATGGTTTAGAGACTTGTGATTTAACTGTTCAATCCCTAGCCGAGGCGAGAATTAAGGTTTGAAAAGTGTTGTACATTTACAATGGAATTGCGTTCAAAGGTTTCCAGAGCATCGTGTCCTTGAGGGAGCCCAGCGGTTTCCAAATACTGCGGTTATACAATAAAACAAAAAAATCAGAAGTGGTGCCTTGTTTCAGAGGCAAATGAGATTAAGGATTAAGGCTTCTGAGAAAATAACTTGCCACACAACAAGAGCTAAAGTAGCTGCTGTGCATTCGTTTAAACCAATAACACAAGACTGTTCTTTAATCATTCTAAATTAGTGCTTCAGTCTGTGGGCATTCAATTAGCATGACTGGATTACTCTGTATTCATCTATTTATTTATTTATTTATAATATTATAAAGTAATTCACTATCAACAGTATTTAACCGTCAGGACAGACCAACGTACACAACATGGGCACAAATATGTGAGTGCAGAACATAGAATTACTCTCGTCTGGGAAGGTTGTCCACCGAATTTTGGGATTGCCGTTCAACTACATTAAAATACAGTATGGGGTTGAAGTCCAGGCTCTGTGCAGGACAGTCAGCTTCTCCCACAACAAACTGGGTAAAACACTTTGTTTAGGATTTGCTAATAATGATATCATTGCATACTGTAGCAGCATTCTCATAATGATGGTCTGAGCCCAAACTAGGAAAAACTTCTCCAGACTAAAGGGAGACGACCGTCGCTGCATTCATAGACAGTGTAAATATGAACGTCTAATCTGTGATGTTACCTTCAGATTTCTGAAGAGTCATCATGAATCTCAGAGTGTGGTGGCTTCGGCTGCCTCCTGTCTCTGCCGCCTCCCAGGTAATCTAAATGTTAGCAAAGATGGAGGTTCTATAAAAATTCACCCTCAGTACAGTTGTCATGAACGGGGAAATTAGCTATAGAGACCAAAACTGTTTTTTGTAGCAGGCTGTAAACATGTTTATTTCTGTTGTGAAGTTGGACATTTGAACATGGGGGCTTATGGAGACTGACTCATCTGTAGCCAGCCTCAAGTGGCTGTTCAAGGGACTGCAGTTTTTGGCACTCCCGTGTTGGCTTCACTTCACAGAGGAGGCTGCTGCTGGATAAAACTAATGCAGTCCTGCAACACATCCTCCCTACATGTGAGCTATTTTGTTCCATTGTTGTTGAAGCTGTTTCAGAGATGTTGATTCAACTTTAAATCGACATTAATTGATATCAGTGGGGTAGACAAAATATCTGAAACACCTCCGTGTGTAAACGTTGTGTCTTTAACAACCATTCCCTCATGTTTAAATGGGTTAGAGAGTGTTTGGGTGAGTATGTGTCAACGTGCATGCGTGTCTACATATTCATATCTGTCTCAGCGATGCTGTCTGTCAAGCTGCGTTCAGCCGTTTCACACTCCAGAAGTCTCCTGGGGATAGACATGAAAACATACCCTCCCACACACATCGGGCGCACACACACAAATAAAAACCTGAGATTTTATCATAAATGCCATGAAAATCAGGGATTGTGTTGTGTGAACGACGTGCCAGTCACACCAGAAGATAAGATAGATCATGCTGTTTCTTTGTCTTGTTTTGCATTCAAGAGAGAGAAAAGCTAACACGTTCCCATCCATTAGTACACACAGATAAAAATCACAAAATGCTGCGATAACAAACAGAATATTATGTCTTTTTTTATGGCGTTGTGTTCTTATTCTGTCCCCTTTGGCTGCTTATTGGGAGCTATTACCCTGGACTGAGAATTTGTTTCCCTTAACTGCTTGTTGATTCAAACTTATACGTTTTGACAATGCAGATCTAGATTTTGAGCTATGAAATGAAAAAAAAAAAAAAAAAAAAAAAAACAGTCAAAAGGAAATTTTATTCCTTGAAATCAAACTTCTTCAGACGGTTATGTGAGTACACCCAAAACTCCCACAGTCAAATAAAACCTGTGCCTTTTCTTTGAGAGATGCCATCTCCAGCTTCAGATCTGAGGCACAAATTCAACCTGAAAATAGCGACCTGTCGCGCACAGCGGGCGAGCTTTAATATAAGTTGGCTAATTTGTTTGTTTCTCCCAGCAAGGTGGAAGAGAGTTCAGGCGCCGCTGAGAAGCCTTTCATGCCTGAATGCCTAAATTAGAAGAGATCCGTTTTATTTATAGCGCTTCGTTTAGTGTAAATGTTAGATGTGCTTGGTTTGATGGGGTTTAATTAGAATGCATGACGTTTGTTTTTGAGGAGTACGGGTGGCAGCGTCGGCGCAGTTGTACAGGTTGTACAGGTTGTACAGTGGAGCTGTAATCTGTGAGGTCTTTGTGACACTGTGTTTTGCGCCGCTGTATTTCCTCTCCCCGCTGCTGTGTGTGAGCTATATTCACTTTTAGTAACAAGAAGTGAGACTTTATCAAGGTGTGGTGAAAGTCAATTTCTAGATTGTATATGAAATCATTCACTCTGACAGCCGCCGTTGCCAGAGGCCAGAGATAAATTCGAGTGGAGAAGAAAGCGTTGCGACTCTCAGCTGAGCTCAGGCATCCTTATTAAACCAGAAGAAGGCCTACAAGTCAATTTATCCAAATCAGTTCTGCATTCTGTTCAGCTGTAGGTAGCTGATAAAAAGAAGTTCTGTTTGGTAGAACATTCACTGCTTTTATCAATCATACAGTTTTAGCCTGGATTTTATTCTCCTGTGTTTTTTTGTGTAAATGAATAATATTGACGTTCATTATTTGGTGCTATGTAAGCACCAGGGTCATTTATTAACACATAAATCAATCAATCAATGTCACACAGCACATTTCCTTGTTAATTTGATTAAATAAATCATGTGATCAAACATCGTCAAGAAAAGTAAAAATGAATGTATGAACTTAATTCCACTTTAATATTGGCTGATTGTCTCCATCTTTACTAAACGTCACACAAAAGGTGAAATATGTTTGCAAGCGAACTTTGCTACGGCTCAAAAAGATTTTTATTCCACTAAAAGTGCAGCGGTGCGTTTAAGAAGCCAGCCAGAAGTCTCTCCGCTCTGCTCCACAGAGAAACAGCACACAGAATCCAGTCGGTTTTCAAAATAAAACATTCACACGTGTGGAGAACAGACCACAACAGTCATATCATATTTATATCCATATATGATAACATTATGATGTTATCATAGCTATAGGAAAAGAAGACATTTCTACATTTCATTCACATTTTGAATTTGAATAATTGTGATTTCTGGGTTGAAGAAATTTGGTTCTCCCACACATCATGGTGCCTGCTTTCATGGAGGTAAATGACTGATAACACAGAGGTGGCAACCGATGGGCACATCTCTTTATCATCTCTGTAACTGCACAACAACAGAACATATGTCACAGCATGGAGACAAAAATTAAATTGGAGGTGGATTATGTCACAAAATATAAATAAAATAATGGTTCACTGACATTAAAAAGGAAAAATATATTAAAAAGGGCCTGAAACGATGACATGAGTGAACTTGTACATCAGAATTTATTCATTTATGTCTTTTTTATGAGTTGGTTTGTAGTTGTTTATGCAAATTTCCCACACAGCATTCATCAACAACACATCACCTCCAGCTTTCATGACAGGGAAATATCAATAATCAATAACAAATTTTGCATAAAGGCTAATTGACATCATGCACACCTGGCCGAAGGTTTTGTTAAGCTGATGATTTTCTAACACGTCCTCACTCCAGTCTGGGTGGTCCATGGTCCTACGATTCAAACTAGGACACCGTAGTGAGAACAAGTTGAATATTCATGATGACAGACGGCTGGTAGAAGTCCAACCCACGCACCTCATTACTTTTACCCAGCCTCAGCTCTTCAGCCTCACGACCACTGGCTTCCACACATATGCTGCTGATGTTACCACCTGTACACATCACTGCAGCACACCGCCATGACACATTTACTTGCATCGTGTATAGCCTTCTCATCAGAGTGAAAAAATACAAAAAAAAGTTTCATAGATGTCAGAATTTTACCATAACAAATACGCTATAACTTTTTCTACAGTAAAATGACATTAATACTAACCATACATTTTATGGTTAAGATTGGTGTTTTATTTCATATTGTTCCCTATAGTTTTTTCCTCAAAAGAAACACCGTTTTTCCGTATATTTTATATGAAAATAACACTTCAGTGTTATCATATGATGGTTTTACTGTAAAATTAAGCCTGTCATTTAAAATACCACTTTATTCCATATAAATTCCTCCAAATGTCGTATAAATGAAGGTTTTACCTTGAAATAAGGGTGTTTTTCTGTAGACTAAATGTTCTGTACTCTGCAGCAGCAGCATCACATTAAATAAAGTGCTAATTCATTAGCTTCATATGTCATTATCATCAATGTACCATGGGACTGTACACAATCTGTACATGTTCTCTGTCTTTCTCCAGCATGGTCTGGCTTTCCACACCTCCCTCTCCTTCTGTCTCTCTCTCTCTCTGTACTGTAATGGGAAAAAGTGATTAGCACACTTAAATGGCATGAGAGACAGCCAGAGCCGTTGGGTGAATTGTTTCGCCATAATTTCTTTGTTAATTGCTTCTCTGGGGAGGCATGTGAGTAAAGGAAGCCCCGGGGTAACTAAGTCTGCCACATTTACACACTGGCCTGCTTTTGGGAGACACTCACTGCCTCTATTCATATCACTCCTCCTCCTCCTTCTTCTCCTATTAACTTGTAGCTTCCTCTTCATTTTTTTTTTTTTTTTTGTTCCGGTATAGAAACCTGCTGGTGATTCCCCTTTTCCCCTTTACCCCCCTCTCCTATTTTCACCTTTCCTCTCACTCATGCATCACTTCTCCTTCTTTCAAATTCTCCCGTCCCTCATTATGGTGATTTTTCACTGTCTCCCTCCTTCTTTGTGCTCTCTTCCACCTTCCTTCCTACTTTGTTATTCCAGCGATCTTTGCCACTGTAGTTCTTCATCCCACCTTGACAGCAAAATGTACATTAAAGCACAGCCACATCCCGGCATCGGTGATTTATGGCACTTGACAGATAAAGTATCTTTAGGCACGCAAGACAGCTATCATGACGGGAATGAAACGCCGCGAGGTGGCAGCCTTCATTTCTGCCTTTGCCCTGCGGTGAATTATGCACGTTGTTGCCCACACTGAAGGGAGATGGAAGTCTGAAACACAAAGAGCACTTTCTTTGCCTCTCTTTCAGGTGTGCTGTTCTGACATTGAAATCAATTGCACTAAGCTCAGGAACGCGTAATTTGTCCATCTTGACTGACCTGTCTTTGGCCCTGATCTGCCGACGTGTCTCACTCTTTACCCTCTAGTCTTTAGTTTAATATTCATGATTGGGATTCTGAAGTCTGACCAGAGTGGAGAATTCCTCGTCCCTGTCCTCACCTTTTGTTCCGTTTCTTCCTTTATGTTGTTCTGCAGTCACAGGAGTATTGAATGAATATTTTGAATATTTTAACCCTGACCTTTGCCCAAATTCATTTTGTTTACAGATAATTTAGTGATTTTGAACTATAATCTTATTATGTGCTCATTATAGGTCACTATTGTTAGGGCTATTAACTAATTGGCTTTGATGTCACTCAGTAAAATAGATTTAGTCAGACACCCACACATTTATCATCATCCATAGCTTTCATTTTACTTCCAGTTGTTAAAGCTTCTCTGTTCGTTTCTTTGTTGTTTTTGGACATTTGTGGAATAACTTTTGGAGTTTAATTCATCTAACTAGCTAAAGACAATCCATAGCTTAACATAATTTATCACATTCATCTATAAAGTAGTTGATCAGGTAAACACCACAGCACAGTTTGCCTTCTGTCCAATCATATGTGGATCCTTTAAAGACATTATGGTTAACTTCAGCTGCCAAATGTCACAGAAACCACAGCTTCAGTTTGAATCTTTTCTTTTTTGAAAAGTTTCTTAGATGCAAAAACATTTAGATTTTCGGTCATCTGACCCGCCCAATACACATAAAGTGACTGAGTGTAGATAATGCCACCAAGAGGAGAGGTGTACGGAAAGACAAAAAGTAAAATGTTTAAGTAGCCAGTGCTTTAATTTGACCAGGGCTGATAAATTATCCTTAACTTAAAGGTCCAGTGTGTAGGATTTAGTGACACCTAGCGGTGACGTTGCAGATTTCAACCAAATGAATACTCTCCCACGCCTCACTCTCTCCTTCCAAACATGTAGGAAAAACTCAGCTCCTCTACCTCCATACCGAAACGTCAGAAGACACTTTCCAGTTGTTAATACTGTTTGGATAGATCAGTGGGTGGGAACCAGGATGTTAGGATTTCTCCCCCATTTAATGGAAGACCTTCAATCTTCAGAGTCGACATTCAGTTTGGACTCAAATGAGCTGCTTTATGTTTTTTTTTAAATGGCTACAAATGTACTGGGACAAATTTCTATTCACACTTCTTGTAAAGCTTTGTGACATCCTGGAAAAGGTCCGTAATTCATTTACATCCACAGGTACGTGCTGCACGTCATTTCACAGCAGGATGTTGGAGAAAATTGTATCTTTGAGGTCTGGAGAAATCTTTTTGATCAAACGGTCTCCATTTAAAATCCATTAGTCGTCACAGAAGTTAGAGAATGGTGTATAAATTGGAAATTGTACAACTGATAAAATGTGCACCTTCGAGCGAGGCAATTACATTCCAATGGCTCTGACCAGTGGCAGAAGGTGGGGGCTGCGACGGCGAGCTCCCACCTGTGAATAAGTGTGAATAGCTGTGCTGCTGAAACACAGCAAGGGCGCCCAGTCAAACTTCCCCGGGCAGATAAAAGGTTAAATCTGAACATTTTTCAGCAACCTGTCCTCTAAAAATCTGTTCGGCATTTAGTACATGAGTGGGTGGCATGGGGATTCTTTTTGACACCGTTAGGCGTTAGTCAATTTTCACACTTCAAAAGGTCTGGAACAAAAAGCGTGAACTGTGGGACTGAAAGAGACCGGTTCGCTCCCACTGATGGAAATGCCCAGGAATGAGTTGTCAGAACTGTTAGCTCTGGCATTTACAAAAAAAAAAAAAAAAAAAAGGCATGTATGCTAAATGACAGGGTTGCTGTGGTGATAACCTTCCATGGGCTCTTCATTTCCAAAGTAAATTTTAATACGTTCAAATCAAGAACCTTTTAATTATGCAGTTATGTACACAGCAAATAGGTGACCTTTGGGTGAGCGTAACTGTTGTTTAGTTAGATGGCTGTGACCTTTACTGGTTACACATGGAGAGGGCTCGTACGTTCAGGAGCAATCGCACACGTTTGGTGTTTAATACAGAGCTTTTATTGAATATTTTACTCAAAACCTCCACAACAGTGCTGAGAATTAGCATACAGTACATATCAAACATCTCACAGCCACCTTACTGCACACACCATTTGCATACATCAACTGTAATATATGCAGAAACATTTCAAATGTACTATACTGTCAATAGCATCAAACACGACGACCCGGGTTGTGCTGAACTGGGATCATCCTCAAAGAAGATTCTACTCTAAAGACGATAAAGCCCCCTCAGAATCCCCCCTCATGTCATATCTCCTGATTTATTAAAGATAAATGAGAAACGTTTACCCTTCATGTCAGCGCATCCCCAAAACATACAGTACACCCCCACACATGAACATCAACATGCTGACACCCTGCTGGGTTTAAGGATAAGATACGGTGGGTGTCAGAAAGTGCCAGGGGGGTGAATATGCTAAGTCCTGATTTAAGTGAACAACACAATGAGTATATGTAACTGTATGTCTTTATTCCATCATGTTACATACATGATGGAATAAAGGCATATAGTCATTTTAAAAGTTATATAACAAACATCACTGTGAGTTCAGGATCTGCGGCAATATCTGTGTGCTGTATGGACACACCCTGTGCCATCCTCTAACCTCCTGCAGCTCTCTGTCTGACTGCACTTTGGTGGTTGATGCCCGCCCTGCATGACCCAAATAACAAAGCTTTTATCACCATCCTGGTTAACCTTTTGATGATCTCTCATACGCCCAGCAGCTCGTCTCTGAGCCCCAGAGGTACTAACTGTTCCAGACTACCACTGAGATGTCATTACTGTGGGCACAAACTGTAGCACATACTTTACTTTGTCACTTAGGGCAGACTTGATAACATCTTACATTGTATGTATGTTCTTGTTCTACCTGTCTGTCTGCCTGTCTGTCTGTCTGTCTGTCTATCTATCTATCTTGTAAGAATACAGTATAACTCTAAAGAGTAATGCTTATTTGGTATCACGTTGGTGTACTTCACTTTCATACTTTTGCCTGAGTTCACTTGTAGATTATAGACTGTAGATACTGAGATGTGAATGAATATAGCATGTCATGTTATACGTCTCTAAGGTATTGGTGATTTAAAGCCGACACATTCCAGCTCCATATTCTGAGTCTGACACCCGGCTAGAGAAGCTCTGCATGATTCACTCTTGAAAACCAGACATATTGATCTTATACTGGTCCATCATGCAGCCCCTCAGCTCATCCTCTGTCTGAAACAAGACATCTCCTCCCTGAAAGCCTACTTTCTTCTAATGGTCACCTTCCAGAAGCCTGTGGAGAAGCAGCACCCAGCATGACAGTTTCAGTAACTTAGATCGGAGTTACTGAAGAATTAGTTTGGAATATCATTTATTACTGTCAAAGAGACCATTTTTATAACTTTAGTCTGTAACCAGTTAGCAGTTAGTAGCGAAGGTAGCTAACCACTGCATTAACAACAAGGAGGTCCTTAACATTCCTTTACAATGGAAAAAACACTTTCATCCTGAGCAGAGCGATCCAATAAATGGTGGACACATCCATATACCCTGTGGAACCTGAGGAAAACACTTTTACATGGTCCCTTTGGCCCCATTTAATATTAACATTATATGTATGACATATATTTATGACAGAAAGTAAGGAAAAGCATAATGACCAACACTTTAATGACCAATGAGGACACGTAATGAACTTTTGTGTTTGTTCATCTGCAGATTTGATGCTGTACTTCAGATGTTCAGAGTGACCTGAACCCCGTCCCTTAATGAGGTGATTATAAAAATAGGATTTGGGTTATGATGTCAGGTTAAGGTTAAGGTGAAGTTCAGGTTATGTAGCGTGATGTGAGCAGACGTGACGGTGAGGATAGGAGTAGAGGTTGGTGGATCAGTCTGCCCAGAAGGCCATCCGAAGAACACATACATAAATCTGAGTGTTTGTGTGTATTTGTGTGTGTTTGTGTGCAGCCTGGGTCACTGACAAACTGCACTGTGACTCACTATGGTCAGAAAGCGACTGTTAAAAATAACCAAAATTCCCATCACATCACACAGCAGCGGCATGTCTGCACCTTGTCATTTTCAACCCATGTGATGTTCGCCTTTCAACTGAAGTCCTTGAGAGACACAAACACACACACACATACACATACACACACACAAATATGTAATCAAAAACTCAGCCTATAGTATAATACACAAAGTGCGCACATGCATACAGAGAACAAATTTGCATGTACAGGATTTTTCTCTTTGTCTCCTACGCAGAAATCCATTTCTCACCCTCAAATATACTCGTACACACACACACACACATGCTTAATCCCGTGGGGGCCGTGGAGTAAATCAGTGAGTGGAGTTTTAGTGAGTGATGGTGACAGGATGGATAGATGATCGGAAGGAGAAGAAGATGAAAACTGAAAATGGATTTCAGAAGTCCAAGCATGTACACCACCTTCTGGTTCCTGTCTGTGTGCGTGTGTGTGTTTGTGTGTGTGTCTGTGTGTGTGCGTGCGTGTGTGCGTGTGTGTGTGTGTGTGTGTGTGAGAGAGAGACAGAGAGACTCAGATCTGTCATCTATCTTCTCTGACAATGGGAGGAGAAGTGCTGACATGATGAGACAGTATGGTGAAGGAAGGCGTTGTATAATGTGTCAGTCAACATATCATACATATGCATATATAGTGAATGTGTACAAATAAAGTATGCACATGCTGTTACACATGCATGCTTTGTCTATTTGTCTCACTCTATGGCACTCCCTCACTGTCTCACACACACACACACACACACACGCACACAGTGCAGGTGTCACACAGCCCAGCCATCTCAAGCAGAGCTCTGAAGAGTTTCTGTCAAGCAGCTCCTCTACCTCCATACCGAACCAGAATGACAGCTGCATCATTATTACTATGGGAGCTGTGTGTGTGTGTGTGTGTGTGTGTGTGTGTATGTATGTATGTACTTAACTCACACGCGTGTAATCATGCACTGAATTGTCAGCGTGTGTGTGTGTTTGTGTGTGTGTTGTAGGTGTGTGTAATCATTACAACGCCATCATCCATCTGCTCCGCCTTGACAAAGTGAAAAGTTTCTGACCAACTCCTCCAGATGTATTATAGATCTCTGTCTGAGGCTTTCATGTCTGCACAAGTATGTGTGTGTGTGTGTGTTTGTGTGTGTGTGTGGGTGAGAGAGAGAGAGAGAGAGAGAGAGAGAGAGAGAGAGGGAGACAAGATGGCAAGATGGCAAAAAAAGATTGGAAAACAGGAAGGCATGGCAGAAGAGTCCAGAAGAGAGGAGAGACTGAACAAGACATTAGAAAGACGAGGGGAAGATGCAAGAAGAGAGACAGCTGCTGCAGACACATCCTTCGAACATTCAGATAGATAGAAGAGTGTTCTCCAGAGGACAGAAGGACACAACTTGAAGGTCTCTTGAAAAGATAGTTAGGGGTTTCAGCTTTCTTATAGAAATGGCAAAAATGGCCAGTTCCATGAACAGTGCAGAGATGATGAGACCAGAGAACATGTTAGGTCTGTGGAGAGCTGAGGGGTTCTATTGAGTGTTTTTATTGTTGGATTAATGAATTTTGAAAAGTCGATTTAATTCATTTTACCCCAAATCAGTCACAGAGGGTTTTACAATATGATCAACATGTTCTATTCTTAGACCCTCAGCTTGTATAAATGAAGACATTGACAGAAAAATAAGGAGAAACCTCAGAAAGAGCATCAGAGTACAGAGACAGACGACCATTCGCTCTAATTTCAGATTAACCAACATATTAACGTGCATGTCTCTGGACTCTTGGAGGAAGCCGGAGTATCTGGAGTGAACCCATGCAGACGCAGGGAGAACACGCAGTGCTGCCCAGCCAGCTGGCCTAGGTGGTTCAAATTAATAGATTCAGTAGAGTCAATAGATTGAAGAATTACAGTCAGACTCCAACTAGTCACATGGCCATAATGCAGGAGGCTTAGGAAGCCGTGCAGGTCGACTAGTTATCAGATGGCCCCTTGTAAGTTTCCTGCTTCCTCGGTGTCCCCCCTGAGAAGTGTCCTTGGACAAGATACCATGTGTGTCATGGTGAGCACTTTGGATAGAAGTGCTGTTTTGCTCCAGCCTCTGCCACCAGTGTGTGAATGTGACGAGTGTAAAAGCACTTTGAGTGGTCGGTAGACCTGGAAAAAAAAACAAAAAAAAAAACACTGTGTAAATACAAGTCCATTTACCAATCACACACACTGCCCAGAGCTACAGTCTGCAGACAAATCTCTCTGCTTCCTCCTCTCTTGTCTCACACCTTGTCCACACTAACTATGTCAGTCTTCTGACTTAAGCTGGAGGTTCATTCATTTGTAATGAACCGTGTGTGTTCCCCATCTGCAGTGACAGCTGCGGTGCATTTAAGAAGCATGCATCAGATTTCTATAAAGTGTGAGTCCAAGTGTGTGGATACACGTGAGCAGATGTCTTATTTGCTGCTGTGCTAGATACTTCATTGTTTTTTTGTTGTGTAAGCTATTAGATGATACTCTTGGTCTGTGTAGCTAGCCTTACGTTGGCTAACTTAGTAATTAGCGACACATGACCTGCATGTTAAATATGACAGCTGTTTGAATGCAGCAATATTTCACAACTGCAGCCACCTGCATCTTTTTCATGTACTATATAGATCAGCTGTGCTATCATACAGTATAAACAGAGACAGAAGTGAAGCGTCATTCTTTCAGCTTCCTGTTATAATGTTGACATCACATATGTTACACATGTCACTACGCACATGTCAGGATTTCAGACAAAGCTAGATCTGTAGAGAACCTCTGTGATGAAGAAAATGTCATTTTTATTCTTCCTCTGATTTTATATCTTTCCACCATTTGGTAAGTGTATAATATGCACTCAACAGAAAAATCTCAATAGAAATGTCTGGAAAGGGATTAATTAAAAGTCTTATTTTCCTCAAGGGTAAAAAAAAAAATCTGCCAGTGCAGTAATAGTTCAACCTGCCTCCAATTAAATCACTTTAAGTATTTTCTAACATCAAGTGCAATTTACTTGAATCTGCTGCAGAAACCTGCTCTTATATAATACAGTATTCTATATATAATATCTATATATCAATATAATATACATTTCAAACAACAGGTCCTTTATTCGTTTTTTTAAGAACAGTGTAGGATTTAGTGACATCTGATGGTGTAGCTGCTGATTATTATATTAACTATGGTGGCCTTGTAACGTGTGAAAAACGTAAACGTCCTTATCTAGAGCCAGTATTTAGTTTGTCTCTTTTAGGCTACTGTAGAAACATGGCAGACTCCATGCAAGAGGACCCGCAGCTTCTGTAGATTTACAGACTCATTCTAAGGTAACAAAAACATTATAATTCTTATTTTCAGGTGATTATCAGCCAATGAAAATACAGTTCTGAATATTATATTCTGTAGATAGAGCCCCATAAATCTGACTCTCATTCAATTTTGGACATAAATTACTTGTTAGGATGAAGATCTCTGTGGTGTAAAGTAGGCATATGCAATATAACATAACACATATGACAAGAAAACAAAAATGATGGAATATTGCAGGAATATACTTCAAAGGGTTAACTTGACAATGAGTATGTCTTCTTCTTTCTGATATCTGTCGTTATCACCTTTTTGCACAACATTGTTCTTATGACTCATCTACTTTACTTCAGTATACCGACAAAGCTCCAGCACAAGAGGCTAAAAAATGGTGGTACTTAATTGAAATGGCTCATGTTTAGACTGAATGACTTGTTAGGGAGGATGTTGTGACGGACAGTGTCATGGCTTGTCAGTGAGCATCGGGTCAGTGGCCAATTTCCTGACAAAGAGCAACTTAATACAGACGGGGCATCATCTCATTGGTCCTCTCCGCTTGCTCTTTATCTGCTCCTCCATCGCCCACATCAGTCTATTTCCTTTCATTTGTCCTGGCTCTCTCTTTCTCTCCATCATGGCACATCTAAATGGTTTGACTCTCCTTCTCTAGCTGCCTCTCACCCCTCTCCTTTACAATTTCTCGCCCTCTGCCTTCATTCCATCCATCTCTCCTTGGCAATGCATCTGAAGCGACTCTCCCCTCTCTCTCTCTCTCTCTCTCTCTCTCTCTCTCTCTCTCTCTCTCTCTCACTCACTCACTCTCTCTCTTTCTCTCTCTCGCTCTCTCTTTCTCCCTCTACTCTATCCATCTGTCCAGACTAGTGTGTCTAAAAGGCTTGGGGTGGTGTGCTGTGCCAAGCCGAGTGCACAGATTTGGATAACCGCTGTCTGGAGATATGTCTGAGATAACAGCTATAGTCACTCACTCCTGGCCTGACTGCCAACCATGTGTGTGTGTGAGTTTGTGTGTGTGTGTGCTCAAGATAACCCCAGAGCCTCTTGCTCTTGTCCCAGCCAAAAGTGGTTTACAGCCGATAACGACAGCAAGGAAATTTCACGCATTACAAAAGTTGACACCTTGAAAAATAGATATACTGCAGAGGGGAAACATATGGAATTTGATAAAAGTTTGACAGCAAGTCTGGGGGAAAATGGAAACAAATACAGATGACAGTATGTGATGAAATATGAAGACATGTGGACTCCACACAAATTACTGAGTTTCATCCTGTTTTGCCAGCAGGGAAGCGTTTGGGGACTCGGACTCTAGCAGGTTTTAACAGGGATGTTAGCCCATGTTTATTCAGGTGCTTTCTGCTATTCCAGCCAGCGCGGCTTTTAGTGAATTTCTACTTGGAGTACCTCTTTTCTATCTCATCTCACAGATGCTCAGTTGGATTCACATTATGTGACTGGAGAGGCCACAGAAAATGAGCTGATTTGATTGTCGTGTGCATGGAACTATACACGGGCAGACCCAGCCATGTGGAAGGAAGCGCTGAAAACTTTGAAGAGGCAATTCAACTGAGTCACCACAATGTTTGTTCTAGTTTCCACAAAGGGTCGTAATTTGTGCAATGAAAACCCAGCCTGCACTTCCACCATTCAGCTGATGTTTACAAGTGGCGTGATGGATGCAGGTCCTCGAGTACGTGGCGAATAACAAGTCAGGCGTTGCAGAGCGTGTATGCTCAGTAAATCTCTCCCAGATGCCAAGGTCCTCTTGTCAAATTCACACTTGGCTGCTGCCCATTACAACCACAGCGACCCGCTGATGGCCGCTGAGCAGCTCCACTGGGAACAGTTTGGTTAAAAGACCATGTTGAAGGGCAACAGATCTGGGGCCAGGTAATATTCCAGCATAGAAAAACTGTGCACATTGCACAGAGAATGGAGAGAGTTGGGCATTAAAAACCACAGTGGTGACCAAAGGTCTGAGGCCACATTGAAAATATTTCCACATAAACCTGGAAATACTCAGAAAGTTTCAGGATTCAGAAAGTTTAAGTGTCAGAAGTCAAATTGTTATTCAAAGAGGGGCTTTATCAGCATCAAATCATGACTAGACTTGACCAGAAGGTTTCTAAGGGGGCAGTTTATGGAACTCTTTTCCAGGCTTTTCAGAAACTGAATTAGTTGTATCTAAAGCACGATCAGGCAGACTAAAAGTGACCACACCACCAAAAGATCAATACATCAAGTTTAGTTCCTATGGGGGAGAAGAAAGGCAACTTCATCGTAGATACAGAATTTACTAAATCAACAACACAAAACTCCAATCAGCAAAAGTCCTGCCAAACAAAATAAAGCAGTCTTGTAGTGGCCTCAGAGGACGAGGAGCAGTTTCTAAACCACTACTGAAGCGAGGAAACGAGGCCAGACACTTGGAGTGGACTAAGAAATACCAGCATTTCACAGCTGATGTCCTGTTTACTGATGACTCCAAGAAATGTATGGCAGTAACAGAAGGGTGTATGTAAGGAAACGAACAGGAGACAGAATGATATAGCAAGGTTATCAATCCTACAGTGAGACACAGTGGTCTGGGGCTGTTTCACCAACTCTGGACTGAACTGACTCCACCCTGACCAAGGGCAAGTAGAGCTCAGACATGCTACACCCTCTGGTTTGAATCTTTTTGGAAAAGGATTCACACTGCAGAAAATGAGTCCACAGTTCAAAGACCAATTAAGACCAAGGCGTCCATCGACTTCTCTCCACAGTTACCTAACCCCTTTGAACATTTATGGGGTCATGCGAGGTGTTCTGGGACATCACAAGCTCTTTGGAACATAGCAGCATTAAAGCAAAAGGAGAACATACTAAATAGTCTTAAATAGAAGACTACTGGTTTCAGACTTTTGTTATGATCGCAATTTTCAAGTCTATCCTAAATGCATGGTCAGGTGTCAGATTATGTATTGTTGTAATCATCCCCCTGTTCATACAGGCCATTAAATGATCCCTTATAAAGGAAGTTATGGAGTACAAAATCTGGAGTCCTTGTATTGTAAAGAAATGAATAACCCAGTTCATCTAAAGTTCATTTTTGTTTTCAGCAATTTCAGAAACTTAAAACTTAACTTCAGAATTAACCAACGTAATAGTCTTTTTGTACAAAATGTCTTCTTTGTGTTCTTTCCCTCCACCACCTCTCAGCAAGCAAACACTGTCCAAGGAAACACAAAGAGGAAAGGTTGTACTTTGGAAGAAACCCAAATGATCTGTCTTAACTCAAACTGCTGAAGCCTCACTTTAACTCAAGCTGGACTTTAGAACGACTGTGGACTGTTACATAAGAGATCTGCTTTCACCATGCATCTGTAATGCGAAATGTATCCACATAGACTACACTGAGATGTTCTTGTAAATAGCTGCAGGCTCAGTCATTTCTCATGAAGGACAGTAAAAGTTAAGGCATCTTTGCCACAGTTACTGTCAGTGTAGTTATTTTGATTCCATACATTTATAACCTTTAGAAAATAGAATACATTCAACAGATTGTGTGTGTCTTTGCCTTTGCTGCCATTAGTTTAATGTTTCAGCTGAGTTCGCTCATGTCTCCCATGTGGACACACTTCTAAAATTGTGACTAGTTTGTCCAATTTGTGCCAAACTCTGTCACACTGGCTCTGTTGTGGCTCGTGTCCTACTGGGTGGAAGGTTGCAAGACACACCTGGCTCGCAAGGATATTTAAAAACTTCATTCTGGAAACGACAAATTTCAGAGAATCTGAACAGCTAAGAGCAAAGCTTTGCATAATTCAAATTATTTGACTACAGTCTGTCAATTATGTTGTTTAAACTGAGACGTAAGTGAAATTGACTCACTGAGCTCAGTTAATCACTTGGCACTACATAGAGTGAAGGACTGTACTGGTAATGTGAGAGAGCTAACAGTGTTCAATAACAAGACTGATTAAAGCATTTGAATAGGACTGTTGACCAAATGAATATTTGGACTGATTACTGTTCTGTCCTCTGATTGTGAAACATCATCTTTAAATGAGACCATGCGACAGGACACACATACAAAATGAGTGTGGAGTTTAAAAAGGAAATACTGTCTTCAGTCTTGTTTTTTTTTTTTTTTTTTTCCTTGACCGGAGTTGCAGCACTAATGCTAATAAGAATGTGTATGGCCTCTATTAGTGTCCAACTTCCTCAACGTGACATACAGTATTGACATATTGCATGATTGAGATGATACGGCAATGGGAAAAGAACTCCTGTGTCCTTCTTCTACTACTTACCAGAATAGCTCATATGCCTTCAGAGTACATTTTGATGTCTAAACATTAACATGTGTGAAAGCAGTAAATCAACTGTTTAGCTGGGACATGAAGGGTGGAATCAAGTGGGAAGAACACTGTAAAGAAAAATACTCATCTTATTAAATATTATTTCTGTCCACAAATTCATTTTTCTTTGAATCAAGAGAAGAAAATCTGCCAGTAGATCCAAATTTTATGACCTGCTTCTTTTCACTGAATAGAGGCAAAGAGGCAGGTCGCTGACCTGGATGAAGAAAACTTGGACTGGAAACAACATGACATTCTGAATGTATTAGAAGTATAATTGGAAAAACAAAAAAACATGGATGATTTCTGAGAAAGAAAGAAAAAAAAGAAACCAAATGTCTCATCAAAACGAATCATTTCAGCCTCTGGACAATGATTCTTAAATAACACATTTTTGACATTTGCATTTAATTATTTTCTCATTCTGGTTCTCCACAATCAAAGTGTTTTTATTTTAGTGCCGGGCTCACAACACGTTAATCTTAATTTTTGCTATTATTTAAAAAAGCAGTGATTTGACACCTTAATACTTAACACCCTCTCCCTGTGTGATAGCTGCTAATGACGTGTGCACAGAGATGGAGGCTGAATATATTTACAAGTGACCTGGATGCTGCCAAGAAGAGCTGCAAAAAGATTGGAAATAAGTCCATATTTAGACATATTTAGGGTATGATACAATAACAACAGTAATTCAACAACAGTTCACAAATTGCTGAAAGCAGAAATAGACACTGTTAATTATGGAATCAGTCACACCATGTCCTTCTCCAAACAGTGAAAGTGGAAATAATTTTCTTTGCATCTTTTCTATTTTATGGATATTGTTGGACACTTTAAGGGTAATACTGACAAAAAATTCCCATTACCATTTAAATGTTAAATTAAACATACGAGTCATGCAGCTCCAAGATGTTTCCAAAAGGTGTGCAAGAGATTGACGCACATATTTCTCACACATCATCCTCATTCCACAAATTAAACAGAGTGTTGCTCAACTGTAGTTCGAGAAACACTAAGAATTCAGAAAGAAGAAACCAAGAAGAAAACAGTCCAGTGTGTGAGGAAAGCCAAGGTCGCACTTCACTGAATTTGTGTCAGTTAACGCTCTTTGAAAGTTTGCAGAAGACAGAAAATCAACATCCAATAACCTGTGGACCTCATTAAAGCAAACATGACTGTTATTGACACAGCAGTCAAGGTTGAGATTATTATGTTATTTGTGCACTTGGCAGTGAAAGCAGCTTTTAAGACATTCAGATTGTATTTCTAGATGGAAAAGAAGAAAACTACTCACCTGGAAATACACACCAACAAGAGAGGCGCTGGCCTGTCTATTGTGTTTATATTTGAGCACTTTTAGACCAATCAAGTAATGAATAAATGCAGGCTTTGATAAGTCTGTCATGTATTTATAGAAGTGTGTGGAAGACTTTGAAACACCATTTCAGCCTTGTAAAACTCAGCACACCGTTCCGGTTGCACAATAGATCTTTTGACTTTTCACGGAAGGAAAAACACAGGAGGTTTGTTGAGTTCCATTAAGTCTCGCAGCAAGAGTAATTATTTATCATTAATACACCTGTGAGTTTACTGCAATGACATGTCAAAATTGCTGCAGTGCAATTGGTCCATTGCATCATTAACTGAATAAAATGTCTCTATAATTATAAAACATTTTGGAAACTTCCTTTTGATTTGAGGTGACTTATGACCTCAGTATTTCTAAAATCCTGCACAGAGCCTTCCATTGTGAGTCAGCCAGTCAGTGGACATCTTAAAAACCTGTTGTGTTATTTCCTCTTTGTGTTACCAGCGTCCTCCCACTACTGCTCTGTGGGGACAAAACACAGGGAGATGAGTTTATACTGAAAAGACTTCAGATTAACTTTAGAAAGCATCTTTTCTCTCAAGACAATTGTGAATTATCGTGTACTCATATCATGTATAAAAGCATCTGTAGTTAGCTGGTCTGCTTTCATGGGGACTGTGTGGGTGTGGTATCATCACATTTGGTTGACAGTGGCCCTGTAACATTGACACACATACATATAAAGAGAATGGACAACCTGACAGCTCCCCAAAAGAGAAGTCAAAACATCTGGATTGCCCCCTGGTGGCTGGCTGCAGTATAAGTCATGAACCCCGCCCCCTTATTTTTAATTAGTTATTTAACGCCTTCACTTCATGATCTACAGCTGAGATATGTTTATGGGCAGAACTTTCCATACAGTGGATTAAACCTCCATCACTATTGTGTAGACTCTGGCTCCAAACTACGTCACCATCGCAAGATGGCAGCAGCTGTGTCTGGAATGATTCTGATTGGTGCACAAAAATACATGACCATCCACTTCAAACTAGTAAGAAGAGCACATGCAGGAAAAACAACATGAATACAGGAATCAGTCATGGTTCAAAGTATGGCAGAAAATAGTATGTTCATGTAGGACACCATCACTCATAGTAACAAGCTGTTTGGGAAATTAGGTTTTCAGGGTCTTTAAACGGCGCACCTCATTAAAATAAAACCATCCTTCACCCCCACTAAATCCTGTCATGTAGGAACTCAGGGAAAGACCTATTTTAAAAAAGTTTGCATTAATAAATCTTCATAAAAACCATCTTTAGACTTCTGCATTACACCACAACCATCCAATCACTGTGAGGTTCAATCACATTAAACAGATCATCTCCTCTGGCTGCCAAGGCCTTTGCATGTGAACTATCTGTACGTTATGACCAACAAATTAGTTGTGTGAGAGAGAGTAATTGCAGAGGCCGTCTCAATGTGTGCGCATGTATTTTGTTTGTGCATTTGTATGCCGAGCGCTGCTGCGGTGTTTACTTGCAAAATATTTGAATGGTGTCATCTGAGCTTTGGAAACTGCGTTTGCTTCTTGTTGCAGTCGTTGTACATACTGTTTGACAGAATGCCAGAGCACAGAGGAATGAGCAGCCTGCTCACAGTGACCAGGAGTCAAAACTGCTCACCAGAAAATGAAAGAAAAAAAAAAATCAGGACTCTGTAGTCATAAATGAGAAATAGACAGAAGTGTCCAGCTTCTCACATAAAGAGATATAATCATTAAGCTGTCTTTACCAGGGATGGATTTATAATGGCAGAGCTGTTATGTTAAGAGCTTATAGCTCTTACTCTCATTGTGAGTAATTCTGGAAACAGCCGTCTGCCTCAGTATATGCTTGAAATAAGTCTTCAGGTACTTGTGAGGCCCATTGCAGGTCTTTTCATGGAAGATTTCATATTTTTCACAGTTTTAAAAATGATTACCTTCCAAACGTGTGATGCCGTGTGCTTATGCGCTGCTGTTGGAACAGTGTGTGCTTTCCACTGCAATCGGTGAAGAAGAAGCCAGTAGTTTCTGAGAGACTGGAAGATGTGTTCCTGATAGGCCCGTCGTGAGCTGCACAGCGGGAGCTGACTGTTTCCCTTTCTTCAAAATGGGACAAGTTTCATTTGCTCATAAGCTGTATCTCTGTAAAACAGTGTATCAAATGAACTTAGCCTCAGTGTTAGGCTGCATACAGTGCAGGCTTATAACCGCTTTAAAGTTTGAGCATGAAGCTCATCAACTCCCTCGCTGCAAAGATTTGTTTGCAGAGAATTAAAAAGAATTGTCTCTATCTACATTCATCTTCTTAGCCGTTCTGATTTATTTTTTAAATATGAATGTGTGAAAATGTAGAAGATCAGCGTGTGTCCTGAGACTATTTTCATACTGCTTGACACAACAAAACACAAAACTAAATATCCCAACCTCAAACTTTCATTTAACGTCTAACTCCTGATCATCCGTGCTCTCTGTTTGAACCACTTATAAAGACGATGCGTACACAAAAAGGCACCGTGTCCTCACTGTTCATTACCGCCTCTTCTTTTCACTGCCATCTCTGTCTGCTGGAAAACACACTGTCCTCTGCTCATGAATCGACTGTCTGAGCTCCATAGTAGGACTGACAGTGACTGTCATTGTATGACAGTTACACTGAGGTTGTGCTGGGTTTCTCTGCCTCTTAGGAAGTGTTCATATGGTTTGTCAACAGTGGAGTAAAAATACTTTAGTTCTGAGTTCTGAAACAAATGCTGATTTTCTCCAACTTTATCTCCTCGGGACCCTTCGCAGAGATGCAGAAACTGAAATTAAGTCACTCAAATGTATTCCACATATTACAGTTTGTGCTTTGGCTCCGTCCTCATAACAACCTTTTAATGCAAAGAGCAAAACTGACTCACTAAATTCTTAACTTTAATCACAAAAAGTTGGCTTTAGCATTTATGAATGTGTAAAGTCAGACTGCAGATTTAATTATTTACAGTTATACAACTAAGAAAATGAAAGCTTTCAAAGTCATTTTTACTCTGCATCATTTTAAAAAGCAACTTCTGCATAAATTAGACTTTTTTCTCATTGCAGTACTATGAGTAAATTTTGTTAAGAACTCAAATAAACTAAACTAAAAATAGTCAAATCCATCATACTGGACCTGTTTTAAAAACTTGGCAACACTGTGTGTCAGTTTGGTAATTTGATAAACTGCAAATCTGTAGGTAGACACATCCTGCATCACAATCATATTCATGAGGTCTTGACTGTAAAGGAGCCCTGGGTCAAAATTCAATTGAAACATCTATATTATTGAGTATATTTCATGCTGATGCCGCGACGCTCTCAGGGTCGAACTGAAAGAAATCTCGATTATCTAACAAAGATAGCAGTGAAGTTACAAACACGGTTGGCTTTCTTGGTTCCTGAAAATCTCTTATTTTGGAGGAACTTTTAAGAAAACCGCTTCCTGGTTTGCCTTCCCATATTATTGCTGTCAAGTGAACGCAGCACGCCTCCATATTTGGTCATTATATCGGGTTTTCAGATAAACTGAAGGATTAATTTTATAGATTTGTGCTCGTCGGTGCACAGATTGCTCTGCGTCCATCATCCCGTAAATGAATGCTGATATTTCCTGTCACTAATTGTTTTCTCCCACTGAAAACAAATCACTCCTCTCTGTAGATTGTGTTTCTCATTGTTTCTGTATGAAGTTTCATTTGATGATAGAGCAGACAGATGAAAATGAGAGAATAAGAGGATGGAGGATGATGCACGACAAAGGCACACCGGCATCGTGGATATAAATCAACTTTATTGCTGTTGCTACCACTCACTCCTGTCCTAATGAAGCTACCCGTCCCCACTAACAAGCTTAACGAATGTCTCGGATATCAGGCAGTAATTGCGAGGAGACTCTCCTCTCTGCCTAATTACTGATATTTCCTGCTGCACCAATTGGACCTGCAGCACGCGGTGAGGGTGGAGGGTGGTGGAGGCAGGGTGGGGGGTTATTATATTCCATTTGCTGGGAGAGCTCCTGCGGCAAGGCTGCACGCTCTGAAATGTCTTCTGTAGGTTATTTATAATCTCTAGGAGGTGGAGGAGAGAGGCTGAGATAGGGTGGGACAGAGAGAGAAGAAGAATTAGTTGAACACATGAGAGAGCAGAACCAGAGTCAGTGTTAGGGTGTGTGTGTGTGTGTGTGTGTGTGTGTGTGTGTGTGGGACCAAGCCTCTGTTCTCTCTCTGTTCTCTGCTCTTTTCTTCTCAAGTAGTCCGACTTCTGATCAATTCCTCATCAATACCTTTGTACTGTATCATCCTTATTCCCTTCCTTCCTGCCTTCCTTTCAGACTGTTTATTCATTTAATTTAATTATTAATAATCTTACATGTTGACCAGCAGCATCAGTCAGTTTCTTCTCGGCTTCTTTGTATTCTTAATCGCACAGCTCTGATTTTGTCAGCTCTGATTGGTCAGTTGTTTGCCACCCAGGGCCACATGAAACCCCCAATTTCCTAAAGACTATTCAGCCTACACTTCACTCCATCCTCTCTCTCTCTCTTGCATCCTTCTTCTCACCCTGACTTCTCATTTTCTTCCTTCGTCCTTATTTTGTATTTATGGAGACAAAAAATCCAGCATATAGTGTACACTTTTGTTTTTATCTTATCGGTTTGTTTTCCTCCTAGCACTGACTTATTATCACTTGTTTGTGACTTAGAATATTCTAATCCTGCCAAGGTTTCTCATAATTACAAAATAACAAGTCATAATTGTGGAGGGATCCACATAATCCATAATCTATAATCTGTCTAATTCCATGTGTAATGTATTTCTTTTTCATATTTCTTCCTCTCCGTGATGTTTGCTCTTTGTATTTCTTCATTTGGAGCCTCCTTCCTTTCTTTCCTTTTGTCTTTTTTGGTCTTGAATGTTGACCATGAGATATATTGTAGTACAGATATCCACATATAGTGTGTTTGGTAGACGTCTGCGGCTGTAGAGCTGGTCAGTGTTTCGATAGAGAGCTGTCAACAGCAGCATCTCCCATTGGTGTTCAGCTGTGTGACCGTGAAGGCTGCATGTGTTGTTCTTCACAAACAGTTTTGGTCTTGGGGTCAGAGACTCAGATGTAAACACAGTTTGGAGTTTTATATTTAAGATATTTCAAAAAGTGAAATTCAGAATCCGAACAAAAATATGTGTTGTGTTGACCATGAAGTCCACATGATGGGCACAAAAACAAAATGTTTTCTCCTCCTGAACCTTCCAGCCAAAGATCTACTTGTAATGTGTCTGATCAATAACTAAACTGGAATAAAAACCATTGGAGTGCACTCACACTGGAGCACACTGGAGCCTCAGGCAGTCTCTAATGGAAAATCAAATGAAAAAGAGAAGTTTCTCACAAACTGAGATGAGTTTCCATATATCATAGGAGTATACGCTCAAACCTATAAATTACGTCTGACTATAAACTATAACAATTGATTTGACTTGCACTACGGCAGCTTTGCTCAAATTAACAGTGACAGGCAGTGAATCCATTATTCTAAATTTATACGATATATGAGATGACACGAGCTGTTGGAGGATAATTGCGGGAGAAGCCGCCTCCCCGGGGAGCTGTGTTTTCTTGTTGCTTTGATTCCACCTACACAGCCGGAGATTTTATGTTCAGCCCTATAGCTTGTCAACAGCCATCAGCAGGCCTCCTCTTCTGAGCCTCTGTAATGAAAAGTGATTGAAACACACCCTGGATAAAAGTAATTCTGCTTCCTCACTGCTCTGAACTTTACACAGGTTTCCACTATGTAAGCCAGGAGATGACGGCACTCGATAATTCAATATTTTCAACCTCTGCACCGCCACGCTTTTTTGTCTTGTCTTGGCACTATTTACACTCTGCCAACTCATCTAATGCAGCATATTTTACATTTTTCATATGAGCAGTGGATTTCTTCAAATAAATCTGGATGTCCAGCTGCCATAAGTCTTAAGATAAGATCAAAAGGTTCATTTCGAGGAATTTGTTGTTTAGTGTAGTCAGTTTAATTACACATCACATAAATTTAATCAGAGAAGAAGAAGACTCATGTCAGTAAACATCGATGTAAACAGCTGGATTTCAAACTGTGCTGTGAATGTTTCATGAGGAGGAAAATGTGTGTCAGACACTGTGTGTGAAAATGTAAATGGGTTTTACATTTATGGCCTTCTGTTGGGACCCATCGTGCCAACTGATAATAATAATAATAATAATAATAATAATCAATCTGGTGAGGTGTCTCCAGCCTAGGCAGTGTTGATTGGTTGCTCACACTGAAATATCACATCAGATATTGGACTCATTTGACATGAGTGGATATTTAAGGATGGATCATGATGATCTTTGTATTGGCTTGACTTTACCCCTAATGCTGCCGGCAGGTCAAGGATTTCCCTTATCTAGTGGAATATCTCAACAGATGGATTGAGACCAAACTAGATCCTGATGGTGGATATCACTCCGCCAGCTGCAGGTTCACCTTCTACACGTGCGTCCACTCCATAGAGTCAAGGTTTGGACATATAAGTTTGTCCGGTTGTCATTTGCTCTATCATCTTTTAAAGCTGCATTGTAGATCGCACTATGTAAACTATATCTGTGATATGATATATCCATGCAACCGCATCAAAGCACGGACCAGTTCATGTCTTCAGTATTCAAGGCTCCTAGGAAGGCAGGAAATGGTGAATATTTGAGCTTGTTTGGGGTTGAAGATGAGTGTGTAGAGGAGAAGTTTTGTGATGAAAAAAGTGCTCAGACTGTTGGCTTTAAACTATGATGTGACGTTTCATTCTAAAAAGTGACTTCCTCGACCTTTTATCTAGCGCCACCATCAGGACAGCATATCCCTATTGTGTCCACTTGAGGCTGGCTACAGAACCAGTCAGTCTCCATAAGTCCCCATGTTAAAATGTCCAACTTCAGAGCAGAAATAAACATAGCCAACTCTGAGCTTCTTAACAGCCCTTCAGAAATCTGTGGGTGATGTCACTGATAGTTAATCCGGTCCATGGTTGACACGTTTAACAAAGATAGTGAACATTATGCCTGCTAAACATGTTAGCATTGTTGTTAGCATATAAGCACGCTGATTTTAGTTTTTAGCTTAAAGATGGCTGATTAACAATGACTATTTATGAAAATATTACCTCTGATGACACATTTGACCAAAACTTAGTCATTTATCGTGACGTGCCGTGACATGTTCTCTTGATTTATGTTGAAATACCCTTGTGTAGCTGTACATAACTCCAAATATGACAGAGCTGCTAATTAGGATGCATTTAATGATTTATTGATACTTTAATGTGATACGAGCTTGCAAAGTCAGCACTAAGCATTCTTTCCACACTCCATACGATTTTAAATCTAAATATAAGATTATCTCACTAGTAGTGTACTGATTGTTTGACATTTGCGCTGGCTCTGTCTCTGGGTTTGATACATGAATCATCTTGTTAAGGATGGCGCCACGTTGCAGAACTTTCAGATGCCTTTCACACGACTTTTATCCTCCTTTTTCAATTTTTCCCTCAGCTTGTTTGGATGAGTTGAGAGTTTAGTGGCTGGAGCAGTGTTAGACCCCACTGTGAAGGTCAGCGACGCGTCCGATAAAAGCAGTTCGAAGAAAACTTTCCTTCCCTCGCCTCTCTCTGTAATCTCTGTGCGAAGAAAATGCCAGCTGCCAGTCTCATTTGGAGAGATAAGGGCCCCTGAATCCACCTGCATGGCCACCCACAGCAGAATAACTGAGAGAGAGAATAAATATGTAGATGATAAAGAAAGAGAAATGGAAGAAAAGTTTCAAACAAAAATATCCAACACACAGCTCCACACCGGCAGATCCCAGAGAGACTAGAACCAGGTGTAAATCATTTTATTATAGCGTGAATGTGTGTGTGCTGGCTGTCGAGTCCTCAACTGTAACTCCCAGTTGGCAGGGTAAAATGGATGGCCCCTGCTATAGATTTTTGGCAGACAAGTCCCCCTACAACCATCTTATATCTTATTACCAACAGCCTCAGACGCTCAAACTGATCTTTATCGGTGTGAAAAAAAGAAATCCCCCATGGCATCGTCGACCTTTATGGTCCTCACCTTTCATTGGTGAATTTTTTTCTCCTGTGAGTGTTGTGTGTGTGAGTATGTGTATGTGTCCCATGCAAGTGGAAATTCCAGGAGGCACACCAACAAGCCTGATGGAGAGTCATTTCTGGAGCAGTCACTGTAGTGAGCATGTCCAAGGCGACAGCCCTCAAGTTTGAAGGGAATGGGTTTTATTATTAATCGAAAATTGGACCTGAACCTCCATTGGACTAATCCGCTTCCTAAAAACTGTCATTAACATAAATAAAGTTGGCACCGCTGTGGGCTTTTTGCCGCTTCAGAGAAGAAGTTGTACTTGCGTTGACAGTCACATTATTTTCATGGTTACAGGGAATTCTTTTCACCAGCTGCAGCGCCGTTATTCAATGATGACAGATCACCTACAGAGCATTGTCTGTCACTGTCATGAAAAGTGGTAAACACTGGACTAAAACTACCGAGCATGAAACACTTTTGCTATATTTTTTCATAAGGTGAGTTTGTTACAGAAATAATCAGTCATCTCTACCTCAAATCACCAAACAGAGAAAGTCTCAAACATAGTATACATGAATTTATTATAATAGTAAAGGTGCTGGGTAAGGTCAGTGGAGAGAAAGCACAGCAGTGAAAACAGTCAAATGGTCACAGATAATGACTCATCCTCATGTCAGCTTGTTCTAAATCACTTATGAACAAGAAAATTAAAGCTGCATGAAATATTTTTTGGCCACTTGGGGGCAGCAGAATGGGCTGAAAACACAACAGCTGCCAAAGTCACATGGGCATTTGATTGCAAGCGTGTTTCTCCACTCTAACTGCTAGATGTTCTGCTTTCTTCACAAGCTAGTCGCTTCACTGTGTAGAACAGTTGTGAACTGAGCTTAGTTTGCCATAAATCCAAAACAACAAGCTCAAAGCAGCTAAAAAGCTCCAAAAAGAGAGTTGGGTCGTTTCTTTGTAGGTTGGTATTATGTTACATGACTGCTCTGCTCTCTATATGCTCTGCTTCACCATTTGCTTGCTGCATTTTCTCTGTTCTGCCTCCTTTAAACTCAAGAGGCCGGATTGGAGCGATGTGTTTGTGTGAAGTGAGAAAATGACACTTCAGTCATTCAGGTTGACAGGACAGTGTTGACAGTGTTTCTGATGGTAGACTGTAATAATCTGGAGGTGGCGGGCTTGACATTGGCTCTGTAATAATGCAGATGACTTCTCACATGTGCTGTTATGAAACACTTCGATGATATAATATCTAAGAAAAAGATGCTGATGTCCGATCTTAAAATAACTGTCAGCATCAATAAGCGATGCGTTAGTTTCTTTCTTCTACTCGTTTTGCATTAGATCAGTTCTGCCTGCATGTGTGACACAATCGCGGGAGCTTTTTTTTTTTCATTCATCTGAATGTCGTTTAATTTATTTCAGTTTTCTGTTGCAGCCTGTTGTGGCCTTTTCAAGCAAAGGATAGCAATAGATCTGACCTTTCACATATTCTTGGTTCATTAAAGATAAAAGGGCGTGCTAATGAAACTCTTTACTCTTTTCTTGTTGAGAATACTGTATGTTTTCATACATGTTTAATATTATGTTATGCTTTCTTGTGGCATGGATGTCAATGAGGTCATTTCTATCCAGCAAGGTTTATTAAAGTTATATTTATGTATTTTTCACTTCACTGTATGTCTCAGATATAATTTCCCAATCTTGCATGACCTCTACATTTTAAATGTCTATGAATATACACACTAAAAAAATGAATAGCCACCTGCAAATATATGTGGAAATATTTCTTTGCAAGTGCAACTGAAATTGTCTTTATTAGATAATAGAAAATATAGTATTCATATAGCACATGAAAACCAGTGCATGTCCAGAACCTACTTCAATTTCACCTTTTACATTTTTACACCTTGTAAGGGAGGAATGTGAATTTCATGGCTCATATCATTTCCAAGATTCCTATTCTCTCTATAGAATGTAAAACATATGTGAATTCATTAAAACACAATGTAAAATAATGGTTTCCGAATTAAACATCCAGACATGAAGTCTGAAGTTCCTGATCCTGTGTAACAAAAACACGCACAAAGAAAAGGTCATCAGTCAGAGACGAGTTGTCACAGTGACAGATATTCAGGCTCAAACGTGGCCTTTTCCAGTCACGCTTCATGTTTTTTCTCAACCACCAGCAGTTTCTAACTTCATTACACCTCATTCAGTCGTCTCTCTCCCAGATCTGAGGTTCATTAAAGCCTATTCCCCATACAGAGATACAACAGATCCAGACTGGAGACCATCATCAGCTAAGAAACATTTTTGATACACTACATTACACTGGTCTTTAGTACCAGGAGAGTTCACACTGCTGAGCAATGTAGCCCACAACAATTCACAGATCTGTGAGAGAAAAGAGCCAGTGGTGTAATGTTTGACTGTGAGGCATGCAGGAGGTAAAATCCTCAACAAACCCACCATGTTGTAGGTTGAAGAGCAGATGAAGTGGATAGAAAGAGAAGCAGAGAAACAAGTCAGTTAAGAAAGTGTGATGGATCCTGGCTTACTGGCTTTATTCTGTGTGTACGTTCGCTTTGCAGTCCAGTATCTCTAATGTTGGATTTATCTGCTGCCAGTTCTCAGTACCAACACAGGGCTAGTTTGCTGTTCATGTGGAACAGCAGAGAGTAAGATTGTGGAGGTCAGTGTGGTGGATGGTGTGTAGTACATCACCAGTTTCATGCCAAAGACAATGATAATGATTTGCTTAGCTTGTTGCTCTTCTTTGTTTGGAAGATGCTATGACAAAGGTAACTGTGGCAGGTTTGTTGACCATGTTCATTTCTGTCATTGGCTGTTCCAGGGATACTGTTGACTCTCTAGACCAGGGGTCTTCAACCAGGGGTCCACGACCCCTAGGGAGTCCGCAGAGATGCTGCCAGTTTTTTGTCATAATAATTTGTCATAATAATTGATAATAATTTTCACCAAAATAATGGTCAATGTGAAGGGGCAGATAATTGAGAAACTACAAACTGCAGAGGCAATTGCACTCCAATTGGATGAATTGATGGACATGTCCAAAAACACACAGCTCATGGCATTTAATAACCAGTAATAATTGGTAAATAAATGCGTAAAGTTTTTATCAATCATTAACTCATAAACTAATATAAAAGTTATTATAGGCCAGGCTAAAAATATGACACATTTTAAAATATTAATTACATGTGAGGGTTCCTGTTTGTCTCTCGTCCAAGGGGTCCTTGGGCTGAAAAAGGGTGAAGACCCCTGATCTAGATCCCAGCGGAATTCTTGAATGTTTCTGCAGTTCACTGAGAACTCAAATAATGGTTGCTCTTCAATCAGCTCTATTTTTTTTATTTTTTTTTATTTTATACCAAACGTGGCATTTATAGCCTTTTCAACCAAGTTTGATTCAACACTTACAAAATATGAGAAATAAAAATCAAATAGCACTAGAGGTTGCTCAATTTATATGTGTGTGTATCACTGTGGCCCAGTCAGTCTCCTTTGTCAGCTCTTCAGCAAACAGCTTCCATCTCTGTGGTTAAAGGTAGTGTCTTTGGCAACTTACGTGCGCAATGGGTCAGAACATGCTTCCATAAGATTGTAGATCCAGGGGGCATTTTTAGGTTTACAGTGGAAACCTACAAAAGAAACATAGATATCAACGTAATGACGTTATTTCTGATCCTGATTGTCTACAATACAAAGTTCAGCTCTTTATTTTCTGTGTTTTGATCCCCCGGGAATGATTTTCAAATGATGAATGCTCCCAGGCACCATAGTGAAATATAGAACAGACGCTCTGGGGCTACGAGGTCTAAAAGGTTAATTATTAATAGCGTGCGAAGCTTAACGCTTATGCTGCCTTGATCATTTTCCGTGATGTTATTATTTAAGATTCAGCTCGCACAGACTGTGAAATCATGTTGGAAATCCCAGGTACCTTATGTCTATGACTCATAGCTCGGTTAAGCCAGGTTGTTGTCAGTTGAAGAGGTGTTTTCATGTATAAACAGAACACTCGAGACAGTCGTGATATTTAACTGGATTTTCATGTACAGTACAGCTGCCAGGACAATACCTCGAGACAATAATTCACGAGAAAGGATGAGGAGACAGAGCAATAGGTTCAGAAAGTGAAGCTGATGAAAAACATGTACAGAGAACATGTTGAGAAACAGGCTGACAGACGGGCAGCATTACCGGGCCCTTCAGCGTCCATGAGGAAGATGTCACTAATGGGCTTGTCAGGCGGCGGTCAGCAGCTCTAATCAGCACTTAGACAAACAGTGTCTGCACACAGCCCGCCACGTGCCACCCAATGCTCTCAACGTAAAGCTTTCCTCAAGACTTAGCGAACATCGTCTGTTGATGCTGCTGCAGATTCCTTTTTGTGTATGCAGGTGGGTTGGATGAAGCAGGATAAGGTAGATTGAAGTGTCTCGCCCAGCTAGGCTCAACTGTGAAAGCCTGCAAAGTTAAAACAAGGGTCGGGGGCCGGGCAATGCTACAGATGCATCACCACATTAAAGCAATGTTGAACTTCAGGAGAACTTTAGATTTTGTAGGGTCCTGGCTGTGTAGGTATGATGATGTAAGACCAGATATTTTCCAACTTCTTTATCCGTTGATCCGTGCTTGAGTATGGGGAATAGATTTTTTTCACTCATGCATGCCAAAAGTGGTCTCAGAATCCCACAGTTAACATATTTATTTGAAAAAGCCTTTCCATCACCTTTTAACACACCATCTTTTTTACTGATATGCCAACGGTTTCCACCAAAGCTTTTTTTTTTTTTTTTTTCCTTGAACTTTTGGCATTTCCATACTGTAGAACAGCAGCATCAGCAGGGGGGATAGAAACACATCATGGACACTGACAATCTCATATTCTACCAAAAGTAGGACACCACTTTTCCTGTGATGGCAGAATCACGCTGTATTTGATCTTTATTCTTTGGCATTTTGCCTTTTTTAGACAGTGACATGAAAGAGATAGAAGACACGGAACGAAGGTCCACAGGTGGAATCAAACGTAGTCAAACAACCTGTCAAACGTTACCTCATTTTACATGAGATCACCTCCACCTGAGCTACATTTGCCTCAAATCAGCCAGAAACACAAATTGAGATAATAACTGCAACCAGTCTGACACTGGCGGGAAGAGTAGATGTTCATGTAGGATCCCAGTGCACGTTGTCAGAAGTGGCTGGTGGACATATGTTTTCCGGAGTGTTTAATCTTGGTCAGGTTTTATTTGGATGTGCAAGATAACCCAGGATCAACTGAATCTTTTTTTTTTTTTTTTTGCACCACTAGTTCAGGAGACTGTTCAGCATTTGTGGCCTGCAGCAAACACAGAGGACCTCCTACAGTATAGTGTGAGACGCATCAGTCTGCACCGTTCACACACAAAACCTCCACCAACAGCAGCACATCTGTGTGAACAACTGATGGAAACTATTGAAAACACCCAGCAGCCAAACAAAGAATACCGTAGAGCAGAATGCTCTGTAGTTTTATTCTCTGTTCTGATGTATTTTCTTCAGTCTAAAAGGGAACAAATCGGTAACACATCCATTTAAATAATCAATTGTATATATATATTTGTTATGCTTTGAATAATAAAAGTAAAGATTTGGAGACTGCTGAGTTATCATAATTGCTATTTGGTGCAAAGTAACCATTCTTCACCAGTAAACAGATTAGTAATTACCAGTAAATGATCAAGCAAATTACTATAATCTGTTTCCTCAGCTTCATTCTTTCCCCATTACCGAGTCCTTAATGCGAGGTTGGTGATAAATTCCAGGTTAATGAGCTGTTACAACACTAAATTAGCGATTTGTAAAGCAACACGATAGGGAAATGTGCTTTGCCCTCTGGTTGAGGTGCAGGTCAGCCAGTTAGCAACAGGGTTTAAGCTTCTTGCTCAAGGATACTTGAACAGTTAGGGATGAAACCGAGACCTTCTGGTAAACGATGAGCTGTCTGCTCACCTAATTGTGCCGACATTTCAGCCACCGTGCTGCTAAATTTTCGACTCTTTCATGCAACTCGTGTCTGTACAGTAGGCGTCATATGTCACACATTTGCTGCTTCCCAGCAGTTTGCGAGCTGGTGCTGATTGTCTGCGGTTGAAGTGGTTGATTGTGCTGCCGACATGGATTCACGGAGGAGTTCAAGTGTTATTACACTGCAGAGTGTAAACATGCTAATGCATATCCTCCCACATGACACACACGCACGTCAGTCATCTCGACTTATCGGTTTCACACTTGCACAAAAACATACAAATTCACACTGCTCCTGCTCTCCCCCCTCGCCTTTCACACATACACAAACACAAGGGCAAACACAGACACGCATGCAGCGACAAACAAATGTCTTCCCTTTGTTTTGTTTTTTTCCTCATGTCCTTTTTTGCACCGGATCTCAGCGTGGATTTGCCGCAGAGGGAAAGATTCACACTATTTTATTTACAATTTGCCTTAGCTGGATACGGGCGGAGTGTCGGCCCGCTGCCGTGAAATATCAAGATACGAGCTGCATGTGGCTGCCGAGAAAAGGTGTCGCTTCAAACGTGTGCACACGCACACCCAGACGCACACATGCAGGGAAAAACTGCACAACACATCTAAGAAGATTTACCTGTCACACAGATTTGTTTAAGCACTCTGATGTATTCCATTTTGCAGGTTTGGAGTTCAGTAGGTATCACACACACGTACACACACACTCACAAACAGCAGTATTGTTTATCTGCGTCTCATTCAGTTTCCTCTTTGCTGCCTCTAATTCTGTTTCTCGTTTTTTCTCCTCTACATACAATAAGCTTGATCCCTCTGAAACTCCCCCATTTTAATGCAGTTTTCCATCTCACTGCGTTCCCATTTACTAAGCTACTGCCTGTTTTGATTTCCAACATTCTCAGATCGGCAGGAGCTCATGATTACGTTCCATAACCGTATAATGTTCATCTCGGCCAAGCACATTTAAAAGGTTAGGTATGATTTGCCCTGCTTTTGTCTGCTGAACAGTAGAGCTTGTACAGTGATAGCACTTGTTTTGCCATGTCAGTGATCCACCACCACCATCTGGTGGCTAAAAGAGAGGAAACTCTCAGTGGAGCCAGAGTAAATGGTATTATTCCACACAGGAAGGAGGAGAGATGGGTTCGGGCTGGAGCGTGGAGGTGTCAAATCAGGCATTTAAAAATGAGGCTGATGGTGTCAGAGGCTAAAATCATAGCACTTTGATCACAAAGATGAATGATGATTTAATGAGTCATCGCTTCACAAAGGGGTCTAATGAAAGACGATATAATGGAGAGGATCCGTGGGCTTGTAAAAGACAGGAAATGAAGGCTTTCACTCCAAAATGCTGTAATGTATGAAGACAAACACCCTCTGAACATGACATGCTTAAGTAGCCGTGTCTCTCTTTCTCCTCTCTCATACCCAGAAACATTTATTGACTCAATATATTTTCATAAACAGGACTGACTTGAATCAGTCTTCTCTCATTGGCCAGTGTGGGAGGAAGTGGTGGATGGAGAGGTATTATATGAATCTGAACAGCTCTGAGCTCCATCTGTTGTGTACTATAGACGATGAGTCATTCCACTCAGTACAGTGCGGGTCAAAGCTGCCCCAAATCCCCAGCCTTATACCGGCATGCACACACAAACACATGGATAAACACATATATTAATACATGTTCATGATGTGGGTTTTCCATCGTGCGTTGGTCCTGTGTCTACAGCTTAGGGAAGCCTGTTATGTATCAGCTGGTATCAGAGAGTCCAGGCTTCTGTTGTGATAATATGTTGAAATGTTCACCATCCGTCCTCCACCGATTCGCCACTGAACTCCTGTAATGAAGTCAGACTCACTTCAAAAGGAGGATCAGAAGAAGAACCAGAGCTGTCGTCCTTTTCATTCCACATATTCTCCTCCTTCTTCTTTCTAGTCAAACTCTGGCACCTATTGCAAATCAAGCACTGATGGTTCTGTTGGATTTGGGATTGGAGCCTCAAGGTGATAGCCTTACACAGAGATGAGGAGTTCTTTCGAAACTTGTAGCGTTCAACCACAACCAACACCCAAAGAAGTGACATCACTTGAGGCAATTTGTCAGACTACATTTAATGAGCTTTGTGTGCTTGTATCTATGTGTGTGTGTGTGTGTGTACATGTTCCTCGAGGTGTATTCTCTTCAAAGCAATATACCGCTAGTCATTACGCTTCCCTTAAAATCAGATGCGTGTGTGTGTGTGTGTGCACGGGTTGGAGTTGACAGCAGTTTACAGCTGCTTAGATAAGTATGTGAATACACCTTTTGGACTAGCTGAGAGCTAAAGACTGACATTAGGGAGAAGACAGAAACGAGAAATTGAGTTCTAGTGAGAATGCAAAAACAGAGAAAGTGTCAGAAAAGGTGAGAGAAGAGAAATTGGTTTTCTTGTTTTAGTAGCAGAGAAGGAATATTGCATTACGGCTGTTCCTCCATCACTGCGACCACACGTGTATTTGCATGGTGAAAGAATGTGTGATTGTGCTTTCTTTCACTGAGAGCAAAAGAGGAGATGCGGCGGAAGGAAGACAACGAGTGGCTGAGGATGACAAAAGGAGAAAAACGTTAAGCAAAGTTCAGTGAAGAGCACGGTGCTCTTTTGTTCCTTTTTGTGCAGCAGAAAAATACAGCATGAATACTAGATAGAATACATTTTACACACAACCTGTAGTTCACCTTGAGAAGATGAGTAGTCAGACTGGAGCCATGCACACACTCTGATGTACAAAGTTTATGCAGAAGCATTTCATAAAGATGTACATTTAAAGGCCGGATCTTCATTTTCTCCTTTTTTTTATTCAAGGATGTGAATGTGGAGAACATGATGTCAGTTTAGAGCTTAAAAAGCCACTCTTCAGGTGATTGACACACGTTATGCGTCATCACAGACAAGCTAATTCACATAAATTGAAATTCATGACAAGTAACGCAGCCTGTCAGGAAATAAGTGAACACACATTTCCAGTGTCAGGATTTTGATCCTGGTCGGGCGAGTCTGAAATGACTCTTGATGTGTGTTTGTGACTCTCTGTAAGTGGTCAGAAGAGGCTTTTCACACAGTGTTCTGGACGACCAATTTCACTCCATATTGAAGGGAACAAAAATTATCATGGCAGTTGTGTCCATTTATGAGAAATATAGAAAAGAAGATACTGCCAGCAAGTCACAATGAAATATATTTCACCAATAATCATTAAAAATCTCAGTGAGTTTTTAATCTCAGTGGGACCTTTCCTGGTTAAATAAAGGTTTAAATAAAATGAAAAATCCTTAGTAGTGTATATTACACATCTTTTGCTGCTATTACGGGTGAATTTCCCCGTTGTGGGATAAATAAAGTACAATCTAATCTAATCTAATCTAATCTAATCTAATCTAATAATATCTATGGCCATGTTTGGGTTGGTAAGTCGCCTTTAGAACCCAATAAGCCCCTCCCCAAAATGTAGGACCGAGTCCAAGACAGAAATGACAGGAAACCAGTTTTTCATGTGATTTGTACACTCCTGCCTGAGATTCACAAAGGTGTGTGAAAATCTGTGCATGACTTCATGTTTTTTTCCACCCAGAGCTCAAGACTTGAACGAACACTAATGTAGTTCAGCTACCTTGCTAGCCAGCTACTGATATAGACAAGGAAACTAGATAATTTGCACCCTACTTAAGATGTGACTATACACTGTGTTTGTCGCTTTTGGAAAGTTGACCAAGGCTGCTATGATTGGAGCACATAGCTCCAGTCCATACAGTTTATCCAGCTCCTGCAGCTAAATGTTTTTAAAAGACCTTTTATATGTGTTTTGGGAGTTTCTTTTTCTTTTACGCATTGGACAAATCTAATGCACATTTAAAAGATCATTTACAAGTACGCACATGCAGTGAGAGTTTCACAGCCCTCTACAATAATAATATCACTGAAATATTCATTTACAACTGTAAATAAACACTTGCTTCACAGGTGCCCTGTTACAAAAAATCAATGAAACAAGAGTTTGTGTGCCTGAGGTATAAACACCAATATCTATCTTAAATTATTAAGCTACTGGTCATACCAGGCCAAGTTTGTTTTTTTTATCTTTTGTTTTGGTTATGAGTCAGACTTTTGGTTTGTAAGTGTATTAATGTATTATTATTTCTAGCCATAAGTACATACAGTGCATCTACTTTGGCCCTAAATTGTAGATTTGAGGTAAATCAGAGAGGGTTTAGAGAGATAATATACTGTGTATCTTTGGCCATCAGGTGTCTTCAGGCCAGACTGCTCGTCCATTTTAATATCCCCCCGTGGTCCCAGCTGACACTGAACGCTGCTGAGCTAAACCAAGACTAAACTGAACTAATCATTGCCAATCTTCTTTGCCCTAAAAGGCACCCAGCTGTCCTAATATAACTGCCACATTTAATTTCCATCTGCCAGGAGGTGGCAAGTGAAGATCGAATGATGAGAGCTGATTAGTGGGAAGAGAGCCAGTTTGACAAGGATAGATTAAAGTTTGGCTGGTCAGGAGCGCATACTTGGCAACATACGGATGAATACGTATGTGAATGCAAACTCCAATGTATTTCCTGTTGCTTTACTTCTACCCACCCTCAACCACACACCACAAACAATAGCATAATTTTCTTCTTTATTGCCTCTGATTAATCAGTCAGGGCTGCAGAGCGCCTCTGCTTAAACATTTTGTTTGCATGCTTACACACACATACTAATTTCGCTCAGGGGTCAAGATGTGTGTGAACATCCACAGTTTGATTTCGTTCTCCCCTGATGAGACTCGCTCCCCCTCCATCAGATCTGATTTACCTACACATCCCTCTGATTGGTAAGGGCTTATCTGTCGATTTGACTCTGTGACCCAATCACAAGGAGCCCCCCAGAGCTGCATGCTAACACTGTCAAGGACATAAACAACATGCACACACACATATACAAGGGTATAAATGAGGACTATCATGAGACCTGGAATGTTCTGATTGTATGTGATATACACACACACACACACACACACACACAAAGACAAAGTTTCCAGTCCATCAGTGGATCTGGAGGCAGCTGTGTTACTCAGGGAGACTTTCATTCAGTACACTGGACTGATTTCCCAGGTTGGTGTCACTTGTCTTTGTTTAGCATATTAGCTATCTGTGGGTTGTTCCCCTGCTCCTCTCTGACATTTATTTGAATTTTGTTGTCTCCAGTTAATATCCAGATCTAACACAAAGGCTTTAAGATCAATGGGATAAAAGCTCATTCTCATTTTTGAAACAATTCATTACAAGATAATGAATTGTGATATATATATATGTGTGTGTGTGTGTGTGTGTGTGTGTGTGTGTGTGTGTGTGTGTGTGTGTGTGTGTGTGTGATTCACCCTATCTTAGGTAATGTCAACACTAACTCCAAACAAGCAGCAACCTGTGAATATTTGTCAAAAACTGCAGTTCCTTGAATGTCCACTTGACGCTGGCAGAACGAGTTTGTCTCACATCTCTTTGCTCATTTTTGGATTAGCCAGGAGGCAGCAGAGACAGGACTGCCACAATGGTGACAACTAGAGCCACCACATTCTGAACTTCATAATGGCTCTTGAGAAATCTGTGATGGTTTTTGATGATTTGAGGGTTGCGACGTCATGAAGCTGACTGGGACAATGCAAAGAATGTGCAAAGCTGTCATCAAAGCAAAAGGTGGCTACTATATTTTGCTTTTTGTTTAATTAAACACAAAATTCCATATGTGTTTTATCATAGTTTGGATCAGTTTGATCATGAACAGAATAATAAATACATACTGTATATGAATGGAACTTATTCAGCTGAATTAAACTTACTGTTATCTCTGACACTGGTTGGAAAATGTGTGAAACCTAATGACTCAGTAGGTGTTAGACAAAATGAAGAGTGTGTATATTTCAGAGGTTTGTGAGTGTGTGTGTGGGTGTGTGTGTCTGTGTGTTACTAACACACCAGTGCAAAAGCAAACATTGAATATTGTTATCATAGCACTTAAATTCTTAATCTGTTTTTAATCACCCACATTCTGATATGCACACATAGACACAAATGTGTGTGTGATTTTGACAATCCATGGAGATATGCTGAGGCTCTTTGACTTTACACTGTTCAGTTGTATTGTTATCAGATAGACAAAGATATGTTGTTGGTCCCAGAGATTAAATTGGGCCGGAGCCCTCCGGAGCTCAGCTCCACCTCCTCACCTCGACAGTACAGCCAGCAGGAGCTGAGCTCCCTCTGCTTCAGTGTTCTAATAATCATGGGTGTAGCTACCATTATAGGACTTCTTAAAATCATTAGTGTGGACCTCCCCTCTTTTACCATGTCAAAAATCAGTAGGCTACATCAGTCTGTTCACTCATCGCTGTTTCCAGCTTCTCGCTTGCCGTGCGTACAAACACACGCGCACACACCACACACACCACACACACCACACACATGACACGGTGCTGCTGATGCGTGGGTGAGTCAAGTACTGTCATAACTTACTTAAACTAAATATAATATATATATATATATATATATATATATATATATGTAAAACTTTGGTCCCAAAAGGCCGTGTGTGTGTGAGAGAGAGAGAGAGAGAGAGAGAGAATGTGGGTGTATGAGAGTTGTTTGGAGGTATTTGGGTATTTGTAGGAAATACAGTAACACATCAAATACAAACATACTCCTGTTAAACTGAATAAAAAGAAAATGTTAAAGATCACTTTGAAGGAGTTGTGAAATAAAAAATAAACACTGATGCACAGAAATGATTCACATTCATAAAAAATGACCTTCTGTTCGCCTTCATTCCTATGCGCTCATGTGTTGGTCCCTGAGTTTGTGTGTGCAGTTTGTTTTCCCATCATCCCATGGCTCATAAACCTGCAGTTGTATTCCATCAAAAGTGGCTTACACAACAAGCCTTATTCCCTAATTGGTGTTTGAGCTTTTAAATTGCCTGTGTTCATGCGCACAGCCTAGCAGGCTCCCAAAATGGTCATCTGAAAAATTCCCCCCTTTGAAACTGAAGAACAGCATCAGAGTTGTGCATTAAACATGTTCACTGCTCTCGAGCTCCTCTTGCAAGTGGACAACCCGTTCTGGCTGACACAAAATAACATGTTAAGGTGAATATTTAATTATTATTATATTAAATACTTACATAATACAGAAGTGAAACTCAACATATTTTTTTTTGCGAGAGTCAACTTTTCAAGAACCTGCAAAAAAGAAAAAAAAAGCTTTTGCAAGTTAGTGTCTTCCACCAAAATGTGATGAGTAGCCTAACAACCTTGTGATGGTCTTGTAGACATGGAATGGTTAATGAAGCAATATTTTGCTCTGCTTAATAAAAGAAAAGTTGCCTCATTGGCACTTTCTGTTTTTTTTTTTTGTTTATTTGTTTGTTTGTTTGTTTTTTTTTGGTTTGAGTGCAGTTATAGAATCTATTTTCTTTTGTCAGCATTCTATGTGTGTGTGTGTGTGAGTGTGTGTGTGTTGACAGTGTGTGTGTGTACAGTATTTTTTTTTTTTTTTTTTTTTTTTAGTAGTTTAACTGGACCAGAGGGCAGTATTTAGTGTGTTTGTGCGAATACATTTCCATCCACCCGGTTGTATGGACATTTTCATTTTGCACATACTCACAATCAGAAAATGTGTTTGTATGCCTCAAATGAATTCATCAAACAGACATAAATGCCATCATGTTTTCCTCGTAGATTTCCATCATTTGAGGTTTGACTGAAGCTCTTTTAACTTCAATCCCAATGTCCACACTCACATACACATTGAGGCGCATTCCTGCTATTTTCTACAAGGGCTTTAGAGCTGTCCCACTGCCAGCTCTCAGGTACAGGTGCATGAGGCTCTTTAGCTGTGAAGGAAGTAAAAAAAAAAAATAATGTTGTGCCTGTTTTGACTTTGTGAATGTAATGTGTCAGAAAGTTCTGTCCCATTCCTATTCATACCACTTCAGGTCCTTGCAGCTACTCACACTCGAGCACTTAGTGGTTTACTTCAGCTAAGTTCAGAGCTTCAGTTGCTTACACTGGGATTGGGCCATCATGTCATTCTGCTCTCTTCTTCTGTGATTATTTAATGGCACACAACCAGAGAAGTCACTGTTTATCTCAATGTACCAAACTTCTAATATTTGATCAACCATGGAGGATGGAAACATGCATTAATGCACACTTTTCTTTTGACGATCATCCGTAAAATTCCATTCAATGTGAATATTTGTGTAGAAATCAGGTTGTCTCAGTTACGTCCATTTATCCGAGAAATGTGTCTTTTTAAAGTCGATATTTTCTTTTAGTTGAGTGACAAGTTCCATAACCTGAGCAGAGAAGAAAAAAATATTAATGTCAATATCAGCCTGTAACAGCATTAATACGAAGTAAACATCTCATTGTTCAGTACAGGTCACCCCATTCACCTCCTTTGCTGGAGGGGAACACTGAGCTCTTTGTAGCTGTGGCCCAAATATTTACACTCCTGCTCATGTATTCTGCCTGTGATGCAGAAAAGCTAAAAAGTCTCCAGAAGGCAGATTTGGGAATGTGGGAACACATTAATGCTTTGTAGTTTTGCCATGTTGGTACAAAAAAAAAAAAAAAAAAAGTTTGTTCTTTCCCATACTCCCTTATCTCATTACTAAGCTCATGTGATGGCACTTTTTCATTTATTTATATGAGGAACAATGACATAAATACATTTTACTCTCATGATATTTGACTGTAACACATTTTCTTGCTTTCCGTCTGTCCAATCAGGGAACTCGCCTTCAGAGGAGTCAGAGGAACGCGACAAAGAGCCAAGGACGCTGACCTACCCCGCGTACATCGCCAGTCTGCTGGACACGGGCGCAAAGCGCATGGCCGCCGGCGTCCGTATGGACTGCACCAGCCAAGGCCAGTGCCCACGCTCCTGTCACCTCTGCCACATGAGCCCGAGGGCGGCCCAAGGACGGCAGCAGTCCGAGCCGGTCCTGCTGCAGATCACCAAGGCTGCACCGATCTATGAACTGGTGTCCAACAATGAGACTTACCAGGTGTGTGCAGTGTTTATCTTCAACTATCTGGGACTAATGTCTGAAACATGCCTTTTTATAGTACATTATCCCACTTACCTTTCATGTGAATGATTAAAGGAACCATTGATTGTCCTGCTCATCCCAAAATCAAAGTAGCTTTGATCTGGAGAGTGTAAAAGTCTCCACTGTTTTCTCATTTAAGCTACTTTAACATGAGAGGACAGCAGCTAATAATAGAGAACATGCACTCATTAGTTTGGCTGTGTGATCAGTAAACCTGAGTCAGTGTGTTAACCGGCGTCCTGCAGTGCAACTGTATCCATCAGGGCTAAAATCCTCATGGCCTCATTATTAAACAGGCTACAGAAGCACACGACTTTACAGGGGCCTTTTCCTTTTGGAGTATCTTGCCTTCTATGATCTGTTGTGCTGTGCTGTGACTTATTTGACTGCATCGATACTGTATGTCAATACTGCTTTACTCCTCCAGCAGGAGGAAAGGTCGATACGGTGCTGTCCACCAGTTGTTACTGACCACAAGGTGGTTTGGAGGTTATTAGTGCTACACGGTGCAGCTACAGACACGATGCATAGGCAACGCTTTAAATAAATGCATTTTTATTGTGTGTGTATCTGTCCATCTCTGATGCATTGATATATATCTCGGTTTAGAGTCAACATGCGGATCTCATTGAACTGGATAATATTGACTCAGCTCATATTAATAGAAAAAGTTCAAGAGGAAAAGGTGCCCACAATAAATGATATGAATGAAGTTCAATCACAACATTTGGACATTACAGTCTTCATAGGGAAATATTCAACATGGGACAAAGAAGATCAATATGTAAACTTAATGAGTGGTTAATTATTTATAATATTTAACATGGAGGTTGAAGATATCAGTCACTGAGGTGCTAAACTCTCTGCAGGGGGAATATGAAAACATAATGATGTCCCTATTAATACAGACAAACACACAGTTTACAATGCTAGGCTTTATGAGTCTGCTGCTGTCAATCATACCGCTGTCTGTCTTTTCTCTGTCTGTCTGTCTGTCTATCTATCTATCTATCTATCTTGTATAGTTTCTGTTTTAGTTCTATTGTTATTCTGGTTCCATAAAACCATATAAACCATATCTTTTTTTTATGAGCTTCAACAATCTAATTTACCCTCTAGGGATCAATAAAGACTCTTTTTTATCTTATCTTATTGTGAACTGCATCTTACCAAGACAACTGGGATAGACAAAGAGAGAACAAAAAAAGTTACATAAAAAAATTAAAGGCATGAACAAACAATAGTATGCATACTGTACAGAGCACTAGACATAATCAATAGTTAATCAAAATACAAAGAGAGAAAAAATGACAGAAATGGACTCATGTCAGAGTCGTTGTGGGTAAAAAAGAAGAGATCGTTTGGACATGCATCTCACATTTAAACAGGATGTCATGGACAAATAATTTGAACATTAGTTTAGTGGGAGACAAAGAGGTTTAAGTCAATTTCCCCTCCAAACTGATGTTGAATGTTAAATATGCATGTTGAATATGTATTGATGGCCTGACCATAAAACGCAATGTCCCTGACTCACGTCTCACCAGTATAATTTGATGCATGTGGTTTTCCATCGCTCTCTCACTCCATGTCTTATTATGTTTCCGTTTTTGCCAATCTAGTAAACCCATAAAAACATGAAAAGTTAATTAAAGGAAAGATTTTAATATCATTTGAAGCAAAACTGTCACCTACAATAGTTAATGTTAGAAATTTAAATTCTCCATGTTTTAATATTTCATGTGCTTTGAATTTAGGTTTCATGTTTGTTTTTGTTTCTCTCTCTTTGTAGGCTCTCCAGGAGGCGATGATGAGCATGCTGTGGTGTTCGGGGAAAGGTGATGTTATCGATGACTGGTGTCGGTGTGATTCCAGCGCTTTTGGCGCAGATGGACTGCCCACCTGCGCCCCACTTCCCCAGCCTATGTGAGTAACTTAGAATAATATTACCTTTCTCCAAACACATCACTCTAAAATGGGTTGTGGTGAATACCATCCATCATTTTACTGGCAGAGCAGAATGTCCTGCTGTCATCAAGATGCATGAATTTTATAGTTACCAAAAATTACAACCTGATTACTGGTGGGCCGATTGGACACAAACACGTGGGGCCAGAGGCATTAGGAGGGCCAAAGGGGTCGGAGAGGTCAGGCAACCAATTTACCAGAGCCTTTTGTTTGAAGTGATTACAAACTTTTTATATTTGAATATTACAGAGCTACCTTAAAGGATGCACAAGGACCACAAAGACATCCAAATCCATCACGAAGCGACACAAAACAATTACAGAGATAGAAAACAACTGCAAAGAGACACACCAAACAACTAAAACGAGACACAAGCAACTGTAAAGAGACACAAAACAACTACAAAGAAATTCAAAATCACCACAGAAGATACCACATGACCTCAAAGATACAAAAAACAACTAACCTGACTGCACCAGGTGGTTTGTTACAGAGAACCATCTGTGCAGTACACATTGGTGACTGGTGACTGGAAAAGGGCAGACACTTATTTGGCAGGTGATTGGATGAACCATCTGTCAATAACTTGAACCAGTCAGATCAATGAACCAAGTCAAGTTATTGAAATCAGACAGGAGAAGAGTGAAAACATCTTCTCAGTCAAGAAAAGGGATATTGTTTGTTTATCCTTCAGTGAAGAAATATTCTCCAGTTCTAATATAACTGATGCTAGCAGCATTTATGCTAACCTCTTTAGCAGCCATCACTGTTGTTTTCAGCATTTTATGTATATGTGCCCAGGGCCCTTTTCTATTATAATCCGTCCATTATTACAACATTCATTGATTTTTTTTTCTCCTATCAGGTTTTGTGTGTGCTAATCAATGAAATGAGTGGCTGTATTGATTGGTTGGCAATGGGTGAACATGGGTGTCAATACAGTACAGATGGATGCTCTAGAGTAGGTCAAGTCAGGGGATAGATGGACAGACGTGTTTGTGATATTTCAGAATATTGGCATTGGGCTGAAGTTTTGCAGAAAATGAAGGGTAATGTTAGCTTGAAATTACAGTAATGAGACCAGTCTGCTGACAACATCTTTCACTCAGTGCCCCAGGTTTTACATCTCTGTTGCCAGGCTGAAACTGTCATACACCTACGAGCCCAGCAGCTCATTGGTCATCATGGAGTGGAACCACACGGAGCCACCAATCGGTGTGCGGATTGTTGATTACCTCATCAGCCAGGAGAAGGTGACAGAGAGGACCGACCACTCCAAAGTTGAGACAGGTACGTCAGCCCAGAACTGCCCATGTCTAGAGTTTGGTCATTGATAATAAACAAGGTGCAACAGCTGGGAAATTGTGTAATAGGCTAATGTTGCCAGGTAACCAGTGATGCCAGTTTTGGTAGTGCTTAATGAAAAAAAATGACAGCCCACAAAGTCTAAAATATTTGTATTCCAGGCTGCATAGTTATATAAAACCTGACCATCCACTTTACAAAGTGAGCATGTTGTTGTCTCTTGCACCTCCAGCTCTCTCCCAATATTTACTGAGCCAGAGAGACTGTTGTTGTTTTGGATGTGTAGAGATGGGTAATGAGTAAGGTGCTTGGCCCCTGTTTGTATGGGCAGCTGTTGACCAGTGTTCATTATTTATGCTGGCTCAAACCACAAAGCCCCAACTTGTCAGCACCATGTGGACACATAAGCCTAACTTCTTTTATCAAGTCTACCACCTGGAAGACATCTTGACCCAAAGGTGTGTGTGTGTGTGTGTGTGGGGGGGGGGGGGGGGGTATATACAGTATATCTGAACCATTTATACTGCTGTCATAGGACAAGGTGTAACTCTAGCTTTTGAAAATTTCATCTTTTGAGGCTGTTGTTTGAGACTGTTCAACAGTATGAGAGCTCAGTCAATTAAAGAGTGTGTATATTTCTACATGCATCATTTCAGTGTTAAGGTACAGGCTCCTAAATATCCTCTTTTTTCAGTGTAGACACATCACTCCATTTGTTGGAGGCCTGTTTCAGTTGTAGTTTTTAAGGCCTCCACAAGATGGCGTAGACCAGTAATAATAATAATGCACTACTGAAGTATTTATTGACAGTATTTAGATTGTTGGGTGGACTGATTGCAGAAAAGAATCAGCTTTGTACTATATTTATATTCACAATGTTATCTAATGTACTACTGTAATTGTGTTGCCTTTGTCATAATGACAAATTATGCATATGACAGTATATTTATTCAGATCTGTGTTTCTCACAGTAATTAACAAATATCAACACAAAAGCGTTTTTAAGCTTTACATTCTTTAAGTTCTTTTTTTCCACACAGCTTTTTTTAATAAGTGTTTTCAAAGGCTTTCATATTTTTCCACTCTTTAATCCATATGGATTCAGTGGTTTGATTATTAAGGTATGTTTTCTCTCGCGTTTTCACTAAAAGGAGGAAATCATGTAGCAGCCACAGGAGTGTGTGTAGCTCTGTCATCCAGAACGAGAGCACAGTTTATTTGGCTGGACCTGAAACAGGGGCAGTTTATTTTAGCAGTAATGACCCAATCCATAATGGAGACGTTTACAGTTCCCTTTGTTGTAGCTTAATGAGAGAATAAACTGTATTAGTCACAACGGTGAGGATCATTAATCAATGCAGCACATTCAGATGGAGAGGAAACAAGTGAGCATTTTCTTTATTAGAGCTATTATCATGAATATGAGACATAGGCTCAACAGTAATGCTCATTTTAGCTGCAGACATTTGCCTCTCTCTTATCTCCATGAAGAAGGATGGATGTCAATGGTGCTGTGGAAATGATATATACTGTACAAAAGAGTCCCCTCTTCTTTCTGGTCCTCTTCTCTCCTCTTGCCGATGTGCTGCCTTATTTTGCAGCTCATGGTGATCACACGTTTCTGGACTGTTGCTGAATAAAGAGAATTTTGAATATGTCACTAGTAGTAGTGTGATGATGCGATGAAGCATCCAGTCCTAAACCTGAAGAGGCTTCAACCACGGTAACATACTTTACTTACTGGTGCTGAGCGCCCTCTATTGATAACACATTTACTCATCTTATTTCATGTTGAAACATTTTATTTGTTGTGCACTTATGATGAGTTCCACAGTAACTCCGATGGAACACTGCAGACATGATCTGTGATCTTTCTGTTTACTTATTGTATTATATTTTCTCTGGGGCTGTTGCTTTAACAGAAATTCTGGGTTTTATTGTATAAAGCGTGCATTGCTTTCTAATGCTGAAGCCTATAAAATAATAATAATCATTATTGTATCATTATGCATTATGCCACAGCAAAAACACGTTGCTGGGCCTCTGTTGGCTCTCTCTACCGCAACCTCAGTGCTAATTGAGAACAGGATTCCTATTCTATTGAATAACTGCAGGTTACTTGATAAAATACAAATGAATTTCTCCCTCATGTACTAAAGTTATGTGGTCTGTCCTCCACCACCTTGAACATTACTAGTTCTAAAGCAGTGAAATTCTGAAGCAGATTACAGTTTAAATATACTTAGGAATCTGGATAAATGGTGCATTGTCACGTCACGTGCTGCAGTCGAAGGTCAAGGCAAAACTTGGTTTGCTTTTACATCTGCTGCCAAACACGAAATAACCATACTTCTCTTGTTTGGTTATGGGTATAAATGTATAAACTAGCTAACAAAGGAAGATCTCAAAAGCTTCACGCAATGTATCATTCAGCTAGTCAGTTTGTATTGGCATGGTGGCTCAGTGGAAATGTCGCCTCACAGAAAGAACCTTCGTACTGGGGCCTTTCTGTGTGGAGTTTGCATGTTCTCCCTGTGTCTGCACGGATTCCTCCCACAGTCCAAAGACATGCGCTTAATATGTTTAATTGGTGTCTAATTGACCAAAGGCATGAATATGAGCATGAATGGTTGTTTATTTCTATGTGTCAGCTCTGTGATGAACTAGCCACCTTTCCAGGGTGTACTCCACCTTTCGCCCCGTGTCAGCTGGGAGCGGCTCCAGCCCTCTGCTTCCTTGATAAGGCTAAGCCGTAACGGGAAATGGATGGATGGTTAATAAAGAAGAAGAAGAGTAAAGCAATGGAAAGTGCACCATCAGTGGGACTTTCTTTGCTGCTGTATAGTGACAGTAGGAGAACACCCGACTTTAATGCAGGGGAGCATTTTGACGGGCAACAATGAAGTATCGCTTTAATGGCAAAAATGACCTTTCTGTTTCTGTTTTGGAATTTTGGAACATAATTTTCTTCCTGTGCCCTTTCAACAAATCGTGTATGTCAGCTCAACGTTACCGCTGTGTTCCACAGCCGAACAAAACAAATGTTTGTCCCATCCCCTAATTTGTGCTGTCAGAGCGATAAACAGAGAAGATGAGAACGGTGGATGCTTGAGTATCCAGAATGACTTTTCTGTGGTTGAGAGAACATTTTGAGGCTGCCGGGCCTTGATATAATGTTTACTTAGACTTAAAGTTCAAACAAACTTCTTATCTGGCCACAGAGTCAATCTTTCAGGCATCAGAATAGGACTTTGGTACAACATCAAAGTTTGCAGTTTTTTGGAAGGAGCTGATCGTGATCAGACGTATTGAACGAAACATCATTTCTTTGTAACGCAACAGGAACTGCTGCAATCTCACATACAGATTAAGTCATTACTGCTAAAATAACCTGCTGATGTCTCTTTGTTGTTATCAGTTACCGGTCGATACACAGATACGAAAGAGGAATATTCCAATCAGATAAACGCTCGAGCAGCGAACAGTCTTACTTCTTACAAGATACTGTAACTACCATGGAACGTATGGGAATGTTTTCATGGAAATGAACATTGGTACTGGGCAAGAAACACAGGAACTGTGGCACAGGAATATTCCACTCATGACTGGATTCTTACTGTCATGCTGAGCTTTTCCAGTTTACCAATCCTGTTGCGCTGTCTAAATAAGACAATACTTCTTTCCATGGTGTCATGCACTTTAGCCATCCTCATTAAACTAATGGAGATTACTTTCTTACACAAGGAAATGTCTTTACTATCCCTTCAGCTCCTCTAGCTCCACACGAAGATAATTTCTTATAATTTTCCAGTCAGTTCCATAGCTTAATCACTCGCTCTCTCTAGGCCCTTAAAAGATGGCATAGATATTTTGTTCTGCGCTCATTGGAAAAACAGACTCCAGTCTCTTCATTAATTGCTTTGAAACAAACTCACAGACACACCACTTTGCCTGGGAGGTATAATCCATCACTACAAAATTGAAGCAGAGGATGAATTTATCAGACTTTACTTGTTTGTTGCCTGAGGCTTCATTTTGTTCGTTCTCCTGAAACTCTTGACACGGCACTGGTTAAAACAAGCTGAGTTATAACTACTTTACTGATGCTACTTTAGCAGTCTTTGAGGCTGTATAATGGGGTAAATTTTAGTGTGGACACGACACAAAGTGATGTCCTTTTATGTTGTTAGCATGTTATAAAACAGTGCTGCACAGTCTTTCTCTGCTGTTTTACAATGCAGGACTATGCCTGGAGTACCTTTTTTCTGATGAAGTTAGAAGTAGTACGTGAGAGATTAGCATCTGGGCCAATAAAGACAAAAGACCTGCACTTTTGGCCAGGAATCAAGTCCACCCTGCACTGCGAAAGACCTCCACATCAGTTCAGGGCTGTTTAAAGAGCAGGGCAGCTGTTTTGACTTTGTGACCATAGAGAGCTATTTGTTGTTGTGCTCTTGGTTGAAGTGTAGGGAGAATCGAGGTGTATCAGCATTCAAGTTTCTTCACTTTGGAAGAAGCCTCTAATGGGAAATAAGACATAATGTACTGAGTAAACTACATTTACAAAGAATACCAAAAAAGGTTTTCTCTGCCTCTAAAATCACATAAAATGCAAATCCTGACTGTAAAACTACTATACTTGTGTGACAGATGGGAGTTAATAGTGTGCACTGTTACTGTGCACTGTGTCAAGTAAACTGTATACTAGCAGCATCTCTTTGTGATTTAGTGTAGTTATATCTTTTTAAAATTCATAATGTGTTATGTGTACGAATTATAAAAAACTACTAGTTTAAAGCTGTGCAACAAAGATTTGGAAGAGTTACAACAAAGAGTACCATGACATACACAACTTACGTTGCTTTAGTATATACAGTGTATTCACCTTTAAATAGATTAGTTTTGGGACTTTTTGAGTCTTGCATCTAAATTTCACGTTTCAGAAGAATACCTCCCCTCTGCCCTGTGGAGAATAGGCAGCTGTTCTGCTTTTGACTGACTTTTGACCAGCCACATCAAGCAGCACAGAAGTCAGAGACAGAAACAGCCTAGAGAATCCAGTCAATTTTCAAAAAGAAACACACTGTTCAAACTCTGGATCGTAAAAACAGAGAATAAGGTAAATGCATTAACTACGTAGATGCATCTGAGCAAAAAAGTCTGTCGGGCTTCTGAAACACTCCTGAAAACAGGATCAAGGCTGCAATGTCATAGAGCCATAGTGCCTGGTGGAATTTAGGGGTTATACATTGATGATCAGATGACTTTGTACCACAGTTTAAAACAGCAGCAACATGTTTTTTTAGGCCACATGGGGGCGGCAGAACAAGCTGTAAACAGAGCTGCAAACAGCTGTAAACAGAAACTGACATATTACCAGAAACTTGTCCTGGTCATGTTTCTGTCCATCAGATGAAAGTAAGTTTCTCACTCTCCTTTGAGTTTGTTTGTCTGTCCTGAGGGAAATAGCTAGCTTTTTACTTGCTAAATGCTTCACCATGTTCACCAGTTAATTACCTTTGTTGGTCTGCCGTTTGGTGCCGGGCAGATAGCGTACACTGTTTTGTTTTTTTGTTTTTTTTCCTGTTTAGCTGTTATCAGCTGTTTTTGCTGATAACAGCTGTCTGCTGCTGGTAAGAACAGGGTGACGACAGCATGGGACTGAATCAACTGAATTTGTGGACTGTAAAACCAAAACAACGAGCTTAGAAGCTAATGCCGCTCTGTAGAGCTGAGGGGAAATGTAGGTTCGTCACTACATATCAAGTATGTCCTTTGCTAATATGAAGCTATTGATTAGTGCAGCATTTGGTTTGTAATGCTTCCAACTTGATCACTGCCAGATAGAATGGTTGTATTCATTGAAAAAGTCAAAGAGGCGAGTAAAGGTGAAAGTTTTCGTCAGAGTGTAGGAAAGCAGTGTGTGCCAGACTGTGTGCTGAACTTGAAAAAGCCACAGTCGAAATGATGAATTCATTTTTTGGCCAGCACTAATATGCATCATAGTTTTGCCTAAATCACAAAGTTAAACTGCAAAAACAGTTTGACTTTGTGATCCCATGATGATGGGATAGATATGACCCTCTTAAGTTTCCTGATGGCTATCCAAACATCCGTTTGAAAAGACAATTTAAATGTTAAACACAAAACCCTATTCTAGAGAGCTATGAGCCCGCACTGCATCCAGAGAAGGCTAAAGCCCCTTCACCACCTTTGTGTCCACCAGACACCGAGCAGATAACACAGCCGACAGCTCTGAGGATTACAAAGTTTACTGAGATCACATACCATAACTTTTGGGTGTTGAAGTCAAAACTTTTAACAGCTACCTCTTGGTGCCATTTGGACTCTCCGATGTGCGAAATTGCCTGGTACAGCTCTAATTACTGCACTGAGTGAAAGTTATCCAGCTCTGGTTGGTGTGTATCAGCTGCATTCAAAGAACTCACACACACACACAATGGATGAGAGTCTGGACAGAGCTTCCCACCTATGCATCTCGTCTTTAGCACATGATTGACTGCTTTGGGGAACACACCCTGATGTGAACATACAGGCGATGGTGGCTGGGCATGAATGTCGTGTTGAGTTACGAGGCGGGAGAGGGGAGGGAAGGAGGGTTGGAAAGACCACCAAGGAGAGAACAGAGGGGAGGGAAAGAGAGAAGGAAACAGAAAGACAGGATCAAGGGCTGAAAAAGATGGAAAGATCTGGAAAGGCGAATGTGTGGTGTGGTTTTGATTTCAGCTGTCAGTCTTCTGTCATCTCGGAGAATCAGTCTCACATGAGCTGATGTACAATTCTCCACAGATTTCCCCTTGGCTGCCTCTCTTCCCTCTCTCTTCTCTTTTCCTTCACCACTCCCTCATCTTTCCTCTCATCTGCTGTTCCTCCTCTCCGTCGCTTTTTCTCCAACCAAAATTCTTATCTCCTTTCTTTTAATCTTTTTCTGACCACCTCCTCCTCCTTTTCTCATCTTTGACTTCTTTCCTATGCTCATTTCTTCTACTTTACCCCTTTCTGGCCTCCTCTCTCTTTTTCTTTTCTACCGTTTCTTTCTACTTTTTTTCATGCTACTTCTTTTGCCCCTATTCCTCTTGTTCTGTTGTTTTCCTTTTTCTACATCTTCCTCTTTTTCTTCAGTTTTCTGTCTTTCCAAATGGTATCAAGACGAGCTAAAACAGGTCAAACTGCATTTGTTGCATGAGAACTCTACACACTATACAGTCAGGTGTTTAAAGTACATTATAAAGTGTTTAATAGGAGTTTTAAAGCCATGTTTCCACCTTTATGACAAAAGAATGGCAAAACCCCCAGCTCCGTGGATGCAGTCTATATTCAAGAAGTTTTGTTTTCAAGGAGAATAGATTAGAAGTTATGATGGATGTGTTGCTGAATTGTTGCACCATATTTAATGATACTGTAACAGGCATTGATGTAACTGTGTAATGTGGTAATATAGATCAAATGGAGTCCCCGTTCAAGATAAGTGACAAGCGAAATCCATCAACAAAAATATATGGACTTGTTTTCTGCAATTTCTGCAATCGTTGACATACAGTATATCAGTGGAAGATATTTTAATAAATGGCTTACTATGATCCCGGTGATTATAATGAGCCTTTTGATTTGATTGATTTTTATACTGTATAATTTAAATGAATGCTATCAATCTTCCTAAACTTTCAGATAAATGAATCTGCCATGTGGTTTCTTCATGTTTTTACAGTATATTCCTTTTCTCTCTCTCTCTCTCTCTCTCTCTCTCTCTCTCTCTCTCTCTCTCTCTCTCTCTCTCTCTCCCTCTCACCAGATTTCAAAAATTTAATACTGAACTTTTTTCTCTTAAAGCAGAGACAGTAAAAACACTGCAGCACAGTGTTATAAAAATCAGGTCCAAATGTGAGAATGTGAAAATGCGATGGATGAGGAGATAGTGGCTGTACGACATCCAGAGATAATTTCTGTTTTTATAAAAAAAAAAATTCTCTCTTACATTTTTCCTCTTACTTCTCTGCCACCCACATCAGGGTTTGTGGGTGGCAGTAGGGAAAGTTATATTGCTATATGGATTATATTGCTATAAGAGGAGCGACTAACGGTGGAATCCTTTCATCAAGAGTTTACTGATTGTTCGCACTACAATTTGCATGTTGAAGCAGTAAAAATCATTTGTTTTCACACTTGTGCTGCTGCTCTCGGAAAGTGTTTGATGCTACTCAATATCTGAAATATTATTTCTTCCCGAATTTAACTTCAAATGGCTTGGTATGATAAATTCCAGAAGGACAGTCAGAAACAGAGCATCCATTTACGGAAAAGATCTGAACAGACACTACTGATCATCTGTGGAAGAAACAAAAAAAAAAAGAGAGAGAGAAAAAAAAGAGCAAATATCTGCCCTTACTTTCTGAAGGATCATCAGAACAGATGTCGGAATATCCTGTTTTCTACAAATATCCTTAAAGCTGTGTTGTTTATACACACAGCATTTGATGACAAACACACGGTTGCATTTGTGCATTTTTTTTTTTTTCGTCTTTGAGGTTATGTAATGTTAGATAAGTCTACATACATACAGCTGATGATTATAGTATCCAGGACTCGGCTAGATCTGGAGCGACAACAGCTTGTTTGCAGTAATCTCTCCCTTAACAAGCTTCAGGCACACAAGGTGAGATCATAGTAGAAGCGCACACATACACACACGCACATATGCACGGTCCCCAGCAGATGTGTGGAAGTCTCATGAGTAGGAAGTCTGCTTTAAGTCAGGGCACCACTCGGGTGGACCAGCCTGCTGTGAAAACAGATCCCCTGGGCTGTGAGCAATCTGATGATGTAACAGCTTTGATTACCCACAGGGCAAGGTTTGCTAAAGGGTCAGTGGCATGTTGATTCCAATCAATAAAACACATTACCTCCTAACTACATCACACACAATAACACAGAGATGTTTCGTGGAGTGACCAGAACATCTGTGTTCATCTCTGTGACTCCAGAACCTAAACCAGGCTTCCTCTTAGCACCAGTCACTTCCTCTGAGCTGTCACTGCAGTCAACAGTGTCATGAGCAATGAAAAGGCTGTTCTTTAATTACTGTGGAGTTGAGTGTAAACACAGCAAAGAATTGTCATTTTCGCACATGGGTGAAGTTGTAACCCCACCACCCATCCAACTGTTTCTTTTCTTTTCTGACTCCAGGTTGTGGACACTCTAGAGGTTGCTTTCTAGCCATTATCAGGCTCTCCCGGGAGGGAGTCCTGAGGCATTCTCTAGCTAGACCAGAGGCTACAACTGGGCATGGGTTTGCCCCCTGGGACCCTTCTATTTGGATGCACAGGAAGGTATATGTGATGCATCCCATCAGATAACTGGACAACCAGCCGGTTCCATTGAATGCAAAGGGCAGTATGCGTTTCACAATATGTGCTCCTTATGTTGTCCTTATGGATCTCCCCAGACACTACCAAAGAAAGCATACTTTTTATGCTTTTGTCCGTAATCTTATTCTGACCGACCTTCCCAACTACTGCCTGTCTCTCCCTCACCTCCCTCACAAAGGTAGGACTTGAGGATCTACTGGACAGAGGCCCAGATGTGCATATTGAAGTTTATCTAGTCTAGCAGCTTCCCTAATCATCTGATCCAACTTACCACAGGTAGTCAGTTATCAGCTCTGCATTTCTCTTTACTTGTGTGTCCAAAACACACTCCAGATCTGATGTTCTAACTGGAAAGTTCATCATCAATCTTTGGCCTGGTGCTCTTTTGCCAAGTACACTTGTAAAGTTCCTCAGTGTTGAACATGGTGTTGGTTAGTGCATGACTAGCGCTGTTTAATAACAAAATACCACTTGATTTTAAGATCCCTGTCACTCCAAGTTTTACCATCTTTGCCAACATGAGTATTGATCTTCCTATAACGTTTTAAGTTTTAGCCCTTTCCAGGGCCCCACCCCAAGGTTTCCAGGAAGGCTGGCTTCTCTGAACTCCTGTTCAATACATAAACAGATGGGAGTCAGAGCTTTCATCCCAGCTTCCCTCATGTACTCCAGGGCAAAAATCAATACATCATATAGGCAGGGACTACTTGTCACACCACCTCGTGCTTCTTTCCTTGGACAATTCCGTAAACAAAACGAAAAAGAGGTCCAGAACCAATGCTGTGCATGCAGGTATACTGAACATTATCAAGTGAGAAACTGCAACTCTCCCCACAGGAGAGGTGACATTCAAATGAAACATTATAACCAAGTTTACTTATCCGGGGTTCGATCCACCAAAGTATAAACTTTTGCCCATGCCTACCTTCAAGCCCCTAGACCCCTATGTCAGGCCATGGGGGGTCTACCAGAGGTGCCCTCACAATGAAGTGATGCGGGGAGCTTTTAATTACTTCAGTGACATAAAAATCATGGGACATTTCACTGCTGGGTTCATCATGACTGACTTCTCATATGTAGATTACGACTGACAATTGACAAAATTGTACTTTTATGTTCGATGGTTTGACTCTACTTACTCAGTTAAACAGAGAACTACCAAGTTGTATTCTTCACCAAATAACCACACATTAAAATAAATTAATGATTTATGTTATCTATTGTTGTAACACCAAAACTAATTTTGTTTTATGACTTCTGGTCTGCATTCAGCTTGCTTTCTACCTTTCCTGATGTCATCATTACAGAGTGATGAAAACTGTTTCTTTAACACACCAGTAATAGCCAAAAAGGTTGTCTTAGCTAAACCTCAATAGATGATGCTGTATGAGGCCATGCTACTTTATCATATAACCGATTCAAGAATTTTATCAATGGTCCATAACTGTATCCTTTTGATTGTTTGAGTGTTTCCATAGAGGATTCATTTTAAAATCTCTTCAATGTCTCCCTGAGGTGAAAGAAATGACACCTCATCTTGGAGGAATGTTTTCCCGCCAGTGTCTCACTTTGTCTGCGTGGCGTCCGGATGAAAGAATGAGCTAATACAACCAAAGACACATACGCACATGCATTGCTCTTTGTTGTCTTCTGCTAGTCATACACAACGTGTCAAACAAACACGTTTTATATCTATAATATCTTCTAATCAAGACAGGGCAATACAAAAAGACTTTCTTAGATACAACAGGGGTATTTATGATATTTACACTGCACTCCCAGTCTTATTCTGATTCCCTTTATTTTGTGCCATATCATTTTATCACATACATCAGTTAGGTAACTCCTGACAGCTCTGTACTGCCAATTACAAATGGGTACTTTGGCTGAAACCTCTATTGAAAAGCTGATGGGCCTCTCTGGGCATCATCATGAAAAAGATAAATGCACTATGTCAGAGGCTAAACTGCACTGGTAAATCAGTCTCTCTGGCATACAGTGATGGATTTAATGAAAAACATTTCAATAATAGCATTCCGGCGCTGTCTGATTCACCACCAGCCCTGCTTATATCATTTTCCATGTGGATTTGTTACTCTTCTTGTAAATACCACACACAACCTTCACTGTTGCCCTCTGCAAACAGTGCATGCAAATGAACAGCAGAGCGCACTGTCTTTGTATGGTCTGAAAAAGAAAGTATTGTATTGCATTTAGCCTTCAGTCATAGCTGCCACAGTATTAGTGGATTCAAGTAACTGAACCTTAACTGTTGCTGAGTCCAGTCGAGGTCACCATGACAGCTTAACCTCACAACCAGTAACCTTACTATATAAGTCCAGACAGAAAAGGGTTGGAGCTGATGCACTTTCACTAGCCAGTGCTGCAATACAAACCAGGTGTGCTCAAGGTGTGTGAGAATGGTGAGCTACTGTGCATCCTTTTTGTTGCTGGATTTTATTCAGTGTTTTCATTTCAGACATAAGTAAAGCATAAATCTTTAAATCAGAAATCAGAGTCAAATACATACATCAAATCGGTTTGATGGTTCATACAGTATCTGGACAATGACTTAAAAGGTTTGTGTTTTTAGTTACTCCAGTGGCATGGGCCCTACTGCTATCAGTCAGTCATTCCATTCCAAAAATTCAAGGTTCTTACATGAAGTGTATTAAATTGAATCTGATATCACCCATCACTGCACTTTCAGTTTAATGCTAATGCTGACATGCTACACTAAAATGGTAACCATAACAAACATGATACCTGCTAAATATCCAGCTAGTTTTTTAGCTGTTTGTCCATGGTCTCCAAGACATAGAAGTTTGTTTTTTTTCTGATCTGATGTTCTGATTATTTGTCTGTGCCTCCAAATCCAAAATCACTGTTGAAAAATAAATACAATTTATTATGGGATGCTGTGGTTGAGGTTTGGTTAGTATTAGGCACATAAATGACTTGGTTATCGTTATGGTTATGGTATTTTGTCACGGTTCAGAAAAGCTCGTAGTGTGGGTTAAAATAATCACTTCATTAAGGTTAGACGACCTTTGTTGTCATGGTTACAATAATAAACATGGGGTTATGGTTGGAGTATGATCATAGTTTGGACATGGTTTGGACTAAAATGTTGTCCATAACATTACAGAGGTAACCTGGATTTCTTGTAAAACCTTTTGACGCTTTACAGCATTTACTATATTATAATACTTTTACCCAAATAGATCAAGTTCAGCACAGCAGAACCAGAGATATTACTCCTTCCATTCCATGCATTCTTCTTCTTTGTCAAAGCTTTGTGCCTACTGCCCACAATGCTAACCTTTAGAGGTTTGAATGGAGATTTGGATGTTTTCTGCTAGCAGCAGCTAATAAGGCCAGGCACTAGCCTGCAGCAGCTCCAGAGGTCGATCTGGTAAGCGCACTTCTTTCTAATTCCACACCTACATACCAAACCAATGTCTTCAGATTTGGTGCAAATCTCCAACGAACTTTATAAAACTCTGTTTTCTCACATATATACTGCCTAAGACGTGTAACAGACTTTGATATGTAAAATCAGCACACTTCCTCGTTAACATGTCAACTTACCTGATGTTGATAGAATGTTATTTTGGAAAGAGAGGTGTGTGCTGTGTGATCTTAGATACAGTGGAGGCCAAGTCAAACAGAGAAGCATTTGTCACTGCACACTGATCACTGGTCAAAACAAGGAAGAGATACCACATTTATATTCCCAGACATTGGTTCAAGAGGATCTGGACTTCCAACCAAGACTTTGGAGTTGTCCCTAACAAGCTGCCAGTGCAGAAGGAAGAGAATGAGTTGTTTAAAAAAAAAAAAAAGCACTGAAGGATGAAGAATCAGAAGCAAACTGACCATTATAGTGACTCCATCCACTGTTAAATTAATCACTGTCCACAAAAGGAAAGCTGTCCTTTTCTCAGCACAGCTCGTTTGGTGCTGAAAGGACAGTGGCTAGCCATGATCTTCACTGTTTAATATGAGGGATACTACTAATAACCACCGCTCAGACCAAGAGACAAAAACAAGTTTTAACAAGCAGTCAGTGAAACCCAAAAGGTTCATTGTGAAGCTGTGGGCCTTGATCGATCGTCAAAGATTTAGTTCACAAGTTCATCGAAAGGGCGAAATATGCGTGATTTGACTCCCTGTGGGGATCATGCTTCACTGAACACACGAGAGGGAAAAAAACAAAAAACATTTGGACCAAGTCGGTGTGAACTGAGAAAGTGTAACGGTTGCGTGAGACGAACGATTGATGGACAGCCCAAACACTCCAGAAGCACTTAAAAATGTTGTCAGTGTGAACTGCCCATAGGAGAGGGGGGCTCAGTTGAGACAAATTGTGAGAGGAAAGATGAAAGAAAGCAGAAATATTGAGGAAAAGCCAAAAATCTTGACCTTCCCCACATATAGAGCACCGATATGTGACATGCTGCTTTTGCTTTCTTGTTTTGTAGCGTGTACAGTTGTTTACAAGGTATGACAGGCATGCAGCCCTTCTCAATCATCTGCTGCTGTGTTATTGACTGTTGACCCCCCCCCCCCCCTTTATTCCAAGGTGTTTCATTCTTTTATTGACGTATTTGGCTAAATTTACCGCTGGCGTGCAAAGCGCTCTCACGGCAACTGCTATCAATTTGGTCAGACGCACTTCTATCAAATTATAAAACAATTTATCGCCCCTCTAAAGATGTAATGTTCAATGAATTATGTTGCCGTGACGCAAATGGCAGCTCAGCAACGCACATATCAGGCACAAATTGGGAGAAAGCACACACAGATTGGAGGGCTGTTCCTCCTTTCTCTTTCACGCGAGGCCCCCCCTTTTATTTTTTTTTAAATGACACCTTCAGGCCATCCCACCCTCTTGAATCCTGATCTTCCTTATCATCCTCCTTCTGTTCCTTCTACTCAACAGTCGCCCCTCCACATCCAATGGGATGTTGTTCGTCTAAGATTCAAAACAATCCTCTCTGTGTGGCCAATCATTGAGGTCTGGTAGTGGTTGTGACCAGCGTTAAAGTGCCAAGAAACAACAGTGGAGGGTTTGTCGGTGATCTGTTGTTGTTGTGTTGCTGCTCTCTTTGCTTTTTATTCAATGGAAAGGTAGACAACCAAGTCCAGATGTTATTTGTTAAGGCTTCGCTGCCAGTTGTATGTGTGTGTGTTCTATTCGTGTGTGTTGCTGCCAATTACAGCTAGTTACAAGGAAGCTGTCTGCTTTAACAGAAGTGCTTGAATTCCCAGGCAGCCTGTACTGAAACCTGTTATAAGATGGATAAAGGAGAACATTTAAGCTGAAATGTTTACCTTACCTGTGTGTTTGTGCACTGTTTTGCACAGCGTACATGTGTGTTAGCTCTCTCCCACTCTTTCCTCCTTTTGCCCCCCTCCCTCAGTTCATCGGGTTCATGATATGTGCCTCTCTGAACTTGGCTTCTGTTTTGGTGGATGACTGTTTCACGGTGAAACATGGTTCTATCACAGCAGAAGAAAAACATTTAAAAAAACATATCAGATTCAGTTTGTCTCCTGCCTGCAAGTCTGAAAACTAAAAAAAACTTTATTCAAACCGTGTAAAGAAAACATGTGTTACATTATCTCCTTGAAGGAATAGCATTTTTGGTTCTTTTTAGGATGTAGACACAATACAATTGATGTTAATCTCTTGTGTGCATTAAGTACAGAGCTGGAGCCAGGATGTGTTTAGCCTAGCTTAGCTTAGAGACTGAAGGCAGTTGAACCAACAAGGCAGACTTACCTACTAACACTTTTAAAATGGACTATAATTATGACATATCTAATTAGTTTAACCTCTGGAGAAAAATAATTATGATACAAAAATGACTGAATGAATAAATTGTTGTTTGTCCAAACTCAGATATGAAAACTTTCTCTACTCTAAAACTCTCATTTTTACATTTCTGTCTGAGTGAGCTCAACGAACAAGAGACAGTCAGCTTCAGATGTTTTCAGCCTTTAGTTGTACACATTATGCTAAGCTAAGCTAAACAAATCTTGGCTCCAGCTATGTGTTTAGTGCACAGACATGAAACTGATCAATTTTCTTATATCACCCTCAGAAACAAAAGAAAATTGGTTATTTTCTAAAATGTTTAACTCAAAATAGGAGGTATAAATATTCTTTTTAGAATAGGTGTTGTGAGTTTAGCATTGGTGGCAAGTCAAAAGCTTTTTGATATTTTACTTTGTAAGAGATGCAGTGATACAGGCTATGAAAATGCCTGGCATGATAAGCGCGTTAACTGACATAAAATGAGTTAATTGACTATTATTTAAGTATGACCTCTTTTATTTCCATATAAGACATTAAGATCCCTCAGTAAAAACATTATCATCTTTAAAGCACCTGTCCTTTCCATTAAGAAGCAGAGAAAAACAGCAGTGGATTGGCTGCAAGCGTCCAAACACACACACACACACACACACACACACACACACACACATACACACATTAAGGGTCTGGGCCTGCACAACTGAACTCACGACAGCAGGCAGGACTTCAAAAGGTGAGACATCCCATAACTCACATCAGTCTCCTGGCAATCCTTGATTTTTCCAACCAATCATACTTTAAGAATGCAGAGGGTAAACAACTCCAGCTGAATGACAAGTTCCTCCGAGTTGTGCCCCCCCTCTTAAATCTGTGTGTGTCATCATGTTCAACTCCACCAGACATAAATCCATTATCTGTATAGAGATTATTTATTGGGTTATATTTGGCCATGCTAAGTTCATTAACACCCAGTCAGTGCTTGTTTTTATGCCCATTTAAAAAAAACAAAAATCTTCGATCTATCTTCTATAAAACGTCCACTGAGGCCACAGGCTGTGTCTGAAATCATCCTCTTGTTCACTCGATAAAACGGTTGACTCATCATCGCTGCCTGCCATGGACATGTTGTCTGTCTAATGAAAGTTCGGCTGGAGTTTAAACCTCTCCAAACCAAACAGAGCGAGCAGCTATCTTTACTCTAAACTTGGATGCAGTTGCATCTTGGCTGCACAGGGCGGATGTTCCACTCCTGAAAGCACACTAAATAACATAGTTAACTAATGACATGCACCTTGCCTTTGCAAAGATATCACTTTAGGTAGTAAGCTATACAGACATGCTAATAAACACACAGTTGAAACAATTTCTTACACTGGTAAGTGCAAACAAGACATCACTCTTATTTGAGCTCCATGCACACCATTTCAGCATTGACGAATCTAGCTACGGTTGCTAAGCCATGACTGGACAAGTTCAAGGGCTGGGTTTAGCTAACCCAGTCCATTGCAGTCAACTGCTGCTCTACATTAGAAATAAACAAATGAATAAATATTAACATCTCTGGGATGTTTTTATCATTTATGACGTACCGTGCAGAAACATGCAGCTCTGTGCCTATAGCCCTGCATTTTAAATAAGCAACGTGTAATTCCAGTATCATACTCACATCGTTTAGTTCCACATTCATAGTATCCCCCAAAGTGGTTCCATGAAATCTTTGATGCCCACCCAGAAACTATCAGGCTAGAATTTCCTGCCTCAGGCAGATTTACTGATTTCACTAAACAGACAGATTTACAACACTTCCCAACTGAACCTTTAACAGTCATTTGAATGTCATCTTAGGATAAGCAGGCTGGCCTACACTGTAGAAATGGATCATGTTCCTCAGACAGTGGGAAGAACAGCCTGTTACACCAACTGAGAGAAAATACATTTCAATGTGTTTTGAAAAATCTGAGCTACTCAAAATGTGCTCATTTCTTTCTTTGACAACAGTTCAGTTGTCATGTCCAAGATGGGGTAAATCATCAAACCTTCGTTTTCCTTTTTTTGATTCAAAGCGTCATTCAGCTGCTGTTTTGCCACAATCCATAATCTGTTCACTATATAAAAGAGCACAGGGGACTATAAGGATTTTGATAGATAATTATATCGGAGTCCATGCTTTGATAAAAAACAGCACTTCTTTATGGACTGTGGCTCACAGCAAATCAAAGATATACTCGCACATTCACGTTTCACATTCTTGCAGCGGCTTCTGCATCTATTCAGAGGATGTGTCATAGTAAAAACCCTGCAGGGGACCGGTTTGCAACCTGGGCAGACGTTCACAATGATAAAATGATCCTGGAATCAAACCCACAGATGAATAATCAGGTGATAACAAATTATGTAAAGTGCACAAGTTCGGAATTCTTCACATACTGTGTTAGGAATTTGAAAGTTCATAGTACCTGTCACAAATCAGGCCAAGTCAGCAGCCATCAAGAGTGAAGTATTGCTCTGATTCACTTCCAGAGTCAATTTCATGTCTTTCAGCTGTCTGTCAGCAATCAACGGACTGGAGAGACATTTTGTTTTTATGTATTTTGGTATTCCCCTGATGTTGAGTCATGACCATAAATGCCATGGCAGCACACTGTGTTTGCAGCACTACATGTTTCCTTTGACTCTCAGATATTTGTTATAGTCAAATTAGGTGCACTTTCTGCAATTTTGGCCAGCGGGCCACCCACATAAAGCATTCCTCTCTTCATGACAGTGCACAGCAGGGTTCCTCAAACTGTTTTTAATGGTCTCTGTACTGCAGTTCTGCTGCTTCAGGTGGTTTACAGAGGAGACTGGGATTGACAGCAAAGATTGGACAGATAAAGAGTGGATGGCAGCTCTTGAACCCACAGAGTAATAATGTTATGTGTCTTAGTCCATGATGGTCTAAGGTGATCCAGAGGCTCTAAAGTATTTTCATATTTTCAGACACCCATATCCGCACCAACGCCTATACTTTGTGTTTAAGCTTGTTATAAGGTTCATGAACAGTTGGTTTTGAATCAGTCTCCTCTCCTTCTGCACAAACTTTACAACATGTGAGAAAGGCAGTTTGGGAGCGAGAGCAGGCCGAGATGTGAGTATGTGAGAATGGATCATCCATCTGTACTTGGCTAACATTTTTTAATCACAGTCCATTTGACACTGCCAAAGGCCTCGACATCAGGGACTAAGGTGAGGCCAAATGTGCCATATAACAGATCGGTAACACTTTATTTGGATTGTCCGCCTACAGATAGTTTATAGGGTATTTGTAACATTTCAACAGTTTATTAGTTGAGATTCAACAACTGTTTTTTGATACAACACTGTGGTTCCACTTTGGTTGGTTTGGGCACAGAAACATCTCGGTTAGTGTATGTGTATGAATAGATATTCTGTTAAACATCTACAGACAAAGAGAAGCAGTTCAAATGTTTTAAATACTCATAAATCTGTAGGCGTACTATCCAAATAAAGTGTTCCCAACAGATTTCCTGGACAGGATAACTCCTGTTTATCTTAACTTGTGGTCCTATGTTTGTAGTTGTGGCATTTTGGTTAACTTAAATAAATTGGTGAGATCTGGGAGCACGCCAAGATCACTAGAAGAAACAGGATGGAAACAAGCCAACGGGTTTGGCAGAATATCTCAGCCACCTTATTTTGGTTGTGGATAAACTGGATGTATACTGTGATTTTCAGAGATCTCAGCAAGTCAGTAAATTAGAATGGAATTATTACTCATTTATAAGATGGTCATGGAAGTGAGACTGTTGACCACAGTTGCACTTCATAAATGTTGAAAAAACTGTCTTGGTCATCAGATTGTTTTACTAATGTTCCATGGGAATTTAGACTGTTGACGGCAGAAATAATATTGTTATGCCATAAGAAAATGGCTGGGCGTACAAAGCATCAGTCATACTCTACCAACAAACGGTAGATGGACTGTACTTATATAGTGTCTTTTACTCTTCCAACAACTCAAAGCTCTTTTCCACCACAAATCTCAATCACACACATACATTCATACACTTGGCTGCTTGATCATCAGTTTTTTGGGAGCTAACCATCACGCATTCACATGTTCTTCTTTATTGATTGTTGTTTAATAGGGATGAGCAAATACTAATAATTGGAGTGGTAAGAAATATTAGGTGGCAGTTGTAACACCTTCTTGATGTTTTGCTGTTAACGAAGTTATCGAGTCGTTTTTGATCATAAGTAATATAAACATGGCAAATTCTGTCCATATTTATGACGGTGGTACTAAACTGGGGCCACTAAATTGCAAAAATACCAGTTTCTACACAGTTTTACTTTAAAGCCAGATTCACTACATTGTTCCTCCGTGGTGGTCAGGAGATGAGAAGTGGGCAGCTAATCTATCCATCAGCTGTTCGAACCAGCAGTGAGATGTAACAGAAAAACCCGAAAGCTTAACCCCTCTCTGCCTTGTGTTTTTCTTGCTCTCTGCTGTAGCTGAAAGGATTAATAAAATGCTTCTGTTTTCCAGCCACACAAGACCTGAATCTGTGCCAGTGTGTTTGTTCACCCAGTCGACTGTTGATACTTGAGCCGTGTGGTGTGTTTCAGTTAGCCTCTTCAAGGCCTCAGTACGAGACAGTTGTGGTAAACACGGCCGGTACGTAACACAGTGGTCACTATATTCGCAAACTGAATAGCTAATGTTGCGATGCTTAGACAGGCTGTAACTGTATATGAAGATTGATGATGGTTCCAATTTCACATTTAGAAGTCAACTTGCTCAGATATTGAGAGAATTAGTCAACATATTTCCAAAGTGCGTTCTCCAGCGAGGTTTCAAACACTGTTTCCTTTTCATACGCCTCCTTACACGCTAGACAGATATTCCAACTGGCAATTAATATGCTAAGTGGTGCAAAGCCTCACAATGTCACTTTTCATTTACATCTCCGGCGCTGTTTATATCTTTCAGTCGTGTGTCAGTCTGTGTGCTGGGTAAACACCTCTCTCTGACAGCTGCTGCACACCTTTTTTTTTCACCCTCAGGCTCTCCCTCCATGACTCTTCGGCACTTGGCCTTGTTTTAACCAGCTGGTGACACAAACCAAGGTCGACAGGGAAGAAGACATAGGTGGCCACCTCAGAGCAGCCATCACTCACTCGTACAGTACACATATTTACATACACATGCATGCAGCAGGAACGCGCAGGTGACCGTCCATCACTTCACACACACACATATTGTATAAATACACACAGACAGGCACTGCTTGTGTAGCGAAGGGTCACAGATGACCACCTCAGAGCAACCCATCACTTCACACACCTTCACATACAGTACACACACTCACACACACACACACAGACTGGGCTTTTCCAAGCAGAGGGTTTTTCCCCTTACAGTGAAACCTCGGTGGCCAAATGCCTTTTTGACGTACGCAGTGCCAGCTGGGAAAACATAGCTGGCTGCATGTGTCACCACCAGCCTGGGCAGCAGAAAATAAGCCCTGGAGAGGGAGTGATGGAGGAGGAGGAGGGGGCTCAGGTGAATACAGGTGTTATCTGATTCAGTGATGTGTTGCTGGATGGGTGTACTGTACCCTTTAACCCTTTGAACGTAAGTAAAAGTATAGCACGAGATTAAATGAGTCAAAATGTACCTTTCTGCAACTTACACTTCTATGATCGGGTTGTGATTTCCATTAACTGTCAAATAAATGTTGTGCAGTAAAAGTACAGTATTTTTTTCATGTGTAGCCTGGTTAAGCTGAGTAAATGTGAGTAGATGTGCTCCATGTGTGTAGATGTTCACAGAGACAAACACAAAGGATGGACAGCCTTGCTGTTGAGCTCTGGGTGACACTGATTAGCGCTTGTGGTACCTCATTTGCTGATGGAATGTGTCTTTTCCTCTTGTTCGCTGGAGGCTGTCTCTGGCATTGTTGGAGTAATTACTTTTAAAGTTCAATAATGTGCTTTGATTGGTTTGTTTTATACTTTTAGTTGGGCGTGTGCACAATCAGCTTAATACTAGCTTGGAGCAACAGCAGGACTTTTGTCTTCGGTCAGGCACCTCTTCTCCCTTCTGCCTTTGACGGAACAGTTAATGCCAAATTTTGTGACATGACAGAAGATGGACGGTGTTTGGTGTATCTATCACAAATTATTCTGTAGTCGTAGTAGTCGTAGCTTTTAAGTTTTCACTAGTGGAAATGTTCATTTAAGGTATCTGTAAAACAGTTTTGACATAAAATTCTATATTTTCATGAGAAATTACATTTCCACCCAAAACTGATTTATGGGTATATGTCCATTTAAATATAGATATCAGTAATTCAGTTTTCACCAGTAGGAATAAGGACTAAAGTTGAATTTCCACATGATGAAAAAGAATTGCAACTAGTGGAACCTTCCCATTTCAGATATCGACTATTACCTCTGCTCTGATCTCTATCTACCACAGTTTTCCAAATATTGTTTATAAGTAGAAATATAGTCTTAAAACATTTATTTTATTACATTTTATTTCTTTTACAAGCTTTTGTATTCTGCTGGCAGTTTGAAAAAACTCTTTGTCCAAAATTCCTTTTTTAAATCATGTTGCGCTTGGAAACTCAAAATAGTATCTTGCAAATTTGTTTCACTTCTTTTTTATTTTATTGGATTTTTGAAAGTTTTTGACACCTACTTAATGTTAATGTGTGTGTGAGACTGCACGTGTTGTTTTTCAAACCTCGTAGATGACGCTGAGAAACAGTTGTAGACACAGACTGTGCAAAAAGGTGGGGGAGGTAGGCGTCAAGGGAAGGGAACAAAGAAAAGTGAATGAGTAACACTCCTCTCTCTCTGTCGAGATTGAACATCTGTCTGCAACAGAAAAGTTGATTGAATGACTGTGTGTGTGGAACACACTCATCACATTGTGGTGTGATCTATATTATAACTACTAACAGCCAATAAAATCTCACTGTCTCATTGTGAGAAATAAAAAAAAAATCCGCTCAGGAAGTATTGTTCACTTTGATGGACAGGTCCTACAGGTACACGCTGTACTTAAGGTGTGTGTGTTGTGGTGGAGCAAACCAGCGCTCATCTGTTTTACATTTTGTTTTCAGTGCAGCAGAGAGCAAAGTCTAATGTCAAGTTACATTAATCTGCCTTAACAGCCATAATCCTGTAATGCATAAAGTTTATTTAGAGCGGGGCAGGCTCAGCAGAGCTATCCTTAATTTAAAAAATGTTTAAATTCACAAGATCATATGCATTTTTTACATCTGCTCAACAACTGTTTGATTTTGTAAGCTGCATTAAAACTAATTGTCATTTATGATGGGAAAAACGAATCATCAGTGAATAAAATCTAGATGAAAATGTTTGGGAGAGACGAGCTAGTGTTCTTTTTATCAGCTAACCTGAGCTAAAAGAAACCACAGCTGTTCTGTGCTGATCAGAGGAGAGAATGTGCCAGAGTTGCTAGTCTTAGATCATAAATTATTCTTATTATAATGTGTTTTGAAATTCTGCATAAGCATACATAAGACAACAACTAAAGTAATTTTAGTTGACTAAATTTACTGCATATTAAATCATCTAAAACTAAAATATGTAAAACTAAAGTAAAACTAAATGCCATTTTAGTCAAAACCTGCTGTCAAAATGAATAGAGCTAGTTTTGATTTAAATTGAAATTTTTAGGAGCAAAGTTACTCTTTATGGAAAAAATTATTTATGGATTATTACACTTCACTTTGTATTCGCTTCTCAAATTGTGCATGACTCACTTTGGACTGAAAGCCTTCTCAACAGGACTGTCTGTCTCTCTCTTCCACAGAAACCCTTCTGAGCTTTGTGGATGACATCTTGTCTGGAGCCAGATCTCCATGTGTAATGTTAGGGGACATCCCCAACCTCCTGTCCTCCTCCATCAGCATGATCATCCGCTGCCTGGAGCCTGACACCACATACATGTAAGTTCCTCTCATCAACATGGAAACTAAACAATGTTTTAATTAAACTGACAACCTGATAGAAGCTTTCTAAACTGAATTAATTACAAACAGGTTGTATTTGAGCGTGTTCCCAATGAAAAAGTGACTAGATGAAGTGTGCTGCCAGAGTTTATACTAAAAACATTTGATTTTTGTGAGTGCACCGCTCATGTAGACTATTGTCCCTCAATGCTTTGCACAAGGGAAATGGAGGAAGTCCTCACAGCTGGAAAGTATTAGAGTAATTGTGACTGTGGGGAGACAGTTCCAAAAAAGACCCTCGACAACATACAAGAAAAAACATTTTGTTTTCTTTTTATGACGTTTAGTCTGCAGTGTCATTTCAGAGTCACAGTTTGATTGACCTCTTATGTCACACATTGTTTCCTTTCTGAATCAAATGCTAATCTCTTGTACACTAACTGCAATAAAAGACACTACTATAAAGATCAGTGTATGTATATGTATATATAAAGATCAGTGTATGTAGTATATGTAGTATAAACATGTGTGTTTACTGCTGTGAGTGTATTTGCCACAAGCAAACATAGGCTGATGGGCTAGACTGATTTCTGAGCTAAAGTTAGCACTAAGTGAGCACCGGGACGTAAAGCTAATGCTGCTCTAGAATGTGTCACATTTACAAGTTATTTAACACATGTAGAAATGGAAACATGCATTTGGACATTATTTAGACAGCCTCTTTTTACAGCTTGAATGTTTAATGTTAAATGTTTATGACAGTTTTTTAGGATTTTTTTTTCTAGCTAGCACTCTCTGCTAAGCTAGGCTACACACATCTCTTAGCTCTCACTTTTTAATAACAAAGCAATCCTTTAAGCACCACAACTAAGTGTAAAGTATGCTGTCCAAAGATTTTGACTAAATCTCCTATATTTCCATTTGTTCTGCTAGCATGAGCACGTGCATCCTACACATACTGCCTTTGACGTAGCTTAGAATCATTGTACAGTAGCTCCTTTGTGTCAACCTAAACACCTGAGGCTGGTTTTATCCTACAGTTGTTCGAGGTAATTGAAGGTATTCTTCCTCATTGTGCAGTATTTACTTGTGATAAGACAGACATGTAGTTAGAAGTGAGAAGTTCATGACCACACTATCTTCCCACATGTATTTTAGTCCTGTGGGAAAAGAGTGAATCCTGTATTAACCACTGACTTAATGTGTTGGGTGTGACACTTTTACTGACCAAGGTAATTCAGAGTTGTTACAGGCATTAGAGTTAAGGCTCACGTCTGGTGTTAGGATCTAGAAAGTAGGATTTGGATCAGGATAATTGAGGATTTCAGGTTTAGGTCAGAGATTGAAAAGAGATTTGAAAAAATCACATTTAGTCCACAACAATATATTAGACGAAATGATAAGACATCGGAAAACTGCTTTTTATTCCATGTTACATTCCAATTCAGTCCACTACATGCTTTAGTGAAGAGTGTGATGCTGTAACCAAGATGTAGCAAAGACACACACACACACACAGCGGATGCTCAGATGGTCTCATACACATGCTGACACTTATCTCACAGACAGCCTGCCAGGAGGGAAGCCACACACACTTCATAGAGAGGAAAAGAAACAGAGCAAGGTGGAGAAAAAGACGTGTAGGAGCAGAGGCAAAGTTTTGGGCGAGGGAAAGAAAAAAGAAGGAAAGAGGGAGAGAAAGATCTAGAGAGGGAGGTACAGCGGAAAAGAAAGAGTATGAGCAAAACAAAAGAGAAGAAAAATGGGCAAGAGGACGGAGTTTTGATGTATGTGGGCTGAGCGAGCGGCAACACATGCCCTTTTAATCCCGGCATCAGCGGGACTCCTGCTCTCTCTATCCTGTCTGGCAGCTCATTCATCTCTTCGAGCCGAGGCCTCGTCTCTCCTTCAGGGCGCTGCACACTCCACTCATACTTGCTCTACAGACAGAAACCTTACATAGCTTGAGACTGTCAGGGGGCAAATGTATCGTGTGGGGAGAAGTATGTACATGATGGTATGATGTAAGCATGACACAGGAAATGCACTCTGCAGCTGCACGGTGAAGACATGTTGGAAAGGTTTAAAGTCTGGTGCGTGTCTGCAGTCCACTGCTCTTTTTTTTCTGTTACTGCAATTTGAACAAAACTCTCTCCAGGCTGATGAGAAAAATATGATGCAAGTTTTTTTTGTTTTTTTTTTTCTGTCAGTCCTCTACCCTCTTCTGCCGATTGTGTATCGAAATCCTTGATGCTTGCAGGTGGATGCAGTTTGTGTTTTGCTCACTAGGTGGAGATATTCATTCAGTGAAATTACTTCTCTTTTTTTCAGTTATTGTCAGAGTGAAAGTCTTCTATTGATAATGCACGCTCTCATCTTTCTCATCTTTTAACTGAACTAAGAGCTGCAGCTCTCAGGTGTGCGCTGCTGGTGATATGATGTTGGCACAGCACATTCATCAAACTCTGAATGGCCAGATTTGGTTTGCGTTGGGTCAATTTACTGATCAGTGACAATCAAAAGCAGTTTATAAAAACATTTTCATACGTGTGTGTCATTCATGTGTGCAGGTTCCGGCTGTGGGCAGTAGACAACACAGGGCGCCGCTCCACTCCGAGTGAGGTCACCATCAAAACCCCATGTCCAACTGTGGATGACGTCAAAGCACAAGGTGAGGAAAGTCAGAGAGGTGAATCATCTACACTGTGCCACATTTACGCACAGGGTTTGAATGACTGGCTCAGATGTTGTACTGAAGAATATGAAATTGGGGGAGATGTTTTTCTAGTAACTAAATGTAAGATGAGTCCATATAATTCAAACCCACCCCCATTCAACCACTCTTTCTGTTAGCAGTTATGTTTCCAGACCCCACAATGCAGATGTTACAGATCAGTCCACACAGCACGTCATAAAGTCAGATAGTTTTCCTCTCTGGAGCACGACTGTTTATAGATGCTATACACTGTAATTCCATGAGGATGTTGACTATAAAAATGTATTATTCCATACTGTCAAAAATGTCTACCCTCTCTGCACCAGCAACAGATTTATAGCAAAGATGTTATTGCGGATCCTGCTGATTTGAATCGGCCATTGCAAAAATGCTCCAGCCAGTGAAGTGTGATACTACTGGCTTACGCTGTTGGGTTTAATGGCTGGAAATACATGAATGGTGTGAAATACAATACTTCCACTCTGTGGCTCTGTTCTGAACAGATTTTATTGGCATTATTAACCAGGACAGGTGGATAAATTACTAATCTGACGAGCCATGAAAAACTAATTTCCTTTTTGAAGAAAATTCAACCACTTTGGCTTTCAAGGTTAGATGTTAATGATATATTAATTTAAAAATGTTATTGATATCAAGATATGCATATAAAATGACATCTGTCTTATTAATCAAAAATGCAAAGTTGGCCTGCAGCAGAGAAAGAATCACATTTCCTCTAATGGAGACCCCATTGCCCTTTCTGGTGAGGAGTATTCATTGGAGGGAATAGTTCTCCTCCCATAGGAAGTAGCACATCAAACCCTAACAGCACCTCTAGAGTCGCAACAACTTAGTTGACTAATTGATTAGTAAAATAACAGAAAAAGATGATCTGCAATTATTTTAATAATTCATTTTCTAAATCTAGATTCTTCAGGGGAGAAAAAACAAAAATTCTCTTGTTCTTAAAGATTTGCTGCTTTTTTCTGTTTTATGTGATCATTTACTGAAGGAACAACACAACTCAACACAACATCTGAGGACATCACCTTGGGCATAGACCAAATAATTAATATACTAAAGGAGAAATATGTGAAATTCCTGCCACGTGATAACAATAGGGGGCAGCATTTCACCTCGTCCCACCCTCAATGCGACAACGCTGTTCAAGATTGTTTACAGTTATAACGTCTTTAACAATTTATCTTTCCAAACTTTCTAAACAGTAACAATATGTTACAATATGACTGCAGGATCATTTGTGTTTAGTAACTATGAACCACTCAACTCAAGAAATCAAAAGGATTCTGAGGGGTGTCGTTTAGCTCAGTCGGTAGAGCATCTGCCCCATGTGCGTAGGCTCAGTTCTTGCTGCGGCTGCCCAGGGTTTTAATCCGACCTGTGGCTCTTTCCCGCATGTCATTCACCATCTCTCTCTCCCCACATTCCTGTCACTCTTCAGCTCTCTCTGTCAAATGAAGCTCTACAGAACTACATTATGATGATGATTTGTAAAAAGTCTGAATTCATATTTTGTCAGGCCTCTCTGTGAGATGATAAGCAAATTGCAGTTTGCTTGTTTTCTGAATGGAGTTTGGATTGATAAGCGCTATGCTAATTTTCTTTATAGTAAAGTAAAGCTACAGACACTTTCAGCACTTACTTGAACTATAATTCTGGCCCATTCTTTTTCCTAACACTGCACCTTTAATCTAGAAAATAATTAGTAGTTAATAGATTAATCAATTAAGCAAATATTCATTAGTTGCAGTCCCAAGTACCAAAACAGCAGCATGGTAGTGCTGCATCCAGCAACAATAAATCTTTTTTTTTTCTCGTCTTCTCTTGAGGGTTGTTTGCTATCAAGTAGCATAAAACAACTAGTGTGTGAAGATGTCTGGTGTTGCTGAAAGTTGTTGACTTTTCATTGTGTTTGCCATTCCAGAAATAGCCGATAAGATCTATAACCTGTTCAATGGTTACACCAGTGGGAAGGAGCAGCAGACGGCCTACAACACTCTGATGGACCTGGGTGCTCCTACACTCCACCGTGTGCTCTACCACTACAACCAACGCTATGAGAGCTTTGGAGAATTTACCTGGAGGTGTGAGGATGAGCTTGGACCCAGGTACAGTTATCATTTAAAGATGGAAATTCATTATTAGTACCTTCGTCTTTGATTCTGCAGCAGATAAAGAAGGAAAATGACAGGTATGGTAAGACTTCCAAATGTTTGGAATTCAGTTTGTATTTCAGAAGTGCCCACGTCTCGGATATGTAACCTCAGAAATATGCATTCCTTCCAGCAAATTGATCATCAACTTTAGCTTGACGGCCGATTCATCAGAAGAACCCAACAATATACAAGTCTACGAGTCAGACTTTCAGAGAATACCAAAAGGCTGAGCCATTTTAATAGTCTGTGTTCATTGCAATCAGTCCCTGAAATTGCCGATACGTGTGTGAGTGTGCTAACTCCATTCATAGGTTGCCCTCCCACCGAGAAAATGCAATCTGTCGTACTGAACTTGTACAATTGACGTTGACGTCTTTAAACAATAACACTACAGTCTGGCTGCAAGACTGAAGAAAAGTGGCAACTGCACAAGAGTCTGGGTTGGTTTGGTGTGAACACCACTTTAAAGTGCAATTTGAGTCGACAGTCCTTTCAACAGCAATTTCAAATATGTTGGAAAACCCAGAGACTGATTTAGCTGTTTGCAGTCCATAAAAATTAAACATATGGCAGATTTGGACTGGACTAAAATTACAGATATGCCCCATTAGTGACTACTTTACCCCTCACTGCTCATGTGAAACTCTTCCCTAACAGTGATTCATAGGCCCCACTCATAATCCCAACTACTCATAGAAGACTTGCTATTATCTAGTATGCTAATTAAATCATAAGACATACTGCTAAAGCTGCCTGACAACACTCCTGATATTCTGTTTCTTATTGTCAATAAATATGCAGTTTATTTTGACTCCAGAAATGACTCAAGGACTCTACAGAGACTTCTGGCTGCCAGAAAAATTCAGTAGAGCACCAAATGTGGATTAATTCACCGCTAAAAATAGTCCCCAACAAATTCACTAGTTACTTTTCTTTTCTTTTTTTTAAATGAAAACATAGATTCAGGACCAGACAATCCTTTCAGCTAAAAGGATTGTTACAGAAGTGGTCGAATACAAACCCCCTCGTCCAAGGTCAAAAAGGTGTGATTCAACCATCTGACAAGCAGGTTACAGGAGTATAACGACCCCTTACAGTACCATCTCGTCTAATCACAAAGACCTGCATAACAATGCCTGACTGCATTTTTGTGTTCCTCTTGAATATTGCAGTTCATCTGGGTTTCAGTAACTTTATTCTGTCCAGAGCAGACTAACATTAGCTTTGTTTGGCCCAGACACAGCAGTGAAAGTGCTGAATCGCAAAGGAAAATTCAACCCTATTCATTTTCAATGGGACACAAGCAATTTGCTTCTTAATGCATTGTAACCAACAGCCTGTGATGCATGACATGACAAATCTCCCACACATATTGTTTTCTATGCCAAGCCCTATGCACTATTTTGACTCGCATTAATTCTCTAGAAAAAAACAGCAATTTTATCACAAGTTCATGGATCGATGCATCTTTGCTACTGTAGCCTGACCCTGCTCCATGACTGATGTGTTCACGGATCATTAAATAACACAAAGCTACACAAGGTGGCCACTATGACCAACCTTGCTCTTGTGAAGCAGAGGACGCTTCGATATAATCATTTTACCTTTTCTGCACAAATAAGCACACATAGCTTGACGCCTGGATAGATTCTTGCACGACCTAGCATGTTGAGCTGCCACGTAAAATTAAGCTTAAGTCTAAATACCCACAAAGACGCGAACATAAATTTTATCCTGAAAAGGGGACCACCTTTCATCTTCAAAACCCACTCAACACACAAAACTAAAACAAAGATAATCCTATCTAGCCAAGGTATTTCCTTCGCACATTTTCAAAGCAAAAGCTGCAATTTTCTTCAAGATCAATTATCAACACATCCTACAGTGACACAGCCGAATTACCATGGTATCAGCTCATTCAAAACTCTGACTCTTGTTTTGATTCTCAAAGGTGGGCAGATGTTCCACTCCAAGCTTCCAAAGTGCCGTCTTTGATTCCAGGCAGTTGTTTGTGTGAATTAGAGTTACGGGGGAAATTCATTCAAACTGACTGGGAAGCTGAGTGAGATTAACCTCTGTGACATCACCAGGGCCATTCAGTAATGCTCAACCAGGGAGGGCCCCAAATTTCCCCCCAAACTACAGATAAGTACCCATAATGTAAAATTGTAGCTTAATGTTTAATAAACAGAGCCATGTGTCCGACATAAAATATACTTATAAATGGCAGTCTGTGGTACATGCTTTCACTTTGGCAGGTGAAACTGATTAGCCAAGGCTCCCTTAATTCTCTCTGTTTCTCGCTCTGTCTGTGGGTTCCCCCACCCTTAATGAAAGGTTGTTTTTAATAGGGACCATGCTGGAAAGAGTTGATGTAATTGAGGGAGTTGCTTCTGAAGTGTTCCATTAAAATACACTTAGATTAACAGCCCCCCAATTTAGTTAAAGGGAGGGGTGATTAATGTTAATAAAGGCACCTCAGAGCTGGAAAAGCAGAAGAGAAGTGCATTCAAGGTGAGGCCTGGCAACAGGGGAAGGAAGTATAAACATGTTTTGTTTTGCCAAGTCATCAAATGAACATTAGACTTTCCTACGTATCTAGTTCGGTGTGAGGAAAGACTACACTGAACCTGAAGCAGAGCTCTATGCCGGCTATTGTTACCGAGCAGGCAGGCAGGCGGAGAGGTTAATGGCCTCACAGCTCCACTGCTGTGTGTCTAAGTGTACTGACAATTTCCCCGCGGCATCACACACTTTGTTTCTGTGACGTGATTCAACCACTGGGAAAAACAAATGCAGCAGATAAATAGTTTCAGTGACGCCAGGACCAAAATACGACTGATATCATTTTTAGCAAACCAAAATGACTGGATCCTGGATTTTTCAAGCATCCAACATTGACTTTGGCCTCATTCTGTAAAATCATCTAAGATGGATCACGTTGCTTCATCTCAGTCTTGTTGCCGTTTGTTTTCTCTATTACCTATTACAGTGTCTGGAACTCAACACAGTTCAGAAAAGTTGTTCAAAACAAAAGTCAAGGTGGAAACAAAATTTGCTCAGGACGTGGCTACACATGATAAAATCAACATGTTTTTATGATGCCATGAATTCATTTTAACATACAAAATTTTAACATAGAGAAAAAAAACCTACAAAATAAGTTAAACATTGATGTGACGTGGCTTAACTTTGTTGTCTGTGATTTTTGTCCATCATTTTCATTTTCTAAAAATGTAATGGAATCTTAAAATCACATTACACAATAGGAAAAAAAACTTGATTTAAAAGAATTAGAAAAGCACCTTTCGTTTTGATGACAGCTTTGCACATTCCTGGCATTCTCTCAGTCAGCTTCATGGAGTAGCTGCCTGAAAATATTAATAACTATAATGATTGAATGAGAAAGTGTGTCAAAACTGGTACCGTGCCTCAGGAACAACAGGATAATGTACAAAATTTCAGGTAAACAATAGCAACACATATAAATTAAGTTACATGAAAAGAAAAATTAGAATTACATAAGATATGAAGATAATCAGTCAGTCACAGGCTTCAGGGAAAGCTTGTTGTTTAATAATCTGAGTGATTTCGAGAATTCAGTTCAAGGAGACAATGTGAGATCATGTGATTTAGAATTTCTGTGAATAAAAAGAATCATATACACTCTAGAGGTGTTGTGACATTGCAATACTGATGATAACTGTTTAAAAAATGAAATATTGATATCATGTTATTCATAATGTCAATAATCTTTCTGCTCTCTCTTTGTGGTTTCCACTCAGTGTCATTGTTATTTTTTACATGTTTGCTTACAGAAGATGAATTTCACTTTATAGTAATATATTTGTGTTTGTGATAGCATTATTGTGAATTCTTTTAGACAATTATCATGTAGTAAAAGTCTGTAATGAACTTCATGGACATGGTGACATCACCAGCAGTGACATTTGTTACTCATTAGTGATTCATTATAAGGTTAGTGACATAGTATGATAGCATTGGTAGGAACATGTATCGCGTCACGGCATGTGCATCCTTGTGCACAGAAAAAGGGTTCCACAGAGAGGTCTACAACTTTAAATCGGGTCCACAATAGCAGAATCTGCCCAGAGACTACAGAACGTGTCCCCATAACAACCCTGTCCCTCTTTTGTTCGTGATCCTTTCTTTGGCCACTTGAGAGGGAATATACCTCTCCCACCCAAACAACACATTTTTGGTACCGCCAACAGTAAACAAGAAAGCAGACAGGCTAGCACGCACACATACACACACATACACCACATACTGTACATGTAGAGACCACAGACACACACATACACACACACACACACACCACATACTGTACATGTACAGACCACAGACACACACACAAACACACACACACACACACACACACACTCAGCTCAGTGTTTTATGAAGATAATTCCCCAGTTTTTCTGTCACAAACAATGAGAACTGAATAAACTGGATTTTCATTAGCTAGTCAAAATACTGATAAGAAGAGCTTTGCTCAGGCTCTGGCTCAATGTAAACTCACATCCGCCAAGAAAGCCATATCTGGAAACAAATGAATGAACAAATGTGGCTTTATCTTTTTTGTGGCAGCAGATATTCAGATCTGCTGTTTTTAGAAACATATCGGATCTCACTGACGAGACCGTTTGGCATTCTGCGGAGGACATTTTTGTTTCCTTCTTCATGCAACATCGCGTGCCGTTTTAACTCAAACCATAAACTTACCAAAAGGCTGTCTCTCCAGAGCTTGACACTTCTTCTCCCAAAGGCCAGATCTTGTCATCGCCAGGGGAGTACCTATTATTTAAGGCACGTTGCTTGGCTATTGACTTCTAAATGCTGGATGTTTTGGCTGGGCTGAAAGAAAATCCTCCTCTATCCTGGCCTGGTTTCAGTCCTGACCATGTCCTTGGTTGGACTTTGTGCCCTTTGATGAACTGAAACAGATTTGATTTTTTTTTCCTGTTTTCTTTGTTTTTACATGACAGTCTCTGTAATCAGAGGAGTGCTTGCGAAAATAAGTATTGTTATGGTTGGAATTTCTGTCAGGAAATCATAATCATAATCACAGCAGACTGTTTACTTTGCTCTCTGACTTTTTATAGTCGAGAGAAGGACAAAAATACACACAGTTAATGCAGACGTGCCTTTCAGCTGCTCGTCCAGCAGTGATTTATTGGTTTCTGTGATACTGAACAGTGATCACAAAGATTAATATTTTCATAGCACATTCTAGTAAAAACATCCCATTATCAATATCAGTAATATACATTGTTACGAGTTTACTCATATTCATTACCTTCAGTCAAATGTGACATACAGTAGTTTAGTTATTGATTGATTATTTTTAACAAGGAGTAATTATGTAGTTTATCAAATGAAAAAATCCTGAAGCAAAAAGATATTTTTAGTGCACATGTTCTGTGCTCTTAATATATAGCGTGTAGTGTGAAATATTATAGATGTATGCTATATATAGAGAGAGAAAAAGTATCTCAGTTTAGTTCAATGTTATGAAACAGAACAGAGCATATTTATGTACAGTAGAATTGACAATAATATACAACTAATTTACAACAGTGTTTTTAAAGAAACATAATAAAACCTGAATTATGTTTTATCAAGAAAATGTTTTTCGTTATTTTGATGATTAATTCCTGGAAATGTACAAAACATTCACACTAAGTACACGCTGCAAAACATTTATTCACACTATTTATTTAAAATACTTCAATAGTATTAAATAAAATTCAATAGTAGTTCAATATTAAAAAAGACATGGTGTTTCTATGTTCTATATTTAATTCTAACCACAGTCTTTCACTGAAGCTGATTATGTTTTTAATAACCTCCAGTGGTCATGTTGATTCTCTCTCTCCATGTTTTAATGAGCCTTTAATCTGCGCAGAACCAGAACTTTTGATGCTCTGCAGGTTTGGGGTCTGTTTCTGATCAGGTCTAAAAATGTGGACCTATGAAGACATCGAGTGTGCGTTCATTTGTTTGCATTAATTAAACAATATTACACTCGAGGGTGTGCTTTAACATCATTATTGGCATGACAGTGATGCGGTCAGGTACATGCCAATAATAAGTTTAAGCACAGTGTAATATTGCGATTATGCAACAATTACCAACTTAAATAAAATATATAATCAAAAGATATTCATGTTTTCGGGCAATTTGCTCTCAAAGTTAACATTTCTTTGCTCGCTGTTTCTGTTCTGATCTCCGTTTCTATGGAGATATATAGGGTCTGCCTAATACCTGGAAAACAATCAGTCACAGGAGTAGAGGGAGATGTGACTACATCTTCAACCAATACTGTGCCTGACCAGAGTAACGCGCTAGAGTACTGTAATCACTTTTTTCGTGTAACATGTAACATAACGCGTTAGTTTCGTGCATTAAGCAATCAGTAACTTTGTTTTTTTTAAAGTAATCCATTGCTTTACGAATTTCTCCGGATAAGGAAAGAAACATTCTGACTGCAGCCTGCTTTTTGTCAGACAGTACTGTGCCACCTGCGGATGTGTCAGCGGAGGCGAAGCGCTGTGATGATGCATCTGTGCCCTGCTGACCTACATTACCTGTGTATGTGTGAGTGTTTTCGAATCACCGGCAAGATGGCAGCTTTTGAATCATGGAAGTACGCACATTATTTTCAATTCGCCAGCGAAAAGGACAAGAACAACATAACGATAAATGCACACTCTGCGCTGGTGAAAAGCTTCTGTCGACCGCAAAAAATTCTGCTTCCAATTTAAAAAAACATCTTGTATCCAAGCGGACTGTCTTTCCTGTTATTGTGACCCTGCAGAGTTAATTTGGTTGTATGACTGACGTTATTCATTGTCAGGACTTCTCGGTGCTTTTAAAGGAGGCTGTGTGTCTGTGTCAGTTAAGTTGCAGCATGTGCGAGGCGCTGCAAACAGCTTTTAATTTTTGGTAACACTTGAGTACTCTAATGCGTTATTCATAGGTAACACTGTAATGGAACAGATTACTTTTAATTGATGGTAAGGTTGTAACCTAATTAATTACTTTCCAAAGTAACTATACCCAACACTGTGCCTGACTAGGCATAAACCTTAAAGAGAGAGAGAGAGGGGATGGAAGGGGAGTCACCCAGCAGCCTAGTCCTATAGCAGCATAACTAAGGGATGACCTGAGCCAGCCCTACCTGTAAGCTCTATCAAAAAGGAAAGTATTAAGTCTACTCTTGAAGGTGTTGACCGTGTCTGCCTCCTGACCCAAAATGGTAGTTTGCTCCACAGAAGAGGAGCTTGATAGCTGAAAGCTCTGGCTCCCAATCTACTTTTGGAAACTATAGGAACCATGTGCTTATGTGCCTTGCCATGTGAATATAAAGCATGTCTGTACGTATACAGTCTATTTATGTACATGTATATCACAGATGAACATGAACACGCGTCTACATGCCTGCTAGCCTGCGCTCCAAAGCCAAAAGAGTGTTGTCTGAGGGGGCACATTGTATCTTGGAGACCATTTTCCACTCCTATACATGCACAAGGATTTATGGTGACAACCGTTGCTATTTGGAACCTATGAAACGTTCCTCTCCTTTTCTAAAAAGTGAAAGCATAACAAACCACATTTTTTTTCTTTATTTAAAGCAAATAAATATCCCGATTTCCTCAAACCACTGAAATCTGTGGCAAAATACAGGGAACATAAAGAGGTTTCAGAAAAATGATATGAATGACAGTATGGCAGCACAGTACCACTACCAACACAAGCCTGCAGACAGGCTGACATCATTAAATTATTAGTTCTGTTTCTGCAGTTTCCAGAGCAGAAAACATAAGTGAGGCTATAGAAGTTGCTGTTGTGTCCATATGAATTCCTCCTGAGCATCCACATGTGCGTTTAACATTCAGAACACACTGCAATTCCAAAAACAATTCACTAACATATGCAATGTATTTCTATTAGCCAGGCAACTGCAAAGAGGATGTTGCTTCTCATATGTCTCTATATGTAAAAGGGTTTGGAAATTAGAGAGGAATGCCAAAAATAACGCAGAAATATACGAATGAAAGTGTTTTGCATAGTTGAAAGGAATTGTGGAGTACAGAATACATTCCGTTTCCAGAAATAACACATACCAAGGAAATATGGTGATGTGCTATATGTTTGGAGATGAAATACTGTACAAGCCACAGGCTGCACATGTCTTTATTATTACAGAGCGTTGGTCAGCGCCAGCTTTAAGTTCAGAACACCAACAACGTCAATCCAGGACTAAGATCTTGGACGAGAACTTTTATCCAGGATCAATGTCCAGAAACTATATGACTGACTTGACTGTACTGCTGAAGTGTGCTCTAGTGAGTGCTGTGGACCAATCAGCAGCAGGCACATGACAAGGAAGAAGAAGAAGAAAGCAGCAATGTTGTTAAAATGACCAAGGTAGGGCAAGACTGAGTCACGACCAGACAGTGTATAGCCTACTTAGGTAGCCAGTAGCCAAATTTCTTTGGGTGAGGTGTTGTCCCGGCATTGCAGATTTTACAATGTGCTATGAGTTTTCTTTTGGACACTGTTTTGCAGATGAACTCTTTGTGGTTTAGGAAGTCAAATTTTATTTCAGAAGGTTTGGCTGACATTTTGCTGACGTCACTCCACCAGAAAGTGAAACTTCTGCCTAAAGTGTAAAAATGTTTTTGGTGTATTATGAAACTGTCGCAGGACAATCTAGGTAATTAATGGGAAACACTACCATTGTGGTCTTGATTGGTCTTGAAAGAAATCCAGTCTGCTTTGTCCAAGACTGAAATGAGTAAAAATGCGGTTGACTCTGAGACGAGACCTTCAAAAAGACCAGTCTCAAGTACTACAACACTGGCTGTATGTCAGCACCAGCTGGTTTTAATGGTCATCTGATTATTGGTGTGTTTTGGAGGGAGGAGGAAACAGAAATCAGGGATCTCACAGCCCAATGAGCCGATCGTCAAAGAGCCACACAGACGTAGACATTTGAAATTTCGAGAGGTGTGCACCAGGGCTGGAAGTCTGTGGAGACCGGTGCAAGAAGCATGGAGTTGGTTGGCTGATGACTGGTTGCTTGCTTGTTGCAGTGGCAAGCAAAAGTAAAAATTATTTACTTTGGTTTAAAATATCCTCCATCATAGGACCTGTTTGTTCTGTTTGTAGTAGTTCCTATGGAACTGCTGACAGCAAGGTCTGTGGATAATCCAAAGTAACTGTAACATTGTTTCTTGAATGACAGCTGCTGTTAAAATGATTCAACATATATTTTTAGTGCTGTAAGGTTGAAAAAGACCAAAGTTTCCCTTCAAGGACTGAGACCATAAGTTTCCAAGGTTAAAATACCTTAACCTTGGAAACAGCAGTTGAATAAAACAATCTCTGCACATGAGAGGAACTCAACCTTTGAAAGCAATCATTCATCTTTACCATTGCCATTTTCATTGTTCTGGTCATTTTGAGATCTCATCTCCATTACTGTCCCAGTAATGCAGTTGATCATTTACATGTCATATCTCATGATCACTTCAGAAGCAGATCTGCCTCACGACTGCCAGGTGAGTGGCTGTGATGATGAGTGGAACATACGTATTTGTGAATTCACTGTGTTCTTTCTGCACAATTTGCGTTCTAAATTGAATAAAAGTGATGCACACAGGAGGGAAACCACAGAGCTGCAGCCAGTAGGTAAAACACTTCCACAAATGTTCTTTGTTCATTCTATCTTTTATTTCCTTTAACTTATGCATACTGAATGTGTAGCCTGGGTGCTCTGATGTGTCATCAGTTCATCAGTATAATGTGCTGTGGCTCTGGTGACTCTGGTGCATCCAGCAGACTTGTGGCTTGGCAGAATGGTGACACTGTGCTGTAGGAGTGCTGGTTTGGCTGAAGAATGAGGAGAAAGTGTGTGTGGAATGAATGAAATCTTCCCCCGCTGCCATTTTCTGACTTTAGACAAACACTTGACAGGGTTTCACTACGAGGGCCAAACAGGCTGCATCAGGCTTAATGGTTATTTATTACACTCAGTGTCCCCGTGAGATGTATTTATGTGAACTCTGTGCATCATGTTACTAATGGAGATGATTTTTCAGCTGGCCTGGTTTGGCCAAAGAACAAGTTCAAGCATTTCATAGTCTCTGCTTCTGCCTTCCATGATATTACAGGCGTCTATTAGCTTGTTTTCCTCCACAGGAACAGCTCTGAACTTCCTGCGGCCATTCATTACTTTTTTCATTCATTTTTCCACTGTTTTTTACTTTTGCCATTCCTACTCAGACTGTGTGCTTTGGGTCAAAGTTGGAATGTGTCAGTAACAGAGCACCTCACCCTGCAAGCTCCTTCAGACAGAAAGCAGTGGTAGATGGGTAGGTTTTAGGTTCTGTCATGCAGTGATGTCATTCTAAAAGGTCACTAGCACAGTTGATTTATGGTCTGTTGACAGCCTAGTGTATCTGAAGGTTGATGTGCATCAACACTGAGATTCCACATTCCTTCAGATGTTTTGTGTTTCCCACAGTTTGTTGCATTTACTGGCTGATCAGCTACTTTCTAAATCAAACAATTTTACCTTTACAAATCAACCAATGTAAAGGTGGTGTCAGAGAAGATATGATTTGTAGTTTGCACCACCCTATTAACACAAGTAGATGGCAAAAAGAGACATTTTGCTGAGGTTCCTGAGGTGTAGGTCCTGATGTTTTGTCCTCGCCTGCTTCCCGTAGCAAAGTAAGAGCAGGGCTGCAGTGACAGTCCAATGGTGCAATTTGGGGTCAAGGAAGATCATCAATCAACCATGGATCATTGAAACAGGATCCAGGTCAATCACGTAAAGCACAAATTTGGCTTGTTAGAGGCATTATTATGCACTTGACTCTGAAACAGAATCCTTTTTCTAGTTAAATCTGCACAGATTTTGATGCTAAGCTTCCAGTTTCTTTGACTGGTCATGATGATTTCTTCCATTCTTATTTAACTGCTGCTCAGAGGTTCTTTGACTCTTTCTACCCTTTCAGTCAGTCAGTCTGGTTGAACCATTTGTTCTCCATTTGCAAAACTGGAACCTGAAAGCCTGAAAGATTCATAAATACAGCTGTTTACTGTACTGAATCAAGCTTTTGTGGCAGGTATTCTGAAACCTTTGAGCAGTAGTACTGTGTGACACTCGGGTAATGCTGGTTCTCTGCAGCTTTCTTGGATTTTCTCTAATGACAACCATTCCACCTGTGTCATTCCAGTGAGAGAGGTAACAAGTGTGTTTTCAGAGAAAGAATGTTTCGCCCCCTCAGTGTAGATTAAGTGGGAGCTGGGGTCTGCCCCCCTTCTGATGCCGTTATTGAATGAAAATTGCTCCTTTTCTCAAACTTCTGACAGGTTCAAAAGCAAAAAAAAAAAAAAAAAAAAAAAAAAAAAACATATTTTAACCAATTCTTTACTTTGTTCCAACAGGAAGGCTGGCCTCATCCTCTCCCAGTTGGACGAACTTTCCCCATGGTGTAAGGGTCTTCTCCAGGAGCCAAAGATTGGCCTCCGCAGGATGTCCCTCAAGTTCCTGTCCTGCCGGTACACTGATACCAAGGCCTTTGGGCTGAACTGGTCGGACATGGGCCAGGACGTACACAAGGCCTGTGACGAGCAGACGCTCACTGTCATGTACAATGACTACGGTGAGCCCAAGGAGCTGTAAAATTATTCAGAGCTATGAGCTTTGTACAGGAATATGGGAGATCAAACCCAACAAAGAAACAAATAAAATGCAGGTTTCGCATTTGTTTCCATAAGCTAAATGCATTTATGGTGTCATAAACAAGCACTAAACATTATTTGAAATGCCATTTTCTCTATAAAGCTTTACCACATTACTGCGAAATTAGTTTAATTAGAGCTTTCAGGTGATCTCTGAAGCTTAATGATCATCTAACAAACTGGGGCTTTGTTGATTGATTCCTCTTCTTTGAGTTCTGCTGAACTCCATTCTTGCATGTCTTGCAATGAGTCAAAATGAACGCTAACTTGACACATTCTGCAGATGCTTCATGATAAAAACTGTCCTTGTTTCATGCCTTTTAATCAATTCTCACTGGTCCTATTTCACTGCTGTATGAGTGCATAATAATGCCACATTATGCATCAAAATCTTATGGACCGAAGCACCATTGGGAGTCTGAGAAAAGCCATGAAGTAAGTAAAGTTCTAATCACGGGGTTGGCAGTTTGATTGAAGTGTCCTTGGTCAATATACTGAATTCCAAACTGCTCAGGCAACACCTTGCAAGATAGATCACTACCATCAGAGTCTGTGTGAGTGTGTGTCATTGGATGAAAGAGAGGTAAATTGTACAAAAGTGAAATGTAAATGCAGCCATTTACCTTTTACTGTGAAGCCACTGCAGGCACAGGACAAGACATGTTACTTAGCCGTTTTAATTGCTGTTTAGTTTGAAATATTGCAAGACGGGAATAGACCTAAAAGCATGGAAAACCGAAATGGATCAGAGATCATTGTTATTCCATCATATTTGTAGGAGGTTTTGCCTGCATGCCTTCAGCCCTCAAGGACAAGGTTCTCCAAATGTTTCTGTTTTAATCATTTAAATGCAGAATGGCATGAAAAAATCCATCCCACAATGAAGAGTAATATAATTCGGAAAAAGCTAAAAAAAAAAAAAAATGGTATTTTACATTTTGTTTTGTATTCAATCATGACATAAAATGCAGTTATCTTAGAAAAACAAATATCTTAGAGGAACTAAACAAAAGATCATGCTTTTTTATTTCGCTTTATTTCTTTGTTGGACCCAGCAACCCTGGTTTTAAAACCCTGATAAAGAGCACCCTTTTTTACCCTTTGTTGCAAAATCTGTCATCTTAATATTGTAGCCTAGACGAGAAAGCCTAATTTTTTATAAGGCTTCCTCATATCCAGTCAGATATTAAAAGAGCAAATCTGGGACATAAAGGGCAGCTCCTTTGTGCCTCCATAATCCAAACTTAGTCATAGCTTCAGGCATTTTGGTGAGGAATTACAAAAGGCAACTTTTGATGTCAAACAAGTGCCCAAAACTGATTGAGACCTTTTATTGAGCCACATCCATCCCACAGCCTGGATACAGTTAGTTGCTTCTTAGACCTGTCTTTTAAAGTTGAAAATGAAATGCTTAGTTCTCGTAAAAGTTTACATGAAAAATGGATCCAGGAGATTTTGGGTCTTATAAAGATTTAACCGTTAAAGTTTATTGTGGCTTTAGTTTCACTGGTACATTCCAGCCATTGGTTAAAACTTTACAGCTTCTGATGCTTGTCGCACACCTTTAATATCAATTACTGCAACAGACCCAGCAGGTGAACCATTCATCATGTATCTCATCAGCTGTGAACTGGTATTGGCTGCTGTATTGTGTGGAGTTGCTTCTATATCAAGACTTGCAGTTTTCAACTATCACTTCTCTTTTGACATATTCTGAATGAAGTCAGTTTCATGAACTTGTACTTACAAATCTAGTTTAGTCTTAGATCATCCATCATGTTGAAAAGTTAATGCAGTGAAACATTTGTAAGGAAATGTCATGTAGCGACATTGGGGAAAAAAGCCAGTATTTCACAGTTATCCATGTTTCTGCGAGAGAGGTGAGGTAGCATGTTGAACAGATTTTAGGAAGGTAACAGGATGTTCTGCTGGGAGTTATTTTAGTAGTATAGACATGCAAACAAACCTTGTACATAGCATCATCATAAAGTTTTAGTGTTATAACCTGCTGAATGTAGTATTGATAGTTTGCATTTATAACTGAAGTTGTTATACAGGAGTTTTACTAAATAACAGGCGTCACAGAGTACGTAAACAGATCAGTTCATTTTTTTTACATGTTTATTGAAACCTGCCAAACCATTTAACAGTATTCTCATTCATCACTGTACTTACTTTTCACATCCTCAACTACGGTGGCGTATTGCTGCCACACTAGAAAAAGAAATCTGTTTATTGGTGTAACAAGATGTTTTACATGTTATTACGACATAAAAGCCGCTCAACTTTTCTTGTTATAACAATGTACTATTTATCTTGTTATAACATACATTTCTTCAGGTTATACCAAGATAAATAACATGATGTTATAACTTGAAAACACACGACATAAAACGTGAAAATATCTTGTTACAATTTAAAAATATCCCTTAAGGAGAAATATTGTGTTATAACATGAAACAACGTGAAATTATCTGGTTACAACATGAAAATATCTTGTTATAGCAATAACCTTTCAATGATCATATGTAGTACTGAGGAGTTTTTCTTTTTCTGGCAGCGAGCTTCTGTACTTCACGATCTAACCAATGAACGCTGTTAAAGGTGATAATTCTGTACTGAAACTGCAAATGAACAGTGTCTTAATATTTTCAGCTGCTTCATGTTTAAACTTCATGCAATAATGTATAAGACTTAGAAAGCTTTTTCTCACATTTCCTCTAATACAGTGTGTTTATCGTGACTATGTTTTAACTTTTCTTTTCTTTATAACTGTGCGGTGCCCATGTTGGACATTGATGTCAAAGAAATGCAAATGTATATTAGTTGTTGATTTTTAACAAATCTCATATGTGAATACTAAAATGAACACTTGTAGATTTTTGTATAGGCAGCAAAGTATTTCATAAATGCATCACATTATAGCACAGGACAGTGTTTCTCTTCTGTATATAAGTGTACAACAGGTGATATTTTACAACATTAATGTGTGCTTTAGTAGATGCAGTATTGTATTGTAATATCTGCTGTGTAGCTTAGTCTAGAAATTGGATCAATCGCAGTTCTGATGTGATGAGTAGAGGTTTGACTTTAATTTGATCTAATTTTTTCCACTACCTGGAACTGGATTGGACCTTTGTCATCAACTGTGTGTGATTAGTTGATGATACATAGCTGTACAAAAATGACAAACTAATTAAGTGGAATTGAACATAAAAAAGAATAAAGTGACAAGATGGAGACCTCACGAGAAATGTAAACCAAACCTACCCTCTGCATGATATTATTCTGTCTATACTGTATGTGGCTATCATCAACTTTTACACTTTGATCTTTGCTACTTCAAAGAACAATAAAGAATATATTGTGAAATGTGGCTGTGTAGATATTCTTTAATAGAGCCTGACAGACGTCAAATGAAATTAAATCTCTGTGAACTAGTTTACTTTATCTAACCTCCTGACAATGGGAGGACACAGTAAAATCAATCTGCAAATAGGACAGCAGTGTTCTTGTTCTAACATTCTCATAAGTAGTCACTAAGACACAAAAACATGGGAAAATTATAACCAATGACAGTATAAAGAATGGACAGCACATGCATGGCGTCACCCCAAAGATTTCTGAAGAGCCATTTTGAAGCTCAAAATCTTGGCCATGTTGGTAGTCCTGCTTCTTCTGCCTCCCAACTAAACTAAAAGTAGGCAAAGACGTGAATCATTGGTAGATGTAAGGCGGGCTGAGTGATGCCTAGGCATTCACACAAGCCACCTGTAACTCCACCCACCTGACAAATCAAAGTGTTATTCCTGCATAACTTTAAGTCTTAATATCATTTGAACAGGTGAGTTGTATAAAAATTCACCCTCAGTACAGTTGTCATGAACGGAGAAATTAGTTACAGAGACCTTTAGAAAGTGTTTTGTAGCAAGCTGTAAACATGTTTATTTCTGCTGTGAAGTTGGACATTTTTACATAGGCACTTATGGAGACTGACATCTTCTGTAGCCAGCCTCATGTGGCCACTCGAGGAGTTTCAGTTCTTGGGACTTCCGCATTGGCTTCATACTGTAACTCAGTGACGGAGGCTGGGTATTACACAAACAGACTAACCTGTCGAGGTAGCACTAAACCAGAGTTATAACTTTTGTCATGTTTTTGTCAATAAAGTCTGAAGTTACGCTTTAATGATGTGAGACATAAAGCAGCTTTGAGTCAGGCTCAAAAATTCTGCCATCACCTCTTGGCACAAAATGCATTCTGGGATACATTAAGAGAGTTAAGAGAGTACACTTAAAGCGGTGATGAAATCCACAAGAACACGAGTACAGACAAGAATGTGTACATTGTATTATGACTGTCAAGTTGTAGCAGTAGGAACTGTGGTCATTGTTGCTATACAGTTTTGTCATTGTAGGATTCCTTTCGTTTTGTTTCTTTTTCTGTGATTTTGGTGGGCTGACCCTTTACGCCTTTATCGGGTGAGGAACAATTTAATGGTCACGTCCATGGGCTTTGCTGATAACTGATTTGCAGCCTAAAACTGACACTTTTTTAAAAAGTCAAAAAAAAAGGGAGGGAAATGACTTATTATTCACCAGTAACAATACAATAAAGGGTTAAAGTTGTCTCTGGTTTCATTTGTGAGTCATGCAAGACATAAAATAAGTGAAGCTGAAGTATTATAGTAGCATTTGTTCTGTATACAGATACAGATCTGTAATTATACCTAACTCGATATTCCTGTTTATACACTGACCAAATGCATTTTCACATCTAAACAACTGAAATTCTTGTTCTGGTATGCAACATTCAGAGAAATGTGGCCTGTTTTTTTAATTTGAGAAGGAGAAATGAGCCTACTGCACGGCCAGATCTAATATCTGGTATATTAAATGGATAATATCCACAGTGAACAACATATCAGATGGTCACAGATATCAGATGTCTGACAGCAGACACCAGTGGAGATGGTTAAAGGCTTCCCAGTTGAGGAACGTGTTTATTTACTCTCTTCTTACAAACCATGTCAGTTGCTGCAGACTCTGCCGGAGAGGCTGCTGTATTCCTCTCCAGAGAGAGGCTGATAATGTCAAAATGTCAGAAAAATAAGGTTTCTGTCTCCTCTTTGTGACTCTATACTTAACTGCCCACAAACATTATACAAACGTCACTAACGTCAACTAGAACTCGTAGATTCTGTTTTGTGACACGACACGTCCAAATATCAATTCTAGTACCTACCTATTTTGCATTTAAAGGAACAGTGTTTTGGATTTAGTGGTTTCTAGTTGCCTCACCCTATGGTGAGGTGGCCATGAAACCTGTGAAATACACAAAACGCCCTACTTGGAGCCAGTGTTTAATTTGTCCGGTCTGGGCTACTGTAGAAACATGGCGGCTCAACATGCCAGACTGTGTGAAAGAGGATCCACAGTGTCTGTAGATATAAAAGTCTCATTCCAAGAAAACCAAAACATAATTCCTATTTCCGGCTGATCATACACTAATGAGAACCGTTCTGTATATGTTATTCCATTCTGCCATGTTATGTAAATACAGCCTCCTAAATCTGACACACTGGACCTTAAAGTCTGTCATGGAATCTAAAAAAATCAGGCCAAAAAGCGTGTGTGTTTCATCAGCAGTTTAACGTATAATTTGTACATACATACAAACCCACAGGAGACACGTCCTTTGTGAATACACATAAATCAAATCAAGGAAGACATTGTAAGGGTCGATATAAAGTTGCTATTTATTTCATATAGAGTATAAAGTACTGTAAAATATCACAAAGAACATGATTACACTTTTATAGATACAACATGTGGATCATTTCTGGCTAATGGATACCAGAACTGTTCTAACATACAAACATGCAAGCAGGAGAAGTTTGAAGTCTGTGTTGAGCAAAAGATATGCTCAGGCTTCCAAAAACTATTCTCTTTGTTTCATCTTAACTCCAACATTACAATTGTAAGTGCATCTTTGTTTCAGTGGAAATCAATAATGTTCACATTGTACAGTCAATATTTGATGTTACCGACTTTCCCTATTTCGATTGGGATGTAATTATTTATACTCATAAATATGTGTTACAGCTAAACAGAAAATACACCTTTGGGAAGCCCAACATGCTGTATGGTACAGATATATGTTTGTATTACTGGATTTGTTTTACAAATAGAGTATTGACTCGTGTGACTAATACGTGATCTAGTACATATGTTAGGTGATCCAAATATATTAGTCTATACAGGTTAGTCTTTACAGATATGTTTCCTTTTACATTCCTAACAAGCTAGATGTCAGAAAGAAGTGTTTGTAGAAGGATGTGATGGGTGTCACAAATTTTTTTGTATTTTGGAGGATTTGTTTTGGTCTGTCGTGAGGACAGTATCTGTGCTGTGGAGCAGAAATCAGACAACTTGCTTGCTTTGCCCGCTTGTCCTCATTTGATTTTCAGCAGCCATCGGACGAGTTAAAACACCAAATTGCTGTTCATCAGCAACAACTGGTCCGTGTTTTGGCTAGAGTAGGATTTAAATGTGGGACTTTGAAATAATTCTAGGGAATGCTAACATCTTTCCTCTGACTGGATGCTACAGTAAACACAGTTGGTAGCAGTAGTCCTCACTGTAAGGTCTGTGCCTGTGCTGAACAGTTTCCAGGCTCAGCCAGTTCTTTTGGTTTCTTTATCCCAAAACTAATCAAGTCCAGAAAAAGACTTGAATCCGTTTACAATAGTGATTTGATCCAATTATGATGACTTGATTTGTACAAGACTGGATAAACGGCTTTTTAACCCTATTTGAACTCGACCTCAGTGTTTTCTCAGTTCAGCAAAACATAATTTTCTGCTCGTACACAAATCCAGCAGCGATGATAACCCCTGACATCTTAACAGGAAGAGAAAACAATACACAACATTGATGTGTGGATGTTTAGATTTGTTTGTGCAGAAAGGATTCACATGACTCATGTGCTCTCTGACAGTAAGATCACTCATGATAAAATAAAAAATGGTCTGACTTCAATCACATTCTTTGCATTATAAATGTTAAAAATTGAATATCTTTTTGTTTGTTTGTTGTGGTGTATAGTCTGTGGTTTGACTCTGTTTAACACAAGTTCAGCCTCTTTCATCCATCCATCTTACTGCATTCCTCCTCCGGCTCCACCTCCTCCACCTCCTCCTCCTTCCAAGCGCTTGGCTTTACTCTTATTCTCCTCGGCGTCCGGATCTCGGCAAGTGCACTCATCCTGGTCGCAGTCCGCCCCAAACTGAATGACCTGTAAACAAGCACAACATTCAGTGCTCGACTTCCTGAAGCCGCTATAGATCTTTGGATCTGCGGCTGCATTCAAACAAAAACACACAATGTGACTTCTTGGGCCTGTCTGGTGCAGATGTCATTTTTAATGGATGACTAACACCGAGAAACGCACAGTCCGTTTAGATTTGTTTTCCTGTTCAAAGCACTCTGAGATGGCCTTTGATGAAATCCGATAAAACCCTGTGCATAACTACGACCTCTTCCAGTGTAAGTAGGTGGAACAAAAGCCTAGAAAAGGATGAAAAGCAGCAGGGTCAAAGGAAATATTACATCAGGACGTTCAGTAAAAGCAGAGTCACTGAAAAATGCACTAGTTGAGGAGGCGTCCCAATAGGGTTGTTACATTTCAGCTGTAGCAAAGAGCACTACTTTGAATGGCAAAAACAGACAATAAAAAATACATTTACTTGAAGTGACCTAGCAGCTAGTGAACACTTTTTACCCCCACCTCTACATTGCTGAAAGGTAAGTAGTGCTTAGTAACCTGAGCATGGTCTTAGTGGACTTGTTGTATTTCCTCACAGCTTCAAAGAGGACTCCAACGGCCCCCCGGAGGCCGATAAAGCGCATGATGTCAAATGGTTCAACGTGGCCTTTGAGCCGCGAGAAACCTTGAGGGTCTTCGGGGGTGGTGGAGGGAAGGAGGGAGGAACACACCGCCGCGGAGGTGAACGGATGAACACATGTTAAGAATCAACAACAAGAGGCTGCCAGCTCTTGTCTAGGAAGCGAGCCATCACCACAGGTTGCAAAATAAACTCTGGTGCCCCGCGAAGCAGTCTGTTGCAAGAAATGTAAACATTCGCTCCTGGAGAGAAGGAGTGAGAGGGAGATTGAGAGAAAGAAAGAAGAGTGGGAGGCAGAGAGAAAATAAGGATGACGGCAAGCAAGGCGAGAAGGAGAGTGGGAGGTAGCAGCTTGTCGGCCTTCACTGCTGATTGCTCTCAGTTTTCGAGAGAGACGGGGTTGGTGGCAGGGTAATAGTTTCACTGAGGGCTCTCAGAGAGCTGCAGAAGGCCCAGCTTCACTTAAAATGCCAGCAGTCCCATTTAAGACGAATTGGTGTGGCCATTAAATGTTTCCTTAACAGCTTCGTCTTGATTCATTGATGCAGGCGCAGAACAAGCCAAGCAATACTCCACCTTTGATGCCTTCTAACAACCTCTGGAAGGAAAGAAATTGCTTGTTTTTGCCTCATCCACAGAAACAAAAGCCAAGTCTTTTGGCTGTTTCTGGGTGTTTGGATTATTTGCCTCCCTGCTGTTTACTGCAACATATTCATGAACAGAATTCATGTGAATTCATGTGAATAAAAAGGAGAATCACGTCTTCATTGTCTTCCTTCTGTTCGCTCTTCGCTGCTTTTACGGTACTACACTTTGACACTTTGTCGGACTACAAGACAGACTCTGGTTAACAAATCAAAGGAAGATTGTGTGCTTCCATAGATGGTGTGGCAGCTCAGATCTTTTCTTCTGGAGCTTTTCCCTGTTGGCCTATGAGTGAATCCCACCTGAATCATCTCTCGTGTATCCCTCCTCCCTTGTCATCACTGAAACTACCTCGTAAATAAAACCAATGCTGCATGAGCTCCATAAAAAGGAGGCAGCTGGCCCCGCTGGACTGATCCAGACACAAATAGATATGAATATTGATTCAAATATTTGAGATCAGATGCGGCTGCCGTATCCTGCCAGACACTGGAACAATCGTTGAAGTGGCCGTGTTAGAATAAGGTAAAAGTCAAATTCACCTCAACGTGATCTGTGTGTTTTTTACGACTGATAAGTATCGAAACTGTAGCAAACCTGCGTGAAATATCCCCACTCTCAAGGTTTTTTTCTTGTGTGGGCAGCGGAGAGAATGTGTGATGTGGGTCACGCTGTGTTAAAAACCTGTAATTTCCTACACCTGCACAAGTGGAGCCACATAGAAACAGAGAGTTCTGTAAACAAACCCACCGTCCACCGCTCTTCATTACCCCCCTCTGCTCCAGCGCTCTGCTGGAGCCGCGGTGGCAGTCAGGATGCTGACTCTCACGGCGGTTTAGTTCACTTCCTCAGAACGACCCCCGCTCGCTGAGCTGCTGTTTTACAGTGGCCGAGCAAACCGCAGACCGTCAGACACCTCGCCGCTCCCACCCCTATTACCCTCCGCCTCCCCCTTCCCCTGTGAAAGAGCAGTTAGTGGCAGTCTGGCAGCTCATTTATTGTGATGGCAGCTACACACTCGCTGAACTCCTTCTCCATTTAGGAAGGAGCTGCTTGTGAGTCATGGCGTGCTGCGGACACGAAGGAGACAGCCAAGGCTCGGCCAACTGTAGGCCATAGGAATTAATAGGCAGGGCCCCCTGAATGAGTGTCATGAATGTGTGGCTGTACAGTAGCCAAATAGGGTATAGTAAAGGGGGGTGAGAGAGAGAGGGAGCTACTCCCCAAACGTCCACATCGAAGAGAAGTTCTCATGAAAGCACAGAAAAATAGGAAAAAAAGGTGTGTTTATGTAGAGGCAGTCGAGGGAATGAGTGGCCTGGTTTCCACCACTGGCTGCTCATTATTATTCATACCATTCCTCTTAGCCACCCAATATATGCAGCCATCATTTAGGGCAATTAGTGTAATGTGATGCATTTGCATCTTGTAGCGAGCACGAACAAGCTATCACCAGGGAGAGTGTGTTAGGATAGATAAACACACAGATATCCAACATATTCGTCAAGCTGATTAGGCCTGCACTACGTGCGCTTTTTTATGGTTTTATAATGCAATTAGATTTTGGGCCTACATCACACTGTGGCACAGCAATAAACAAACCATTCACTTCTGGTGGTGGTGGTGGTGGTGGTGGGGGGGTTTCATTCTCATTAGCAAAAGCTGAAGAAAATCTCATTATATATTATGTCCATATAACTGTTTGCGATGTCCTGAACTCGAGCTAGTTCCTTCTGCAGCAGAGAAATGGCCTCGTATGAGAGGTGAGAAAGTGTACAGCAGCATGGGGTGGTGAAAACCTGCTTATTTACCATTTGAGTGGAAAAGCTGGAGGGCACAAGTCTCCTCTGTTGTTTTAAGTACAGATGAGGGAGACTAAATAGGCGCAGTCGTTAACGGGGAGAGGGGGGAAAGTAGCAGGGATCTGTGTTTGTTTGCTTAGTAGAAGTCTCCTGCGTAGCGGCGCGGCGCTCGTGCCAAAAGAGACGGATTTCTACTACTGTAAACAGGAAGAATCTGGCTTTGCATCCAGCTTCTAAGCTTCTAAGCTCCATCTTGATTGCAAGACGTGAGCCCAGAAGCGAGCCAAACAACACTTTGCCACCTTCTGAATGAAGTGTACAGAAACTGTAAGCTATATCATATCTGTTAAAAGAATCACCCCACCCCCCACCCCAAAATATTTGTGTTATTAAAACAAAAACAGATGTTGTGATGAAAATCAATCTGTCTCTTCTTGTGTGAATATGGCAGACAGGAGCTGTAGCGTTGGACAGCTCTGTTTGTGTACCTTTTTGGTGGAGAGTGTGGACGGGCAGCAGTCTCCTCCGTCATACTGGCAGTAGGCCCGGTTGTTGATGGTGTCACACCAGCCGTCCCCCTCAAAGGGCTAGACACAAGTTATAAACAAGAAAGAGTGTTACTGTTTTCCCCCAAATGAAAATTTCACCCCATGCAGCATGAAGGTCAAAAAGAACAAAAATAAAATGACTCATTCAGTGACACTGTCATACAATGACATTGTTTGGAACAAATGTCCACAAAATAAATAATCCAAATCCAAACCAAACTGTACGTTCAGTCATACCAGAGCCAGCAACACATCAAGGAAAGCATGGTGCAGATGGACATTTGCTGTTAAAGATATCACCTATATATACCAAACTATTCCTTTTGCATGCCATTGTTTGCTGTGCAGCATGTGATCCACCACTACCAGGTGCTTTCCGCACTTCACTGGCTACGTGAACTCAGTCTGTGCTGCAGATGTCAAGCTGAAGCACTCAGGGGGCAAACAAGTTCAGCCAATCCAAGGCGATATTGATCATGTCAGGGATGTGCTGAGTATGTCATGATGAGCTGATGAGTTGCTGTAGATAAGGAGCAGGTAAGCTACCTGAGGTGCTAAATGCATAATTTGTTTGCATATTTGGTTTACACAGAATGGGTAACGGCTAAGATTAGCTCATGTTAGCATAACTGTCTGGGTAAATCAATTTGTCTTTCACATTAGCTTTGTAAAAGTATGACTTGTTTGAATATTTGGTGTGTGTTGAGACTGTTGAACTAGACTAATGCGACCAAAATAACCCAGTACCAAGGAGCAATGAAACTTCTTAGGTCAAACGACCACTGCCTTGGATCGTTTTTTATTCAAAGAAATGACTAGAATGTTTTGCTCATAGAAAACCTGACATCGGCTCACTACTGGAGCTACAGCTTGCAGCTACATGCAGTCTGTTGTGATTGAGTACGGTGTATTTGCCGAGATGCCATGAAATATAGTATGGGGATACCACATGCCTGATAAAAATACATGCACAAAATGAAGAAGGATTATTTCATGAAAAATTATGAGTAACATGATAAAGCACCTTATCAACAATGGAGAAAACGTCAGGGTGAACAGGTGCACCATGTTCACAAAGCCAATAGCTTCTGTCTTTTATCTATGGTATTCCAGGTATCCAATGAAGTACTCCATTGGTATCAGTATCACTTTAAAGTTACTGGTATTATTTTTAAACAATACCCACAAAAAGAAGGCACCAGTCTGAAGTATTCACGGTCATTCACCTTGAAATCTAAAGAAGGTAAAGACTGAATGTGGCTGTTTATGGGTCTCAAGAATTATGACTTTGTAACTCGATGTTTGCTATGGTAGTCACTTGTCTGAGCTCCATTATGGTACTGACAAACGACCTGAAGCCTTCTGCACAAGTGGAAATGGCTTCCACTCTTGGAGTCTTCATGAAGACATGGAGTGAAAATAGTTTCTTTTGGCAGTCCAGGATAAACACTGTGACAAAGTGATACAAAGATTCATTCAATGTCATTACGCAGAGAGAACTGGTTTACGTTTCAGCTCATTTAGCTGACCTTTTATTTAAACTAGGATGGATAGAGTAGACAGGCAGATGTCATTTGATGACTGTTCAGGTATGCTTCACCTTACTTAGAAAACCTATTAATGACAATTCCTCAAACTGTTTTTTTGCAATGCTCTGGCGCGGTGCGAGAGTCCTTCTGGAGGAACTCTGGAGTGGCACGCAAATTTGTGGAATTTAAGTTACACAGAATCTCAAACACGTCATGATGAAAGTCTTCTTAATGTTTTCAACTAAAGCTTGAGGGCTTCCCTGAAGTGCCAACAATATGAAAATAAGTGCTGAGTGCCAAAGATACTTTTGGCTTTCTCAGATGGGCTGATGGAGTCATTTCAAAGACTTAGGGTTCTACCTAACCTGCGCAGGGGGAGAGAGCAGCTGCTGAGAAGATTTCTGCAGTTTTCTCTTCACTTCAAAGAGCTCCCTACTTGACGAATCCCCTTGCCTTTCCCAACTAAACTACCGTGGCATAAATAAATCTATTTAATCGTTCTGTTTCTGAGTAAATACTTTAGCAGCAATTGCACCAGATGCCTCACCCAAATCACTAGTATTATGTAAATCTTTGAATCACCTTTATGGTCTAGGGCAGTCATGCATAATGCCGACTTGCTCAGCCTGCTGTCAGTTTTAATTGAATTTTAAAGATTTCCATGGCTGACTTTAATGTGGGTTGGATCTCCATTTCACATGCATGTCTTTCCTCACTAAAGACCCCACACTTTGCCCATTTGAGGTTAATTTTGAGGTCAGGGCTCATGTCGAGGTTATTTAATAATTACATTCCCCTCCAGGCAGCATATATTTTACTCTCAACAGAAATGCACAAACCCATGAAGAGTATCAAACTAGCTAGAGTTGGCTTTGCACCTTAATCCCCCATGTGTAATTAAAAGGTTAACTGGTTTGTGTATTACCATTATGCAGTAACTCCCTTCAAATCGGTGTAAAACAGACATAGAAAAGCAGCAGCAGCCAAACCCCACACCTTGCTAACATAAATATTCCACCTCTTAGTGTTGGCTTTTTCTAGGGGAGCATGTGCTGTCATCAGCACCAGCCAAGCTCTTCATCAGAACACTATAAAACACAGATACGAATTCAAGTGAACACTCTTCTGTCAAGCAGCAATATATTTATTTTTTACTTCCTACCAAGTATCTATGTTATTCTTTTATTAGCACACATTTTATCATCTCTCCCTCTTTCACCCTGTTCGCCCTGCTTGCACAGAGCTCTCTGAAAACAGTTGGGGGAGTGTGAGGTTTGCCCTTTTCTCCTCTGCATGTGAACCAAAGTGTTTTTTTTTTTCCTTTTGATAGGAAAGACAGTTCGTGGAGTTCAGGAGTTCTTTGTGTGTGTGTGTGTGTGTGTGTGTGTGTCTGTGTATTGATGGTGGTTGTAGTTTGGATCTGGGTGGATTGTAAAACACAGTCTACTATCGTGAGCCAGGTATTGTGGGATATAAGCCATAGGACGTGGTGAATCGCTGGCTATTTTTACATAATCAGAACAGAAAATATAGTGAGAACTAGGTTAAAGTAAGAACGTGCTGTAAAAAATAGAAATTATCTAATAAATAAATAAATAAAATAAATAAATAAAAATTCATGATATAATATCACTGTAGCATGAACTTTTTCCATGTTCCATAAATTTTACCCAAAAGTTGAATATCCCTAACTTTTTGTGAGTAGTGTATATCAGCCAATATTAGCCTATAACAGGGGTCTGCAACCATATGCTGTAAAAATTTATGTAATAAATATCGAATTTCAGAATTCCGCCAAATAGCAGAATTGCGTCATAGCCTGCGACACACAGTGCAGCACGGTGACAGGCGGGTGGCTGTTGTAAACAAACGGGGGTGTGTGATGGGCCATGGATCCCAAAGGCAAAAAGAGAAAGAGTACTGATGAGAACAGAGGATTTAAGGAAGAATGGACAGAATCATTCATTCATAAAATTCATAAAATATCAGTGTGCCTATTTTCGGACTTCAAAAACAAAACCGAGATAATACAGAGAATTAAAGACATGCCTCTCTCCGCAAAGACAGTGAAGGAAAGGGCCATTAAAATGGCAAACAACATCACCGATCGGCAAATCAAGGACATCAATTCAGCTCCAGCTTACTCAATTGCCTGTGATGAGTCGTGTGACGTGACCGATATCGAACAGACAGCTCTGTTATGCAGGTATGTGAACTCTGATGGGCCGCAAGAAGAAATGATCGAATTAATATCACTGAAAGGCCAAACAAGGAGGGAGGACATCTGTGAGGCTGTGCTGCAGTGTTTAAATGACAAAGGAATAAACACTAACCACCTGATTTAAGTGGCTACAGACGGCGCACCGAGTATGAGAGGGTCGCAAAAGGGGTTTGTGACTTTACTACAGAAAGCATGACACCAAAAATCTGTTTTTCTATTTGCTGTATTTCTATAATTTAATCAATGCAACAAAACATAAAACATTAATATTGTAATGGAAGTTAAACTTGAAGCACCGAATATCATACAGCAGAGTAATCACATGGTGCGCCATTCGCTGCAGGGAAAATAAACATTTAATCATGAATGCTCATTTTGTATTTGTAGCCTACTTAGTCATTTTAATAGTACGCTTATATAGCTAATATACTGACAGCCTATGTTGCCTTCATATTAGGCTTATATAAGGCATTTAACTTTTTGCGGCTCCAGACAGGTATGGTTTTTGTTTTTTTGGGCCAATATGGCTCTTTGAACATTTAGGGTTGCCGACCCCTGGCCTATAACATCAATGTCGGCATATACAGTACATGACAATACTAATACTTGATACTTGTTTCAGTGTACTGATGTCATATTTGACAATTATATCTGGGGACGGGGTGTCGTTTAGCTCAGTTGGTAGAGCAGCCGCCCCATGTACAAAGGCTCAGTCCTTGCCACAGCGGCCCAGGGTTTGAATCCGACCAAGTCATTCTGCATCTCTCTCCCTTCCCACATTCCTATCACTCTTTGAGTCTACATGCACATGTACCTCTTAAAGGAAGCCAAGCAGCTTCGTAAATGTGTTACCTGTGACTATTAATCCCTTAACCTTTAAAGAGGAAACCAGGTTTCTGCTTATACGTCCTAGAAATCATGTTACCGCCAAAATCTGTGAATAAACAGATGACTTAAGCGCACATAAACGCATGATTGACTGAACTGACTGCCAACTTTTGCTGCTTGTGCTTCCATATTAAAACATGATTTGTCACCATGTCACCTGTAAAACCTCCTTTTCACAGAAGAGCTGCTTTTAACGCATGTTTTCCAGCAATGGGCTGACTGTATGTCCCCGGGACACCTCAGGGAGGACCCAGAACATGCTGGAGAGATAACATTTAGTGAAAAGCTTGCGAACACAACAGGATGCCACTGAAATCAGTGGAAGATGTGGCTGGGGCAATGCACATTTTGCCTTCTCCATTTAGTCTGTTGTCACCTCAAATTGGATCCAAATGAGTTACTGAGAAGGTAGCCGAGGGAGCTGAGCCGGAAGGCAAAGCTCTCGATTTTCCAGTCAATCTACGTTCCAACTTTCACCTATGGTCATGAGCTTTTTGGTAGTGGCCGAAAGAACGAGATGGCCAGAATGAGATTCCTCCACCAGGTTGCCGGGCTCAGCCTTAGAGATAGGGTGAGGAGCTCGAACTCAGATAGAGCCCCTGCTCCTTTGCGTTAAAAGGAGCCGGCTGATGTGGTCTGGGTATCTGAATAGGCTCTCTGGGCGCCTTCCTTTGGAGGTGTTCTGGGCGTGTCCAAGTGGGGAGGAGACTGCAGGGCAGACTGAGAACCCGCTGCTAGCAGCTAGCAGAAGAAATCAACCAGATGTGGATTATTTTAAATCAAAATCTGTGCTATCAACAAACAGTAGGAACAACAATCTTGTTAACTGCAACAATCTGTCTAAAATATACAGTATATGCAGTACACGTAACATACCTGACTCTTTCTTGGATTGCAAGTCTGTATTGGAAAGCTAATGAAACCTCCCCCAAATGATTACTCTGTGGACATGTGGTTCTTACTCCATTTGGACTTCAATTCCTTGATTCCTTGAATTTCTTATTGAGAATTTACCAAATAAAGTATAAATGAATCCGCTGTCCAATAATTAGTCTGTCTGTCGTCCGAACTAACAACCCTACTCTTCTGGCTGCACTCAGTCTCAAAAAAAAACTAAATTCGTGCTACAGTGGCCTCTAGAGGCTGCAATGTTAAATAAACCCCACAGTATACTGGCTATTTTGTTATTAGTAGTTTCAGAATAATGTGGAGTTAATCTTGAACGTGCTGAAGAGAAGACCGGGAGGTTGTCAGAACCTGAGAAATTTTTAACCCTGACAGCTTGAATGTGCTCAAGAAATCATGGTAATCTGTCCGTTACTTTTTTTTTTTTAAGTGTTACAGTACTTGTATAAAGTATAAATGAATCCGCTGTCCAATAATTAGTCTGTCTGTTGTCTGAACTAACAACCCTACTCTTCTGGCTGCACTCAGTCTATTGAGACTTGTTTGTTTGAGTTGCTTTCGTTGTATTTATCTTCAATTAAACAACTACGAAACATGTGTTCCAGAAGAAATTCGAAGAAATAGAGCCAGGCATGACAACAACAAAAATGAAACTTATTTAGCTATAGTCTTGTTTTACAACAGGTGTGAACAGATTGCTGAGTTCACTTTTAGTCCACGTTAACTTATTTAAGTCCTAAACTTTTATCTGAAGCAACCAGGAAACTTTTAACCTATTGAAGGCATGTGGCAGAGTTTGTGTCTGCCGGCCACCATCCAGAACTACAAATCGTCAATCCTCAGAGAGAAACTCATTTTGCTTGTTTCAGACTGCAAAGTTAGTAGACAGTGTTTCATGATATGATCAAGGTGATTAACACAGACGGACACAGTGTCCGCCAACCAAATCGGTTAAATAAATGGATTATATGTTCTTTACCTCAATGCCTTGTATTAAGCAATGCATGAGTCAATATGTATAATTGGTTTAATGTTACACACTCTTACAGATTTGTCATCATTATTGGTCCAGCAAACGTTTTAATTGTCCGTAGAACATTCTAAGAAAATGTGAAGACACTTCTAGAGAGACACAGCAGATATTTTGTCACTCATGTAGGAATAAATAATAAAGAGTAGATAAAACCATTACAGAACAGTCTTAGTCTGGCATATGTACAGGAGCTGCTGGGCTGATAAGATGCCTGAGTTGAATTGTCAGCTGGGTTTTAAGAAAGAACAGAAAGACAGGCAGAGTAAGAGAAAGAGAAGGAGCAATGGCATCTGGATGAGATCTGGCATACAGCATATGCAGCACATGTGGTCCGGTATAATTTAGTGTTGTCATGGAGGAGTGGGTTATAAGCAACTGTTTTGCCTAGCAACATTCACGGGAAGGTGGAAGGGGAAAATGTAGTGCTGGCAGGTAGGAAGAATATTTTAATACCGTGAGACATCAACAGTTTATGTGTTCCATCGGTAGTTCCAACCTTTTCTGAACCCAACAGATGAATGCCAAATAAAAACTATCTGGGTTTATGATTTTAAATGATTTACTGTCACTGTTGAAATATTACTGAGCAGAGATGGATGTTAAATTGCAGATTAAACTACAGTAATTTTCATTTATGATACAAACTACTGTGGCACACGATATTTGAGGAAATTGAACATGCCCAAAAACTAAATTCGTGCTACAGTGGCCTCTAGAGGCTGCAATGTTAAATAAACCCCACAGTATACTGGCTATTTTGTTATTAGTAATTTGCGTGCTGAAGAGAAGACCGGGAGGATGTCAGAACCTGAGGAATTTTTACCCCTGACAGCTTGAATGTGCTCAAGAAATCACGGTAATCTGTCTGTTACTTTTTTTTTTTAAGTGTTACAGTACTTGTAGAAGTGGATGTTTTGGCCTGATGGTGACAGCAACTTAATCAATATAATTCATGAGTGTGAAAGTTCATTGTTGACCTTGGAAACAGTAGTTTAACGAATTAATCACCTCTCAACGTCCACGTAGGATCTTTCAACATAATCAAATGGTCTTAATCAGTGGATGGAATTTGCTCAGTTGTCATTTGAACAAAGGTGGTTATGATCACTCCCTGATACACGAATACATAATATTAAATGACCAGTTCCATACTTATGCCATGTCATGACAGTTGAGCATTTCTATGACAAGTCAGCAAACTTTCGAAGATGAAGACCATGAGATGTAATTCAATGCTTCAATGAGAACCATTCTGAAGTATTTTTGGTAATAATTTCTTATTTATTTAATTTTATCACTGTTTATTACCAGGTTGTAATGTCACTTAAAAAATTGCTTTACTTCTACAACTTCTCAGTTGCCTGTAACAACCTGTGGACTGATTTGAAGTGTTGAATGGACAATCAGACCAAGTGCATTATTCTTGAAATGCATGTTCAGTTCTGTGTTAAGAGGTTCTCTTTCAATCATTCACTCAGTATCTCGTTATGGGGCTATGTTCTGTGTAGTCTTGTGTCAAATCCAAGACCACTATGCCAGCTTCTTTGGCTCACAGTTGCTGTTGGGACTACTTCCAACAAAAGGGATATTGCAGAATCACAAGCTCATTCAAAAACCTCTTCTCGCTTTTCACTCAGAAAACATATTCTCTGGACAGGGCTGCTAACAGGACTATTATCCTAACTATCCACAGATTGGGCTAACAACTCAATCACTAGGTGCAAGTGTTTCCCTGTCGCGTACATAATACCAATTTCGTTGCCATGGAAATACAGGTTTTCGGGAGAAGTAGTATGTGAGAGGGTAGCTGACAAGCTGTATATCCCATGGCCAACAGTGCAGGCCAACTGAGGTTTCCTCATCCCCCTATGAAGGGAGAAGGCTACCAAAAGGAAAACAGGCAGCCAAGCAGCTCCTACCCATTTTTGAGTGTTTGGAGGAGACGATGTGTTGTTGGCAAAATCTGTTTTCTACTGCAAACCCTGTCCAGTGGGGGTCAGCCTTTGGCGGTGTGGACTTCAGGCAAAAGACATTTACTACATGCCCCTGTTGAGTGCCTGGACGCCATTCAGAGGTTTACTTTGTCCTCCTCTGGTCCCACCCTGCCCTCCAAGGCTCATCACTGACAGTCCTTCATGACTTATAGAGCCAACAAGTTTGGTTGCCACATATGACCTATCAGGCTTAATTGCAGAAGCTGTCAGAATAAATGTGTGCCATTGCTGGCCACTGCCTCCAGCTCAGTGTGTTGTTAGTGCGGAGGACTGTCCAGTATGATTACTTTCAAGCTTGATGGCTCAACCTCTCAGATATCCCTGACGAGATAAAGCGCAATATCCTGGATGAAGGTGATAACCTGATCAGGCCTTTTGGCAATACTGTTGCAACTTTGCAAAAATAGTAGTGGAGAAGAAGAAAGAGGCAGAAGCCCTGCAGATTTGTCTTCCAAGAAAGATGAAGGCTACTCATATTCCTCTCTGGGCCTTCACTTTGGCTGTGACTCAGCAGGCCCAGCACAAAATCAGCCCAGACAACAAAACAAGGGGTCATGGCAGAAGAAATCCTTCACCTCAGCATTGACCCACCTTGGAACCTTGACCCTAGCCTCCTACTTGGGGGCAAGGAGAAGAAATATTTCTAGAAACGTACTGATATCAAGTTCCCCTCCCTTAGCTCCTTTCCCGTACTGAGTTTTGTCATCTTTCATGAATAAGACTTGAGCAAGAGTGACAGATTAAGACAGATAAATAAATGCAGCAAACGTGTGCATTTCTTTGTTCTGCCTGTTGTGCATCACTTTTATTGTGTTAGCAACAAACATGACTCATCTTTTGTCTTACTCTCTTATTTCCCTGCACTACTTGCTTTTTTATATGATCTGCCACAGTCAAAAATGTAGTTGTGAAGTGAGATAGAAAAAAAAAGTTAATCTTCATGCTTAAAACTATCCAGCTGTTATTTCCAATAAAAATCACATTTATTTTCCCTGAAAAGCATGTAAATTCAACAGGAATTTGACTTTCTTACTTTGTCATTGAACAGGAAACTTATTCAATCTTACTTTATACAACAGTAAGAATTCCAACACACACTAGGTAGACTGTTTTCAAAACAGAAAGATTTAAAAGCCTTTTGTCAGCCTAAGTAATTAATCTAAATCTAACATAATCCAGTGATTAATTTATTTTCCTTTTTCATATAATACATTCTGCTTGGCAGGTATAACAACATTTGGCAATGCCAGGTTTCTTGGAAAAAAAAAGGTTCTTTGGACACGTTTGAGAAGAATTCTTGTAAAGTTTGAAGTGTGAGAATATCAATTTCTGCCTGAGATTTGTCATCATGAAATGTGAAGTACACTGGCTCTGATATCTTGAGTAGTGATGACAACAGGGATACAGCATGTTTTGCTTCATGTTTAATATTATTGGAGATGTCTGTCTAGGGCAGTAAATTTAATGTGGTTATGCCCAGAAATTGTGTAATTGTTTCAAGGATTAAGTATTCCTTATCTCAACATTAATAAAATATTTTTGATAATAACAGGATGGAAGCCAACTTGAGATCCTCCTGACACTGAGACTTTAAAAGTGCACATAAACATAAACATACTAGACTTGTTATGTAAGGACAGAATTACTCTTTCACTCAATGTTTGTGAAAGCACCATTTGGTTAAGCAAGAGGTATCAAATGTTATGTTCACAATGTGCCATGGGGTGATACTTACTTTAAGTGCTACCAACTTGATTGGACACCAAAAGTACCATTCCATTCCAGTACCAGTTCCATGTATCATGGAAATCACCAAAGGCATGGTACAAAAGGTACAAGCAGCCATAACCAAGCATTCCTTAATGTACAAATATGTCATTGATTCCTGGGGGGATCAATGATAAATAATTATCCAGTCCTTGGCAAGATCAGTCATGACTAAAATAGACATCCACATATGTAACAGTTTCAGAGAACTGGGTGAGACTATTTTCATACACTTGTATTGCTGTATTTCATGCAGGACTACTTGGATGTTTGTACTCTTACCTCACATGACTGGATGCAATGGATGTCTTGAGGGTCAGGGTACCACTTCATCATCCCTGTGCAGACTATACTCTGGAAAATGAGCACATAAGGGCAACTGTTGAGCGATGCAGGTGCAGGAAATGAAGTTTTTGTAATACTAGTTGAGGCAGAAGCACTGATTTAAAGTTGAACATCCATGCTGTAGATGGATGATAATGCCAACTTCCTTGTGGGTATTTCCAAATTAGGATTAAAATATCAAACCACCAATCCATCTATTTGCTATCTCCTCAAAAGGTTTTCCCCTGAGTGATGGTTCACAGGAGATAGCAGACATATTTGCTATCTTATTCTGATACATGCATAGAAAGCTAAACATATTTTAATGTCATTTTTAAGTTGTACATAAATAGGCAGACTTTATGGTGAGATTTTTTTTTTTTTGCTAAATTCTGTTCCACAAGATCCAGGAGTGGCACAGATTTCAGGTGTAAAAAGTTGAAATTTTAGCCCAATGGTGGTGAGGAGGAGTATCAAAAAGGGTCATCCTCTGAGGAGAATGAGTGCGAAATGTAAACGTAATGGGATTCCGTCTGTGAAAATATACACTGCACTGTAAACACTATAAAAAATGTCAGATCGCTAAAAACCATGAATATCCACAGCAAGGTTCATGAAAATCTGATTATTATTATTCTAATCCTGACACACAAGGAAACGTTATGGAGTGGAAATGGAAAGGAGTCAATGTGAAAAGCAAGTAATATACACTGTTCCCCATGTATGCTTATAGTTCTGTTTTTAATGACAAAATAATTGATTATATTTAGAATAGTGTAGACTAAATACAGACATGGTATTTATTCTTTGCCAAATAATCCACTAGCACTTGGCCTGCCTTACCATGAACTGTTATATAAAAATGAGTAAGACTACATCTTTTACTCATTCTGATTGCAGCCTGAGTGCAGATATCCTATTGTTTTCATTGACATATGCAGCACATTATGACAATTGCAAGCTTTTACTGACTTTTGCAGTGTTTGTTATGCATGAAAACCTTGTGATGGAAGAATAATAATTGTTTTATACAACTTAAGTGGATGCGAAACTCCAAATTTTGTGGTGAAATTCGGGTGAGGCTGTGGTCTCCTGTCATTTATTTGACCCCGGGAATTTACAAGGTGGTTAGCAGATAGCTGATTGACTAACAAATATGGACAGAGAAAGCAGATCCTCCCCTGTGATTTCCTGTGTAGCCTGACCCAGCGGGGGAGACCTGATTCTGAAGTATTTGAGATAACACAATGCCTTGAAATCACAAGGCAGTGTCAGAGATATGGCGTAAGTAACAAGACCTCCATCCAACTATTTGACCTTGGCAAGGGTGGATTAACTGGCTGGCTGGCTGGCTGGCTGACCACCCAAAAGTAAGGCGAAACTGGAGCAGTGTTTGCGACAGCGTTAACGTAGAAGCGATTCCTGAGATATCATATTGGGTAACATGACCCACCTTTTAAAGCAAAACAACAGTGCTCCAACTCTGACCCAAGATCTGACATTCCTACGAGTGTGTTCATGGTGACTTGTATACACTGTGTGTGTGAGAGATGTGTGTATTTCCTAAAAGGCTTGACGTCAGCTGGAACCTTTACTCTTGCTATCTGCCCGCGATTTCCAGTAATGCAAAAACACTTGAATGATAACGAACGCACGCTCCACATACACATGAGCTGGATTTTGTTGTGATAGTGTGTGATTAGCTGGTACAGCTGGGAATTAAAAATGTTTTCCTAGAAAATTTTAAAAGATACTGTCTTGCCAATGATTCAGTCAAACATCTGATATGAAACACATCTGCACATATTATGATGAATTCAAACATCTCAGCTGCAATTTGACAGAAGGGTTCATTTTTAGGCATTCTCAGTTACTCAGGGAGACATTTGCACAGAGAAAATTTATATATTTATGCAGTATATACAAGATACAATTTGTTCCCACGTTTTGAATAATTTGTGCACACAAGAGCCAACACAACAGACCTGGGACTGTATTCATGAAGCTTCATAGTCCAAAGAGTTGCTCTTACTGGTGAAATTCCAACAAAATTCTTTGAATTTTGATGCTTTCTAGTAATTTCCCCTTAAAGCTACAAGAACAACTAGAACAACTAGAACTTAATAAAAGTTATACGCCACGCATCTTAAGAAAGATCCTATGGTGTTATTGTGTTGTGCTGGGTGGGAGATGTGTGTGCATCTCTATCTCATGAGATCGACCGCAAACTTAAAATTAGTTATTACTTAAAATGACTTAAAATACTTAAAATTATCCCTGTGAGATCTAATCTGTGGCGCTTCATGAACTCAACGTTGTTCAATAATACTCCTATTGTCTTTCCAACATTTTCTACTTTGCTTAAGAAACTTTTACTTCCATCCATCCATCCATCCATCCATCCATCCATCCATCCGTAACAACCCACTCCACCCTGTCTTCCAGTTCCTGGTTGTGTGGCTTGTTTTCGGTGAAGGTACTTTAAGTGGGCATGGCGAGGGTCATCAGCAAATTGGACACACATGAGGCCTGTTTGCCATGCACCTTTAAAAACCCTCTGGGAGCTCAGTGCTGTCTCTCCTCCCTGAGACAACTAACTGTTTTTTTGGGGGGGGGTTTAGGGTTTGATTGTGTTGCTGTGTCTTATTACAACACCACACTCATACACTTTTCCACTCATGCACTCACTTACACCACTGATCCTGCTGATTTCACATACTACTGTTAGTTTAGTTTAAGTATTCTTTTCTTAATAAATAATGTGTTAATTGGCTTTGCTGTGTGCGTCTCCCTCCTTTTGTCATGGCTGTATTGCCCGGTTTGTGACACATCCATCCATTATAGCCATCATATTGTTCCCAGCATTTAGCGAGAGGCAGGGTACACCCTAGACACGTCGCCAGTTCATCTACAGGGCTGAAACTCTTATTGAAGCGTCTTAAAAATCCTCCTCTACTCAGTGCTTTACAGTGTTTCACTTACAGTAGGAGCTTACAGTAGGAACCCTAACACTAACCACGACCCTTGAAGAGAAGTCACTCACTCACTCACTAGGATCAACTTTGTGTACTAGAAAGCCAACAGGTAGTGTCGATCATCTGCGATTAACTTTGCTTCATGTTTATCAGGAAAGGTGAGTCAGTCTTTAGCAGTAGCTCAGCGTGCGATCTATGCTGTTGCTCAGACCACCAGATGTTTGGATGCAGTATTCATCCTGATGGGTGTTTTTGTTTAAAAAATCTCTGCTCTGTTTGTCAGCGGATCGGCTTTCACGGCACCCTGGACTGGTCGCATGGCAGCGAGGGAGCGAAAACAACAACTGTTTTACAAAACCTGCCAAGAGTTTCCAAATGGTAGCACAACCACAATCCCTTGCACAGTTGCGGTTATTTAAACTGATCAAGCTATCTGATTTTTCTCTGCATCATGCCTCATCATGCATAATAAAACAGCTTAGCAACTGATGCAACCAGGTCTGCAGGTTGATCTGTATGGCACCCCTCCTCACGTGTTTAATTGAACTGGATCAAATGGACGTTGATTCAAAGCATATTAACATATTTAATGGTTCTAAATATAAATGTCTGAAGCATTGCAAATATGCAATTTCAGCTCTGCAGATTAAAATCTAAGGGAGATTGAAAGATGTTGGCCTTTTCCAGTCACTTTTGGGTTGTGTTATGAGAAGGATCCATTGTTTTGGAGCTTGGACCATACATACCATATGTAGGGTTAAAGGTCCTGTAATCTCTCTCAAGTCCTGAAAGTTCTGGAAGTGCAATAGCAGATTACTAACGCTAAGTACTAGGAGAGAAAAGGCAGTAACGAATGTGAAAATGTACAGCTAAAGTATGCCAAACACCGGAATGAACCTTTAAAGCAGGGTGGGGCAGGTTTCATACTATGTTTTTACAGACTTGACAGCATTTAAGCTGCTGTCTTTAAAGGCCAGAGCTTCACTGGTATGTCAGCAAACAAGAAGTCAGCAGAAAAAGGAAGAGACCAGAAGATTTAATGCTGTGTCTCCTTTCCGTGTTTGTGTATGTGTTACTTATGAAACTCTAATAGGAAACATTCCCCTCGGTTGGCTGCTGTTCTTACTTTTCAATTTGTTGAATTAAGATGTGTTGTTAGTAGTTTGTTTTTCTTCAGTTTGTCTTATTAAATACAAGTTAAATAAAAGAAGAATGTGATAGTGTTGGTACAGAGCAGAAGGGACCTCTAACAGGAAGGGTAACCAGACTCCCCTTCAGGCGTCTCACCTGGACTTCAGTGGGCAGCATCCAGTGCTTTAAAGAGTCAACTGTCGTGCCATTGGGCAGGACCACAGGATCTCGCAGGTCTACAATGCATGTTGGGTAGCAGACAGCACCTGCAAGGAAAAGGAAAGAAAAAAAAAACTCAAATCAAATAACACTTACCTCGAATGCTTATTAGCATCTGTTGAATTTATTCATGCTCAAACATTGAAGAAGAAACAAACCGCATAACTTCAGACCACGCCATCATCTGTCATCTGTGGTCTGGACTCTTGGCAACAATCTCTGTAGGATGGATTCTACTGTTTGTGTGTGTGTGTGTGTGTCTGTTGGTTCTCTCCTGGCATTTAATAATAAATGTTTCGGTATAATTTAACTACAGCTTGACAAACTGTCCATAACTTCATTCCATATCATCTGCTTGTCAGTATGGATTTACATTTTAGTTTGACACTACCAAACTACTATAGGATTTAATGTTAGTGTGTGAGGATAGACTGTTACTGTGCACGATGGTTACTGAGTATTCAAATGCTGCAAAACTTCATTTAGTACTAATAAGTTAGTCGCTGTCTGATGGAAACCACGTATACACGAAAATTCTTTTTTCAGGAAACGAACTCACAAAATCATCCCAACTGTAATGAGACACAATTAGCACCAGAAATGAAACTCTGTGTTTACACAGTCATCATTGAACATTTAATATTTTAAATGGATTTACATAGATTATGAGTCTTTGTCTTTTATAAATGGTTTGGCGTGCGGATGGTTCCGAGGCTCGACTCTCCTGTTCATGTCCACCTTAGTTGGTTAATTTGTCAATAACAAAGCTGTCCTTCATGTTTCCACAGAGCACATTGGCCTTATCAAAGCTTTTTCAATATTTTACATTGAAATCAGCATAATTCAGGCTAGTATCCATCTGACAGATGTGTGCAACGGTCTGACTCAGACTCAAGATGTTATTTATCCTAAGCTCTCCTCCTTCATACATCTTTTCATTGGGCGATAATATTCTAAATGCTGACCATAGACAGAAGAGAATATGCATGTTTCATATTGCATTTGTATCGGACAGTAACAATGTATCTCATCTAGATTTACGATGTTATTTACATGTGGCACTGAGGTTTAATTAGACAGTTTTGCTTGTTTACCACCATCACTGTGCGGTATCTATGCCCCACTTCATGCTTCACGTCCATTCTTCACTTTGTCAGCTGGGGGAAGAACCTTTGTTGTTGTCATGACTAAGTCACTTGAACCTCAGGTGGAAATGAATCAAGTCTGATTTTAAAGATCAGGCTGTGGCACAGCTGCTTTAAGGTGGTCGTGCAAATGATCAGCTTTCCTTGTCTCCCAAACTATTCAGGTAATCACCATTTTTTTGTTTTTTATCCACTGCCTGCACTTCAATCTGGAGTGGGTTATTTTATATAACGTGAGCTGGTCAGTGACTCAAAACTAAATCGAACACCAATGGGAAAAGTTAGTGAGGAAAAGATGCTCTACCACCGTGATTTCTGTGTCTGCTCAGTTAAGTAGCGCGTAGCCTGACAGGCCAGAGAGCAGACAAGGTTACGCTTTATTTTATTTTGTTTGACAGAAGGAAGAGAAAATAATCAGCAGTGTTTATTTGATAGATTACACTCTCATCCCTTAAGAAGGTTCCACTTACCGACATCCATCCCCTGGTCACAGCTGTACTCTACAGAGTTGAGATGTGAAGGAGGAGAGCATGATCCCTGAAGCTTGGAGCACATTGTGAACTCTGCAGTCCATACGCCGTCCTTGGTGCAGCGAATCTCACTCTGGAGACAAACACAGATACGTGCGGTCTACATGTCAATTTAAAGTCTATTATTGTTTTACAGTGTTGAGCAGTTATATGGATAAACACGCAGCACTGACAGACGAATCAATCGTGAGATGATCTTTCATATGAAAAACGCTTCAAATGCTTTCGTCTCATAATTGTTCTAACATGCATACTAAATGTGGCTTCAATAAAGAGATGGCGCCCAGAAATTCAAAGGATCCTTCTCTAGAGACTTTATAAAAATATTATATTGAGCTAGTTTGAACATGTCGTCGTCCACGCTTGGGAAACTTGAAGGAAGTCCACATTTTTTAAACATTTAACAATGGCGGCCATCATAGAAGTCTCCTCATGCTTCATTTACGCTCCGCATGTGCTGCTGGATGATCCTGAAAATGATTTTTCTTGAAGTCTGGGGCAGCAACATGTTCATGACAAAGTGTCATGGATGCATGAGTGCAGCTGAAACCACAGCGACTGTTGTGTTGTTCTGAGAGGAAACGCTGCAGTGTATCACATCTGACATCAACCTTAACTGAACGCTGTCCCTGTCCAACTGATCTAAAATCGACCTGATGCTCACATGACTGTGTTGGTAATAATGTGGCCACTAGCTGTTCAGGTCTTACACTCTCTGTTGCCTCTGGGCACTGCAGGGTGCAGCGGGTGTCATAGTACAGGTCATTGGTGCAGGTATACATGCCCTGGAATACATCAGGTAGGGCTGGGCAGGACATCGGCTCGCAGGTTGTTTCCTCCCACTGCCCCCCCTCCAGGCACTCCAACTTGAAGTACTTCCTGGAGACAATAGGAGCAAATGAACACAGCTTTAAGTGATCTTATTCCTGGCAAGGTGAGTTTAAATTACATTTTAAGGAGTTAAACATTTTTAGCTGTAAGCAATTATGGGCAAAATCATTTCTGTAGTCCCTGGTCCATGCATCTATCCATTTCCTTCCACTTATTTGGGACTGTGTCCCCCAACAATGCTTTCCAGCTCCTCCTGGATGGGGATGCCAAGACATTCCCAGACCAGATGAGCTATATAGTCCCTCCAGCAGGCTCTAGGTCTGCTTTGGGATCTCCTACCAGTTGGACATGGCCGCCCAGGCAGCATCCTAATCAGATGCCTGAACCGCCTCAGCTGGCTCTTTTCAACCTGAAGGAGCAGCCGCTCTACTCTGAGCTCCCTTTAGATATCCAGCCTCCTAACCCTATTCCTGAGGCCAAGCCCCATTACCCAATGGAGAAAACTCACTTTGGCCGTTTGTATCTGCGATCTCAATGTTTCAGTCTCTATCAAAAGCTCATGACCATACATAGGTGAGGGTTGGAACGCAGATGGGCTGGAAAATAAATAGCTTTGCCTTCTGGCTCAGCTCCCTCTACCCCACAATGGAACAGTGGTAGTACCAACCCGCTGGTCTATCTCACGCTCAATTTTCCTGTCACTCGTGAACAAGACCCCAAGATACTTGTGGCAGCAACTCTCTCCCAACCAGCATTCCTGGTGTTTTTTTTTAAATTTTATTTTGAATCATATGTCTGTTTTACAGATGATCGACCTGACAGATGAGTTTAGAGCAAAACATGTAAGATTGGTATCCAGAGCACCAAAGTAGACATGTATTTATTAAAAAACATTGTCTCTAATAAGGTTTATTATAACAAACTCTCTCTAGAACCACATGTAGACCATACCTCTGCTTTTACTTTTACTCTTCCAGTAACAAAAAACACACTGAGTGCAGAGCTGCCCATTCTACAGTAAAAAAAAATAAGATCTCTGCTGCGGTGCACGTAGTGTGTGAATGCAACAGCAAGCATTACAATCTGAGTTTATGTGGGTACATGTGTCAAAGGTAAGAGTAAAAGCCTGTTTAAAGCTCTTTAATAGCTGCTGCTGTTCACTTTCACATGTTGGACTAATAAAGCATCAGGGGTTATTAAAATGTTTACACATACAGTATGTTTGAGAAAGCCTAACTCATAAAGACACGCAGCTGCAAATCTTTACATGAAACACTGTTATTGGACATATAATACAAAACTATAATATGTATATTCTTCCTCTGCTTGTTGGATATTTGATACATTGCATTTTAATAACAATTCAAGACAATTCATGGAAAATATAGCATTACTATGAACTCATTTAACCGGACTGCTGCTCGTACAGACTGAAATGTGTGAAGATGGATGACTGCCTCCACGTAAAGCAGGATGTAAAATTACCCTGAGGCTTTGTGTCCTCTTCATTAACAACATGTGAACTGTGTGCAGTAATGAGCAGTTACCCAATGAATACAATTGGCGGTGTAATGACGAGGCCCGGTTAGCAGCGGTACATATTTTATAGGACCCTAATGTGAAACAGAATGTCCTTTTACAGATGATGGACCCAAAAATTGCCTCTTTAAGCCGAGATTGAAACGTTTGGGTGTTCATGTGATGCATTGTTGCACTAAATCAAAGATCCTAATTTTATTAAGCAGTGCGTAATAGGAATCTTGTAAAATAAAGGAAAAGAAGGAATTTCCTCCATTACGCAGAGAGGCATGTGTGATAAAACAGTGGATTTACTTTGGTCTGCTGTCTACGCAGACTTACTACTATTTAAAGGCATTCCACAAAACCCACAATATGTCTTTAAAGTCCATTGTTCTTGCAGTCTTTTTACGTCCTTGTATGTAAAAAGACATAACATGCCTGAAATCATTAATCTGATTTATCATTTAAGGTGTCAGTCAGAAAACGCTGGAAAGAAACTAAAGAGAACATTATTTACATTCGGCCTATCGTTAGTTTAACTGCTATTCGAACATAAATTTTTCATGAGTGATGCTCATATAAATGCCCTGGCAGCTGTATTTTCTGTCCACTGAGCTGCCAACAGTCCCTGAACACTTACCTCGGTGTCTTCTTTTTGAGGCTCCCTGTTACATAGAAACCTGGGTTGCATTTGTAACGGCACAGAGAGCCAACATCGTGCCCTGAGGCCAGACAGTCTGCTGTTAGCAGCTTGGCATCGGGTATGTTTGGGACCTCTGGACACTCTATCTTGCAGTAGGCCTCTGGGAAAGACCACAGACCGTCCTCCAAACACACCAACCTGTCACTGTCACCTGAGGAGGGAGGATTTCAAGTCAACAGAGGAAAGTTCAAAGTATGCTTGGACTGCGGAAGGGAAGTTTACCTAACACGAGTATGAAAAGCAAGAAAATATACTTGCTTTTATTGTTCTGTTTCTATCTGTATTGTTCTAAACACACATAAACATGTACTGATGTATGCTGTATGGTTGCACAACAGTAAAATCTACTTCATGATCTGGTTCATGATATTTGTTTGAGGTATTTAATGAGATTTGAGCCAATGCGTGAATGTAACTGCAGACTGTTTATCTGTGACATGCTGACATGTATTGTAACACAATTAGCACAACTAGCAAAGAGTCATAAAGTCACCTAACTTTCTAACCTTCAATAACATAGTCAGTCACACAGCAAGATTTATGAAGTTTGAAAGCTTAAATGACAAATCATGGAAAGGATCCTACAGAGATTTTTTTTTTTTTTTTTGAAACAGCTGTTGTTCACATCCACCAGACTCCATTGACAAAAACAGTACTTTTCCCTGGCAGAACATGAGTTTGTTTGGTGTTAATTGCTATGGGGAATTGCTAATTTGGATCTCTAAAAGACTAAAGTTACACAATAACAAATCACATCTACAAATCAAGGCAGCAGTTGACTGGAAACTTCTCTGTTCTGTGAGGTCAAATGATTGTTTTTGTCAATGGAGTATGGGGACGTTGGACAGAGTTATCCTGGATGAACAAAAGGAAACTCTTAAATAAAAAGGTCAATCTCTATAAGATCCTTTCCGTAATGTTGTCAGACACAAATAAACACATTAGTGGACTTACATCTACACTGACAGTGCACAAGTTGGCCTGAAGGATTACATGTTGCAGCCAGTTTTTTGGTGGCACGCACTTTCACTCAATACTGGACCACATTCAAAAACTGTTGTCCTCAGTAGTCATTTTGACATAGGTTGAAAATATCAAACTTTCCCTGTAACTGCTCATGAATTCAGCTTTACATTTAAAAAAGAAAGACTGTGTTGGTGACATAGCCTCGCTCTGAAACATACATTTACAAGAGTTACACTGTCTGTACTGCAGACAGGAAAGGCACAAGTAGGTCAACATCATGGATTGATTTCTGTTCAACCAAACATTCTGCTTTCGTTTCATGGCTCTGTCTTTTACAGTTATGAGGAGTAGGAGACTAAGGCTTCAGGATTGCCCAAAGCTAATATTTTCTATGCCTGCACGAGTGCCGGTATGTGTGTGTATGCGTATCCTAAACCTTTTACATTTTTTACTGGATCTATAAAATGTAATGAATCTTTAACATGGCATCACATTTTTATAAGCTATTTAAACATCGGGCTGGTGTTTTGTTGTTATTATCAAAATCCATTACAGCTGCACTGGTGTGTACTGAATGTATTGTTGTCAATGTGATGGCCTCCAAACATTTCATTAACCAAAAGCCACAAATAGAATTATTTCCGCGTAATCTGTATTTAGATCATGAATACATGAGCCTCACTGCTGACTTTTCTGCGACATTTGAGCATTTACTGTGGCTTTCCGGCCACAAACATAAAGTGCATCACGCTTGTTTCATTTAATCACTTCAAGAAGCATCTACTACATTGCGTAACTTTCATTACTAAAGAGGGCTAATGCTTTTTAACGTCTGTGTGTAACTATGAATTTGTGCGTGTGTGCTGGTACTCCTAATTATGGTTGCCACGGGGCAATATTTATTCTGACTCATTATGGTGCAAGTGGTGTTTTTAAAAACATTGTGGACATCTGAGTAGTGTTCTGTGCGTGTGTGTGCATGTGTGTGTGTGTCTTCTGAATCCGGATGAACACCACAAAGCTGCAGAGAGGAGCACTGTGAAGAGAAACCTCACCAAGAGAAGACAAGGCTGTGATTTTTTTAAATTTTATTGCTCACTTTATATTAGTTCACCTTCACTCTTAGCTTTTTTTTCAAACTAATTAGTTTTAAATAGACACTGTTTGTAACTACAGCAGGATGAGTGCTGTTAAAAACAGACCTCCAATTTTCAACCCATAATTGTGTAACATCAAGGTTTAAGGTCTATTTCGTTTTATGGACTGGAGCTCGTGATAGCATCTTGCCGTGGCTGTATCTGTTCACTACACTGAGCTGTAACTGACAGAAGGTGGATCGTAACCACCCACAGTTTACAATTATTGGACCGAGCTTCAGGGTCTGTGAAGTGTCTTAAACCTGCATTCTTTCTCATGTCCAGGAGGGGGCAGTTCCACTGGCTGCAACAATAAGTTCTGATAGTATTGAGTCTAATGGAGAATTGAGCCTACTTTTCTCTTGGTCTATGACCTCTGTAAGCAGTTTCCTCAGTCCAACTCGCACCCACCAGCTTAACGCTCTCATTCAAATATGGTCACTTCTCACAAGAATAAGATGGCAACATCCATACTGCCAAAATCGCTGTTTCAAAATTCACTGTAATTAACTGTCTTCTGACCACTTAAACCGCCTTAAACTAGATGTCGCATTCACTCATTCACACACCGATGGCACAGCAATTTGGGTTTCAGTATCTTGTCCAAGGACACTTTGACATACAGACTGGAGGAGTCGGGGACTGAATCGCCGAGCTGTTTAGTAGAAAACCCACTCTACCTCCTGAGTGACGGCTGCCAACAAGAGCTATTTCATTGAGAAGTTTTGGCCCCATTGTTGACCTTAGATTTTGAGAAACTCAAAGTCTGTTCATTAAATGAGATGTTACAAAACATGAAAGGCTCTTTAGTCCGTTTGACTGAAACTCATCAGTCAATCAAACAGTCAATGAATAATAATAGCATGATCATTTTAAGTCAAAAAGGTTGAGTGTCTTTAGAGTTAGCCTGACAGTGCTGCTACGAATCATTTGTTTGTTCATGATCCACTGATGTTCAACAAAGAATATAGAAACAATAGAGACCAGACTGGAACTAGAATACAGTAGAATGGACAAACCCAATGACATACCTTGTAGTATAGCTGGTGATCCACAGGTGAATGAGCACTGTTTGCCAAAGGTGGTTCCCCAGGGGCAACTGAATATGGCATGGTAGACATGAGACTGATCAGGCAGGCCGCAGTCTACAGGCTGACAGCTAACTACACGATCCCATGAACCGTGGAAGCACTCCAGATGGGTTTCTCTCTGGAAGAAGATGGAGTATCACGTGTAGAGGACGGAGTAGGAGCAGACGTGCAACTTTGTACGATTCTTAAATAAAAAAAGGACTAACTTTTGGCCAACAACCTCCAAAAAACTCAACAAACAAAATCATCAAAACCATCTATGTTCTGATGATACAGAAAAAGACAAGGCCTGTCTTTTACTAATCATAAAGAATACCATTGAAGCTGTCAGTCAACTGCTAAAATCCACACTTGAACTGCCTATGAAATCTAGCCCAGACCTTAAGGATCAATCGGATAAGGTACTGGGAGGTCCCTGCTGATAACAATACCTATATACACACGTCTGTGCTCATACCTTTACCCACATGATTGTTAAAATCCTGCCTGAATTCTGTCTTCTTGACAGCCAGTGTCATCTGTGAAACTGAGCACATTAGACATAAAATCTGCTTGGTATCCTTCATCATTCACAGGGGATGTAATTGAGTTAGCCTAGTTTCTGGAGGCAAAAGAGAATGCAACCACAAATTTTGAGTGAGGAAAAGAAAAGAAAATGTTACAAATAGTGGAACAAATGACTGGAGTGCTACTCTAAAACTTGGAAGTTGTTGGAAGGAAAACCCTCTGTCTGTCTTTCTCTCCCCCGGTGCTCCCCCCTCTGACATCCAAACCAAAATCCTCTCTTAAAAACTCTCTCTTGCATAACATTCTTTTGTGTCACTGGAAGATAATCAAACATTGAAATGACATTATATACGTAAATGTGTACCTGCTGGGGTGGGTTTGGCTTGCCGTTGATGATAGTGATGCTGAAACCACGGTGACACTCCACAGAACAGCGAGAGGACTCCCCTCCTCCTGTGCACCTACAGAGACACACTGATATATAGATAGTTCTTTTGTTTGTTGCTTCAGCTCTCTGATCGGTCAGTGTTTCATTCCAAAGGGCCTACCTGACAGTGGCGTGCTCTAACTGCGGAGGGCTGCAGTCGTCCATCTGACACGGCTGCCGCAAACAGCTATTGCAGGGGACGGAGGGAGGGAAAGAGAGGGAGAAGAAGAGGGATGAGAGGTGGGGGAGAGACAAAGCAAACAGCCACAAGGTCTGAAGTGATCATTGTTCCTGGCTTTAATCTGATCAAAGGAATACAACGTTTTGGGAGGCTGTCATCTGGAGAATTTAACTGTTATGGTAACAGTTTGGCGTTACCTCAAGTGATGTCACTCGAGTCAACATCAGGCGAGTTTGAAAACAAACTAAATCTGGAGGTGCGAGGTTAGACCTCAGCTGACCTCTGCAGCCTGATTCTCATCTCTGCATGAAGTTAGGGGCACGACATTAGCCACTACTAGCGGCGCTGCATTGTGAAAAAGAAGATTATTTATTGTTGACTATTGTCTGGTGGGAAACGGGGTGCTCCTGATCCACACCTCTGTTCCTAATATTTCCTCGTTCAGAGCTGTGATTGCAGTGTTTTTAAACCATTCATTGTACCTCCACTCACTATGTTGGCACTATGTTGTGGATGTATGCGCAGTACTTGCTACCTGTATGAATGTGACTATGTATTAGGCTGATAATGAAACAGAATATTCCAGGAAATGAAAAAAATTGAATTACATTCCATCTCAAGCCGAAGCGGGTCACCTGTATTTTTTAATGTCTAGAAGTCAGACTTGATGTGATGTGTAAAGAAGGAAAATGCTATATAAATAAAGTTATTATTATTATTATTATTATTATTGTAGTATTTTCATAGTATTGTGTGTTTTTAAATTAATTTATTTCATTTTCAAAAATGATTTTAGAGATTCCTCCAAATACCACGACACAGAGGTCGCGTACCACCAGATGTGCACCCACCACAGTTTTTTTTTTAAACTTATATATTTCCTTTGTGTCAATAAGAACATTCAATGTCTGCGTTTACTATTGAGAGATGTGTACATTGTGTAAGTTGAGTGTGTGTGTGTGTGTGTGTGTGTGTGTAAAGTAGGTAGTTGTGGGAGAGCCCACCCTCTGATGCGCACCCGGTCAGGGCGAAGGTGCTGAAGTGGCAGGATGTCCTCAGGGCCACACCTCCCACTGCCACAGAGGGGGAGGAGAAGAGGAGGATAACAGAGGCCGTGATGAAGAAAGGTTGGGACAGGTCATGGGTCACGTTCACCACCAATGGGTTCCGATGGCATGAGAGGTCATGTGTTCCTAGAAGGATTTCAAGCAGTTCTTTTAGGTTGACCTCTGACTTTAAGCATCATCTTACATCTAACTTTGCTTTAAAAAGCAGTCAAACACAAGTACCTAGTGAGTGGTTCTTGCCAGTGGTATCAGACAGAAGGATGGTGGCTGTCCTCCGACATTGCTCCCCAGACCACGACCCATCGGCAGCCAGGTAGACCATCACAGAGGCTGCCACTCCAGGATGGGCAAATCCCACCTGTGGGATCATTTTAAAGAAGGAAAGAATCATGGATCTCATGCTACAGCAAGAAAAGGTTTACTGTGAGAATAATCCGTTGGCCAGTTGATTTATCCTGTGAATTAAAATGTCTTATGTCTTGTACTAGCACTGTCAGCTTGTGTAGATTAGACTACTGGTCCAGCCTGGTTGGACTCTCCAATGAACACACATCTTTTGGAAGCTAGTTAAGGATTCTTGGCGCTCTACGGCCAAATCCCTCTGGTTAGATGAGAGGACACTGTGTCAGTTAGCAGTGACAAGAACTGGGCATTGCAGATTAGAAAAACAAGGAATTCCACATAAATAGAAATAAAAAGAAAACAGCAGTTGTAGGCCCAGGGTGGGCACTGAGTGCTGTAACATGTCCTAAACCAACGCACCAGTGCTTGTGCATAATACTGCATGTAACTGCTGTGATCCCCAGCTGATCCTGACCTTCGCTCTCTCTCTCTTAACTTTTTACAGCCACCTGTCAAGCCTCCAGACTGTGAGTGTTTCATGCTCGAAAGATAGATTTTGAGTTTTGACTTTAAAGACTTTTTAAAGGCCTTTTTTAGAAAATGAGAAAGCACTTCCAAATGAAGAAGTTAAATGAGACAGACATCTTTTAGAGAGCTGACAGATGGTTTGCTGAGGAACGCTTTTCAGACAGAGCGAGGCTTGATATTTAAGGCGAAGGGAGATCCTTTCAGAGACAGAAAGAACCCTTCAGGGAAAAGTAGGTGTTTCAGATATGGGTGTTATCGCGGAGTCTTTTCATGCTGTGAAAGAGTCTTTTGGGGATCAGGCGTCCTTCCAGAAAGGTTGCAGAGATGTGCCTGATAAAGTGGGCATCCATAAAAGAAGCAGGGGATGGAAAGATGAGTCATTCAACAAAGAAGTGGAAATGATGAGAGAGAAAGAGAAAAGAGAGAAAGAGAAAATGAGCATGTGCAAAGGAAGGAAAAGAGGAGGCTCATGGCTGTAAAGGATCCTATAATCCAGAGCATGACGGACAAGGTTGTGAAGCTATCAGTCAAATCAACAGCTAGCCTACGCTTAGTCTGGACCCGCAGAGCTGATTGTGGGAACTGTGGCTGTGGAAAGATTAAATAATACGAAACTACTAAATATGAGAACCAGACACGGGTCTGGAATGGAAAGCCAGGTCCAAATGCAGTGCAGTACACAAACCAGGACATCTTAGTGAAGCACTGCTGGCTAGAAGAACGTCGTGCCTGCAGAGATAAGCAGCCATGTGAATCATTTCACCTGCAGGAGCGACCATTCTGTCAACAACTCTAAAACATTCATCACAAATAAACAATTAGTCTTCATTTTTAGGAGGTAATTAATGTCTTTGTTGCTCTGTACTTTCTGGAGCCATAATAAATGATCATGATGAATTATGTGTTCACGATGAACTAAGAGATCTATTTATGATTACAAAATTATTATTCTTCCTCCACATGCCAGTATTTGAATAACTTGTGAACCTATTAAGCATTTAATTATGAATGATGAGTTAATTATACAACACTTGGTCTTCAACTATTAGTAAACCGGTAATGATCATTTTATGGATGATTCTGATTAGTACGCACTGGGTAAAAAAATAAAGAATTAAAGTCCATGTCGTGATTTGCTAATCATCTACAGATCATTAGTACCCATAATTCACAGCTGACCTGGAAAATGAGTAATTATGGTAACCAATGTATTGTATGAATCATGCAATTGTTAGAAAGTTAGGAATGTGTGTGTGTGTGTGTGTGTGCGTGCGTGCGTGCGTGCGTGCGTGCGTGCGTGTGTGTGTGTGTGTGTGGAGCCAGCAGTCTGTGCGAGAGGCCCTTCAACCTTTTTTTTTTTAAGTATTGGAAAGAGCTGGAAGCTGTTGAAGACAGAGTAGCCACCCACAGTCATTCAGCAAAGGGGAAAACACATACAATATGTGCACACGCGCGCACGCACACACACACGAGTACCTTCAGCCAGAATGAATGTTCGAGGTCATTGTTTGTGTCGGTCTGGGCGGTACACGGGAACCAGGCATCGGTGGGCAGTTTCTCGCTGACCTCCAGGTGCTGGTACCTGCAGAGCTTCAAAGTCAAATAGACAATAAATAATGAGAAGTAATCATGCTTTATTGCATAATATTAGTAATTTATTATGCGTTTTATTATCCACAACCTTAGCTGACCTTTTAATGTGACAGATACTTCCCTGTACCAACCGTTAATCCCACTGCTTCCACTGGATCGTCATTTATTCCACTTTATGGTGGAATGACCAAAGGTTCACAGAACCTGACTTTATTGTGTTAACTTCATGAGTTCTATTAGACAGACTCTTTGGCAAGCCTTTTGACAGGCTATGCTGACTTTTACTCATGACACTTTGATTTGTTTTGTTTATTGCACCTTTCCTCATACAGACGCCATGGCGTGAAAAATCCCAGGAGGTTTGCCAGTTCCGAGATGCTGGAACCAGTGTGTCTGACACCGGCTCTCCTCCCATGATAAAAGTGGCTTAAATCATGTTCTTTGCCCAGCTTTGCAGAACTCACTTAACTCTGCATCTTTTTTTTTTTTTTTTTTTTTTTTTTTGCTTGTGCTTCAGTCGTACGTGACCAAATGCATCGAGGAGCGAGGCAGATCAGAGAATGTTTCTAAAACTGTCAGTTAATTGAAAAGCAGTGATGGGCCTGAGGGACCTCGTGTGATAGCAGAGATTTTATGGGAGATGTCAGAGCTTGGAAATGATTGATGTAGTTTAAAAATAAAACAGGGGGAGCTATACAGCATTCAGGGTTGCTGTGCAAAGCCCTCTCTCTGGCTCGCTTGGCTGTGTCACTGTGACCTGAAGAGTTTTTACATTACAGCTGATTCTTATTTTGACTCTAACTTCATTTTTGAGGGAGAGACAGAGAAAATTCAGTAGGTAGACAAAAGAAAAGAAAAAAAAATTGCTGCTTGTGTTTATTCTTAAGATCTGCGTGAGTGGGACCTCTCACATAAAACTGTTGTTTGTATCAGCAGAGGCCAGCAAAAATAATCACCTGAGCGCATAAATCTTTGTAATAAAGCTTCCGGCCACCAGTGGCAGCACTGAAAACACTGCTGCTCCACTCAGTTAGTGAAGAAGAATTGGTCATCCACATTTGATTTGATGGGTTGATTGATTTCCTGTATGTGCTCTCCACTAGAAGTTGTGTTTTTTGTTATTTTCAACCAAACTGTCCCAGACAATAGTATAGGCCTTGATTAGCCGGCTGCTAACACTTTACAGTGCAGGGCCCTGTGGTTCATACTTCATACCTTGGTAATTGACGGCTCCCCAGTGGCAGCATGGGCGGGACAGTGATTGGGATCATGATGAGAAGCAGTAGCGGTGGACGCCCACTGGTCTATGTAGCCCAAAGGTGTGAAGTAACCGCAGTCCTGAACACTGGAGCCGCGCTCGAACTCCTCGCACACGCCGTCGCCGTCAAAAACATAACACTGACTCGGTTCACCTTGGGAGACAGAGAGGAGAATGAGCGAGGAGGATTTATGAAAGAATATAAAGCCTGGTTTCTTAATCTGGCAGGGTATATGCTCATCCCCCACTGTTAGACTCCCATCCAAATCTATTTGTCAGTGAACCAAATCTGAGCAAATCTTTTTTGTGTTTTCGTTGGCCACTTTTAATGTTAGCCACGTCAACTCGACCATATCTGACTCTCTGTGCTGTCAACAGACTGTAAATTATGCTCAGAAATGAACTTTGACTTCAATTAATTATTGAAGATCACAACAATTTCATAAGGCTAATAGGCAGAAAGAGAACTTAATATGTGACTTGGCCAGTTAGCCTAATCCCAAAAGCACCTCAGCAGGCCATGGGTATCTATAAGTCACCAAGAAACAACAGCAGCAGCATCATGTGTTACAAAGACCTGTCGACAGTTGTTCCAAGTCCAGCACAAAACAAAAAACACACACAGGAAGATATTCCTTTGGCCTATTATTGTGTCCACTAATAAATTTAGAATTTTGTTTTTTTTATAAACTCAGCTTTTATCAAAAAAAATTCAACATAAAACCAAAGGAAAATAAAACACCTGTCCACGAGAGCCTAAGGTAGACCTCATAGTCATCTTATGCAACATTATGCAGCATTTTGTCATTATTGTACAGCTGACTGTGGAAAGCGACCGCAAACTAGGGCTGTCTTTTCTTAGTCAGTTACACCAGTCAGTTAGTCTAACCCTAACCACCTTTGTCTTTGGCTGACCACAGATGCTAACATCTCGTCTATATACCTGGTTTGTATGTTGGATATCCTCAAACGTAACACCTTCCCAGGTAGTTATTCCAACCTTAACCACTCTACTTGCCTCCACTTCTTGCCTAAACCTAACCCCGCTCTTTTTTTAAACCCAATCTGGTTGATTGCGATGGCCCGTGCACTGCCTCTGGCTCTCTACCACAAACTGTGTGAGTTGTAGGATAGCACATGGAGAGTCAATAAACTGAACCCTAAACCTAACCCAGCTTCTTAGGGTCTTGATGGACAAAGGTGTGCATGACAAGAAATACTCAACTAAAGGTTTCAACCACATCTCATAATCTTCCATCGTGGATGAAGTCACAGAGATCTTACGCTTTCTGTTGTTTGCTTGTTTGTTTTTGTCAAACTACTGTATCCAAGGTCAAAGAATGACTTTTCACAAAGCATGAGCTGAACAACAGCTTGTAATGCAGCATAAATCCATAAACCGGGTGGAAACCATCAGACACTTCAGACGTTTGGCCTCATTAACATCTGGACAGCTGCAGAAGTTAGACAGACAGAGCCGTGTCAGAGAGTCAGCGCCGCACAATTGGCTTCAATTAGCCGACGGAAACGTGTTTCTGATAAAAGGCAAATTAAGCCTCGACAATTCAATGGCATATTGTCATCGCGAGTTCATTTGGCAACGCTGCACTAAGTGAACTCACCAAACACCCCACCCCTGCTTTGACAACACCTGTGAAAATGATTAAGTCTTCTCAATTCCAAGTCTGTGTATTTATCAAGCCTCACAAAAGAGGACTACTTGACAGTCTTTGACTTAACTATTAAGGCCATCTGTTTTTTATTTAAGGTCTGCATGCCGTAATCATATTGTGCAATTTAACCTTTATTTAATCAGCCAGTTAAAAAATTAAGTTAAAAATCAGTGGAATCTATAAAAAAGCAGCACCCCCTGAACAAATGCAGCTTGTGCGCGGCTTGTCTGTGATGAGATGACTATAAAAGCAGTCCGTGTAGTTACTGCAGATCCACGGTGGATTGAGCAGGAGCAAGACAACACTGCATCGCTGGAGTTAAGTCGAGCGAATGTGGCAAGGAAACCCAAACAAATATTCTGTCTATGACTAAGAAGTACAACTGAATAATTGGTTTTAAGTGTTGCAATTTGTAAAAACCTGTTTTTGCCAAATTGTTTTCCTTCCTAGTCATGATGTCTTTTATTGTAAAACAAGAGATGTAATAGCTTCAGTCACGGAATGGCTAGCCTCGGTGGTAGAGGAGGAGGAGGGATCACTCTTTGCTTGTTTCCCCTGACAAATAAATTGACTGGATGATAGAAATTTGATCCGCGTAACAAGCTCTCGTAACACAAACCCTTCCACCACACATGAATACGTACCATCCAGCTGCAAGCAGAAACAAGACATGGCCTAAAAAGGAACTAACTAACACACTGTCTTGTCTCTTGGCAATATTATGGAATATTTATGTTATTAAAAAAGCCATAGTTATTCGTGTTAGCCTCTGGTGGTTGAGGAGTGTTGGGATAAACACTGTGTTATACAGAGGGTAAATTTTAAGGATGCGGAGGAACACCACATACCACAACAGTGGAGCTGATTTCTCGTGTCACTGTGGCTAATGCCGACTCTCATCCGGCCCAAGTCTTTGAATGAGAAACAGAGACACTTGGAGACACATGAATGTGTTGGACGTGAAAGGCCGTGGATGTGTGTGAGGCTTTAATGATAAGTGTCACAACATAACACAGTGTTCAGTGTGTGGTGGTGGTGAGCAGCGCGATGGGCTGCGTTCTCGTTGCCTTCCGTCGACCACTTGGCACTCTTTGAATGTGTTTACCTAATATCAAGGTCACAAAAAAAAAAAACACATGTTGACATGTTGACTCCTTCAGCCTTCTGCTTTCAATGGAGTGTTTTGGGTGAACTCCCTTCAGTGTTGTGTTGTGAGGCTTCTGTTGTGGCCTGTCTGCATGCTTCAGACTGGGCGAGGGAGCAGACACAAAGTATTGTTGTCCTGTGGTGGAGTCACAAACGATGGGGGCACTCTCTGTGGCTTCTTTGTTTGTCTTTTGCCATGTTATGCTGCTTGTTTTTGGTACTTTTTACTGCTTTTTTAACCACCTGGCCCAGAGTTAATGGAGCAAAATTTGGCCCCGCTCTCATGGCTGAAAACTGTATATGGGAATCATATCAAAAGGATTTTTTTTTTCTTTTTTTATATATTCTGCAGGCAGGAAATGGCAGTTAGGGTTGTTCTCTACACATAATAGAAAAGTGAACAATCACCACTAATACAGAGAACCCCACAGTGACTCTATCCAACATTAACACTGATGCAAATGACACTTTATGCTGAACCTGGAGGTTTCAACATTAAAGAGTCTTAAAAGACCAGTGTGTAGGATTTAGTGTCATTTAGGGTGTGGTCACTAACTGCAACCCCCTCACCTTACCATCTTCAAGGTGTGAAGGTGAATCTCCTATGATGCTAAGTTAATGGTTTCAATTGTTTCAGTGGTTTCACTAAAGGTCCAGTTTATAGAATTTAGTTTCATCTAGTGGACTAATCACTGCATTGCAATCTCAAGGGGAAATAATACTTTATTTATCTGTTCTGGGCTACTGTAGAAACAACATGGTGGACTCTGGTGGAGTCACACATATAAAAAGCTTATTTTAAGGTAACAAAAGTATAATCTTTCTTATATTCAGGTGATTATACACTAATGAAAACATATTTATGCATGTCATGTTCTGTAAATGGAGCCCACTAAATTGGACACACTGGACCTTTAACAGGTGTATCTCGTTTTGGTAACTAAAACTTCAACCCCCACCAAGTTGTTTTTCTCTACAGCCATATGACTCGTGAGCCACAAATGAACAGTTTCTGAATGTTTCTCATCTTACCAAAAAAAAAGTCTCTGCTTGTTGATTCTAAGAAACAAATCATACATTCTTGTCTGAACCTCACCGAACGTTAACCTGGCCTAAAACCCTAACCACAGTTGCTCTTTCCTAATTCTGAGCTTCTTGATGGGTAAAAAAAAAAACAAAAAAAAAAAACAAAGGATGAGCAATAATCCCCCGAGCTGTCCTCTGCATGATTTGATTCTGGCGGTCCGATCTACAAGGTGGCCTCCAATCATCGAACTACAGGGTCAACAGTTGTCAGACGCGGAAGCTTTTACGGCTGATTATGATCTCTGGCTGACTGTTCCTGCACATGTGATTTGATCATAAAAAACGTATTACTTACTTTAGATAAATCACATCAGATAAAATGAAAAATGGCAACAGTGTCTAAAGAATAACTTGTTATTGCGAGTTGATTTTTGCAAGTGTTCAATCCAAAAACCACAACATGATCTTTGATAAAAATCAATAAACTTCATTTATCAATATGCCCTGGCCTGCATCAATTGCTTGAAATCTTTTAAAGGCCAAAACTTATTTAATAAAGGAAACATGGCTGACATGGGTTTTGAGACTGAACAGTGTACTTTAGTGCTGAAAAAGTGTTTTTCTGGCGTTTCCCTGCCAACCTAATGTCAAGATGCTTTAGATTTCCAAACAAGACTTGTGACTTAGCAAACCAAAAACTTACTTTCTACCCTTCGGCTCATCTGTTTTCTCTTATGTTGCGGTGATGCTACATTAATGGTTTGTGGAATCAGCTCAAGCCAGAAGCTTTTATGTCTTGTAAATTAAATTTGATTGGCTTGGATGTTTTTTTCTTAATACTGCTGCATGCACAAATGAGAGATTTCTGCCTATTTAGTGACTGCTCTTTTACACTAAAACTTTATATGGTGTTGCCATTGTTTTGAAAGAAACCCCCACTGCTCAACATGCTCTCAGCTTTAAACTCTGTGTGTGTGTGTGTATGTGTGTGTGTGTGTGTGTGTGCATTTGTGTGTTAACCCTCGCTGGAGTGAACAGGAGTCACTCACCCTTACAGTTGAAGCCCATCTCCTTGTGGCATTTCTTAGAGCAGCCATCACCATCCAACAGATTATTGTCGTCACACTCTTCTGACCTACAGAGAGAGAACCACCACCACCACCATCATCATCATCATCATTATTATCATCATTATTATCATCATTATTATCATCATCATCACTTTCATTTCACATGACATGGACATTTTCAGTGTGTAATTAGTGTCCATCTTCATCATCTTCAGTGCACAGACCCTTGTATGAGGCCATCTCCACAGTAAGGCTGCCCATTGGTGTAGAGGAGAGGTGGGGAGAAATCGCTGAGGACACCATCTGCCTCCACCTGGATCATGTACTGGTACTTGACTCCCTGCTTCACATAGCTGGAGAGGAGAGGAGAGGAGAGGAGAGGAGAGGAGAGGAGGGAAAATGGTTTCGTGATTGCTCAAAATTGTAAATTTATTTTGGCATAATAAAATTATTAAATAGAAGTTCAAAGTTTGTTTTTTACTGCTCTGTGTGGTACAAACTGATCATATAATCTTTACAGGCTTGTTGATACTAATGACTCATTCAATACTTAACAAAATAAGAAAGAAGTACCGTGGTTTCTGGTGCCAGCCTATAGCACATCATGACCTGCGTCTACTTTGTGCATTGTGGGGAGGAAGCATTGTATTTGTGGTAAATCAATTCTGCATGAATCCTGATCTATTCTGCAAACAGTGGCTCATGGGACTGCAAGAACAAAAGTAGAACTTGCACTCACAGTTGCTTCTATCTGTAACCTTGTAGTATCCAGTGACCTTAAGGCCTCCATGGGAGGAAGTGTGTGTAACCATACCTCGGCTCCATTGTCGGTACTATTGATCTGTTTTGGTGTGCTGTGTCTATAAAAAGAGCCTCCCTGTTTTCCCAGCACAGATCCACTGCTTCTGTATCCGCCTGGCAAAGCCTGAAAGTTAACCAATCACTCATCTATCTGTGGCCTGTCCGATTTCTCCAGACTCCACAAATTTCCTTTATTAATTATGGATCAGAGAAGGAAATGAAGAATTTTTGGATATATATTTGTATTTACCCTCAAACAGCTCTCTCCCTCTCTCTGCTCTCAGAGGCCTCTCATTACTTCATGATAGTTACGGTGAGGTTTAGGTAATCTTTTCCCTTTTGCCTTGTTGCACTTCACGTTTCCTCCTCGCATACCTAATTCTCTCTCAAACATACACACTCAATTAACAAATATCATCTTTGTCTCTTTAGAACAAGCTAACCGCCTACTCGCATGTAAGAAAACCTCTGTTAAATCACCACGCTGACACAGAAAAATGTGTGTAAACTACAAAATGACTCATAGGACTAACCACTCAATGCCAGCAGTGTTACATATGTAAATAGAAAACAGTTAAGAAACATCGAGGATGGAGATGTAATCCAGGGAAAACAAGACAACACAAATAATATTCTAAGGCCGGAGGGTGCCTGAAACGAGCTGGTTCAAGGAAAGATTTGCGCAGGCATGTCGAAAGGCAAAGGTGTTTACAGTCAAACCTCTCAAATGTCAACTTGCCGTCAAAGAAAAGGGCGTGAGAACCTACAAATGGGCATAATGGCGCACACTTTGGGACAGTCCTTCTTCAAAGATATTCCTGGTGCTACACTCGTTTGAAAGCGATGAAAATAGTTGTATAAAGAATGCAAAGAGGGAGCTTGAAATCCTACAAACCTTGTCTCCTCTACACACTTGCTCAACGAAGGTGAAAGGGGTGTGATTGTTGATTTCGTAAAGTTCTGAAAATTATCAGAGAAGATCAGAGACATTCTAATGATGCTGTTTAATATTTGACAAGCACTTGGAAAAACCCTAACCCCTAACAGCCACACCTTTTCAACATCAGATTGAGGGAAAGCTGCATTCGACCATTTCTGTAACTTTCCGAAACCAATCTGACATTCACACCCCACTTCATGCTGTGATGGGCCAGTGTTTGAACTCTGTTTTTTTCATTTGTTCCACAACTATTTGGGTGTGAACAACCCGAGTGCAACACCATGAATGTCTTCCAGGTGAGTCTGTCTGAAAATGTGCGCCGTTCTTGATTTATTACCTCAGTAAACAGTTTCCTCATGAGTTTATAGTCTCAATCTCTAGTTTCAAGTCTTCCACTCAGCATGATGTTCATTTTGTAAATTATGGCCCTGTTAAGAGTAAAATAGATGATAAAGCAGGATATGCTTTAGGGCCTTGTGATTGACAAGTCATTCTCAGGGAGTTCGTCTGGCGGAACAAACCGGGCTCACAAAATTGAGTCAAACTGTCAAACTAGCCAGGGCTGATCAAACATGGATGCAGATTGTGTTACTGCATGGACTATTTCTCATTTTAAATGTTTTCAGAAAGATATTTTAGCAACTGTGACATGAGAACATTTGTGACTAGATCGGAAAACTGAGTCAAAACCAAGCACAGCCCAACTGCAGTACGTCACCCACTGGCTCTACACTCTTGTCCAAATATGGTCACTTCTGGCTCCAAAAATACAAGATAGCATGACTAATGCCAAATTTGAGGCTTGAACATGTTTGTCCGCAACCAATAGGTGAGGTCACGATGGGTTTACACTTGGTACACTTGGTATGTATGGTGCTTCCCATGGTGCCCACCTTTGCTGTTGGGGCCATGGATAAGGTAAGGTTCAGATAAAGGTAAGGACGTTGATGTGTGCTAATTTGTGTCCTGAACTTTTGTGCTGTTCTATTCATCAAACATTATTCACTGGTTTAAAGATGTAACTGATTTCCATCAGCGTCGAATCACAGAATACCTAACAAAGACATCTGAAACACTCAAAGATGACACCAGATAATAACATCTGAAAGTGAAGAGTTTTGATTGATTGAGCAGTCCATGGTCCCCCTCTCTCACGGCCTGTGCTAACTATGGTTCAGCAAGAGGAAACATCTGAGGACCAGATCCAGGCAGTCACTAGTGTTTATGGCCTCTGCTGCTCACATTTGGTTCATATTCAAAAAGAGAGAAAAAAAAAACAATATGCCTCTGCTTACTTTGCTTTACGTCTGCTGGGCTGTCTCCCTCTGTCCCGTCTCACCCCTCCTCACCTCAGTATCTTCCACTTTAAGTTTCATTTCTATTGCTCCCGCGCTTGTCTTTGTGTCTCTCCCTGTATGTTTTTCTATATCCTTTACAATTCCCTTTGTCTCGTCTTCCCCTCATCCTCTCTTCTCTCCATTATCCCACCCCTCTCCCTTCTTTTCCAAGCTCATTGCTCTCAAACACTCTCTTCTCCTCACATCAACCCCTCTCTGCCCTCCTCAGTCTCACATAACTCAATCCCCACTGGTTCTTACATCTTTTTGCACTTAGACACAGCTTGTGTAACAGACGTGTTCCCTGAAAAATAAACTGTTTTTGAAGCTGTGTCCACCTAACATCCTCCCTGCTCTGTAAAAGAGCAACAGCTTCTCAGAAATGCCACAACTTTTGGAATCGGACCCAAAGTGATCAGCAATCATGTGACACGGCAGGTACTTATCAGCTTTAAGTGTTGAGGTTGTAGTGGAGTAGAGGGAGATTTAGGATATTTCAGGGAGAGTTCTTAGCGAGATAAAAAATAAATAAATTAATTAATTAAAAAAAAAACTGGCTCATGGCTTTACATTTGGATTCCCGTAATGATCTGGACACCCCACAGGACAGAGACAGGATACTGTACAAACTGATTCAAGTCAACCCCCAAACTTCAGCGTGCTTTTGATTGAGTATATGCTTGTTGAAACACATTTGGATCAGTAGCCACAGCTCGGCATCCGCATGCTGGAAAGATTTGTGTTCTGAGCTTTTCAAACAGAACCAGACCCAAACACTTTTCAGAGACAGATAACTGTGGATTAGCAGATCTGAGGTCTGTTGTGGAACTTGTACTCCACGTTGGCCCAAAATGACTGCAGCCTTATTTTCCTCTGAGACAAGGCAGTGTGTGTGTGTGTGTGTGTGTACTCTGTGTTAGTAGTGCACAGCCTCCATGTTATAAATATTCATTTGCACCTGAGAGAAAACCGGACTCGGGAACTTGCCTCAGGTGGAGTTCTGGGTATTTTCGGGTGGTTTGGACAGAAAAACACAACTGTCAATTCCCATTACACATTGTGGCTGCCTTCTGCATAGCAGAGTTTATTTATGAACACATAATAAACTTTCTGGGTCGATGTAACATTAATGCCACTTCCAAACTGCCGCGTGTTGACCCAAGTTCACGTGTTTGGGGTTTTCTCCTCCAGCTGGGGTCACTATTGCAATGTATGAAGTGACCTTAGAGAGCTGACACTAAACCAGACAAATTTAGCTTTCATTGCAAAATAAAATTGAAAAAATGACTGTAGGGAAGTTCTGACTAAAACTTAAAACATTAAAATGTCTAAAAACACTGGACCTGTCATATTTATTCTACTGAGTTTTGAACTTTTTCCTCTGGTAATGGTGAGTTTCTGTGCTTGCCTCTAGTTCCTATAACTTCCAGGATATGTCAGAGGGTGATGAAGGCAGTCGGCGTACGTGACTAAACATAATGTGCATAATTACATTACTTCATCTGGGGTTGTTTAACAATGAAGACAACAACTCCCATGATCCCATGCTACCTAACGACATCATCAAACTAGTCTGTTGTGATTTTTTGGGGTGTGGGACCCTAACCCAACCTTTACATCCTGTACGTTTAATTGAAGGCAAATGAGTTTTGACTACATCGAGTGTCTACCTGTCTGTGAAAGTCTGCTGGATCTGAGGTGACGGGGGTTTGCTGGTGAAGGGCGGGTTCCTCTGAATCCTGTACAGCAGAGGCTGACAGCTGGAGCACATAGGGCTGCCGGGATCTGAAGATAACATGGCGGCATCGATCTCCATCTTCTCATCGAAGGTGCAGAGTTTTATGGCGGCAATGGCGGCGTTGTGGGTGTCTAGGCGCAACGTGAAGGGCATGTCACAGAAGACGTGCTGGGGTCCGAGGTTGATGATTTTTCCTGTGTCCGTTATCAGCTCTATGTTATCTATGGCTGGGTTGTCTGTGACATGGAAATACAGATATATAGGATAAATATTTCAGCTGTCCTTAACAGTGCTCTTAACAGGGGATGCAAAGCTTATATTGGGAGTGGGGAAATTCACTTGCTACAGTAGCTCATATACACAACTTAAAGACTTAAAGAGTTACTCAAATAAGAAATAAATATTAAAAAAGTCATGAAGTCATGCTGGTGTTAAAGAGTGTGACAGCTGTTGGAATGAAGGACCTGTGGTAGAGCTCCTTCTTACACAGTGGGAGTAACAGTCCAGTGTTACTGAAGGAGCTGTTTAAGACCCCTTAAGGTTTTTATAGTAACTAAACATCAAGCTAACAGCTCAAACTAGAAACATTTTAGTGAACCAAAGTTCACTAAAATGAATATAAAAAGCAGACTTCAGAAGAAAAAAAAGAAAACTAACGATGATGAAAGTGACAATAATGATAGTGTACTTAGCGGAAAAAAATATTATAATAAAAATATACGGAAAATATGTCAAAACAACATCTATGATGAGGTGCAGAGGTTCATTGACATTGATGTGTTTTGTGTGTATTGTAATACCTGTTCTGAACATCCAAATTATAATAAAGAAAAAACTCAAACTAATGCTGAAACTCAAGAAACAAACTGAAATTAAATTGAAATGAACCAAAGTTGAAAACCAAAACCTATAATAAGCAAAACCTATAATAACTCTGATTTACAGACAGTGAATACTGGTTTTTCTCCTGGTTTCACATCAAATGGCTTGAAATCGTTCTACTCAGCTGAAACAGGACTGCTGTATATATTTCAGATCTGTCAGAATCATATAGTTTACAATTTAGACTTACTGGATAAATCCATCAGTTTAAATCTGCTTGCTAAGTGAGAACTCCTATTCGGCTACAACTGCACTAAATTTGGGCCACTGGTTACATCAGCTGTTTTCAAAGAGAGGCTTTTGCATCCAGAGGATCTGCGTCACTTCCTGTCTGTGCGTTGCTTCATAAGCCTCATGTTGTTTACACTTCCAGCCTCCAGCCTTTCACCACAACTGCATACTGTTCCCTTCCAGTCCTGCTGACTAATGCATTACATCTCCTGCTGCCTTCATTAAACATAATAATCAATAACAAGTCTCACATTTAGGCACATATTTTTATGCACACGGAGTTTACACACTTAATGAAGTTGGATAAAAATGTTCTAGTCTTGAGAGTTCTAGCAGTATTTACCGTCGTGCTTGTCTGTATAAAGTTGTCATAGAGCGGCACTCACGTGAAGACATGTAGGTGACCCAGAGGGTGAGAGTGTGTGGAACAATTGGGTGGAGGAACTTCAAAGTGAGGGTGCAGCCCTCTATGTCAGGACACGGCAACGTCACGTTGGTGTCCGGAAAGTTGAGCATCGGACTCCAGGCCTGGAGACTGGGATCACATGGCTGCTCCACATCAGGTGGGCCTGGAGTTCAATAACATCACAGAGGCACACATGTTTGTATTACTTCATCCATTCCATAACCCTAAAGCTGGGAACACATAATGCTCGTTCAGCCGTGGCGATGATCAGAAAGTGTGCTGAGCCAGAAATGTCTGCATTTTATTTCTTTCTTTCTTTTTTTTTTTTGTTAGTGCCCTTTCTCACTGGTTTGAAGTCGAGAGGCTCATTTGGAGAAAGCTCATGCCATCTTACAAAATCTATCAATATTTAAATACGATGACGACGGCTGATGATGGTTTCCTTATGTCGCTGGGGGGGTGGGGTGCCACTGCCTGTCAAATGCAATCAAACCAGCTTGATGAAGCACGTGTTAATGAATAAAAGATACCGTGAGGATGTGGTGTCAACATGTATTTAACACATTTCTCACTATTTTACCAGCAAAACTTTCTCATTAGCAACGTGAGAGCAAGATTTTACAGTCAAGACCCCCCCCCTCCCCCCTTACTTAAAGCATGGTCCACATTTAGAAACGCAGTAGTGAGTCCATTAAAGCAGACAAAACGAGTTGCTAATTGTTACAGTGTTAGTAATTAGCACAGTGGAATCACATAGACAAAGGCAAATAAAGTCTTCATCTTCGAAACGTGATACTCGGTTTCATCATCTTCTCTCTCTACTCTCTGCAGAGCCACGTAGTTTAAGTGCTCTCCTTTTGAATTATAAACCACTTTAAGGCTTGATACAGCACATAAACTAATTTAATCCTTCACAACAGGAGCACATGTTGTTTTCCCCGTTGCCTCAGGAATGTGGCGCAAAAAGGACAATTCCAGGCAACAGTGTTTTGCCCATTAAACTTGTGTTTTGTATTGCCGGCCATGATATCCACGTTGAAATTGTCCAATTTCCCTCCCTTCTCTCTCCCTTTCCCCGCTCAAGGCGATGTTGCCCATCTCCGCTGGCTGACAAAGTGACCCCGTGCATCATCTTGTCTTTAGAAGTGGGAAAGAGTGAAAAGGGAGCCAGGGAAGCCAGCAGACTGGCTGTCTCCTCAGCTGTGCGCATACCACTGTTTAGAGTAAGACTGTAATTGACTCTTTATCATCATTATGATCCCGCAGCGAAAGAGAGGGAGCCGTAATCCCCCCTGTTCCTCCTCGCCGCTTGTTTTCAAAGCATAAATTCCAGCAGAGGATTTCCACATATTTTGGTAGAGTTTCCACGGAAGGGAAGGAAAGTGTTATTGTGTTCATAGGGTATTTTGTTCTTTCCTTCTCTTATTCTTCTCTCTTTCTCTTTGCTTTCTTGTGCTTTCTTGTTCTTTCCCCCTTCACCCTACATGTCATGTCAAAGGAAACTGGGCTTCTGCAGAGATTATGACTAGAATAACAAGGGCCATGTGCTCACATGAAGTGTAATGTTTCAAAGCACAGTGCTATGAGCTGCACGTTTTTTTTTTTTTGTATTGTTTTGTTTTTTTTTTTTTGTTTATGACAGAAGTTCAATGTTTGAACAGCAGCCAAACATTACCCAGAGTAGACGCTTTGCCTAATAATCCTTGTTCTCGCTTTGGCTAAAACAAGACAGAGACAGAGAGAGGTCTGTAGCTGAGGGCAATTATCATTTAATGATTTTCTGCTTTTTCCTCTTCCAGGAGCCATTAGCCTTGCACGCACCTGAAATTTACAGCAAAGAGAGTGTGTGTGTATGATGTGCTCTTTGGAAACAGAACTCAAGGACGCAAACTCAAACCGCCACATTCTTCTCCGTCAATAATAATAACTTGACTGTAAGCAATGATGAGATAATAATTCTAACCCCCGTTATTTATTTGAATAAATTTCAAGTAGAAAAATAACCTTGTTTGATCGAGTAATTTATGACAACCAAACACCATCTTTATATGCAGCTGACTTCTGTTTATATTCACACTGAACTGAAGGAGGTTGTTTGTGTGTGTGTGTGTGTGTGTGTGTGTGTGTGTGTGTGTGTGTTGCAACAACAGCTACTATTTCCAAACACTTTTCTGTTTTTTGTTGACAAAAATTAAACATTATAAATCCTCACATTATATAGATGTATTAATATTCACCAACCAGCAACCTCCATGGTGGTGAAGTGAAGAAAATGCCTAAGTGCCAAAAAGTGAAGTTCCTCGAACGTCCACTTCAGGCTGGCTACAGTCTCCATAAGTCCCCATGTTAAAATGTCCAACTTCACAGCGGAAATAAACATGTTTACCGCCTGGTACAAAAAGGGGTGAATTTTTATGGAACTCACCTGTTCAGATTACATTAAGGTTATGCAGAATTAACTGCTTTGACTGACAGGTGGGTGATATTACAGGTGGCTTGTTTCAGCACACAGACTTCATTCAGCCTGCCTCACCTCCACACACGATGTACTACTATAGTATTAGACACATCTATGCACAAACACACACAGACTGCTTTGACTGACCGACTGCCTCCTCGGGTGTCCAGTAGCCTGACGTATCACAGATGCGAGGGGACGACGCCTCGTAGGCGTACTGGTGGAAAACGCCGTCTCTCTCGCAGTCTCTACAGTTGATCGCAGGCGTTTGGACTGAAGAGCTGGGGAGACAGAAATATCACAAATAGCCTCTTTTGTGCATTCAGGTGTTCATCAGGTTAAATACAAAGCAAAAACAGCACCAGTAAGAAAGACACTGAAAGTTATTACCAGTATATTAAGTCCACTGGCTGGTCTTGTTAGCAGCTTGAATATGTTTTTAATCACCAGGCGTTGCATGTTAATTTCCCATTACACTGCTTCCTAGTTGTCAGTGAAATGATACGCCACAATCTATATTGCTATATAGCTATAGCTATTTATACTACAATGGTTGAAGAGAAGCCACTGAATGCACCACCAGGCTCAGGCTTGTGTTGTTCAGAAAACAGCATGTATGTTGACTTGAGAACGTGACATGTGATGGTTGCAGCTGACACCGACTTCATGTGAGTGTTTAATGTATGCCGAATAGGATGCGTCCTGTTCGATGGAACGGCACCTAGGCCGTCAGGCTCTCCAATCCAGAGGATACAGTTCAGTGGACTGAAGATATAAAAGCTTGGCCGGTCTTGGTACTCTCAGTTTGCCTGCATGTTTTCATTATGTCAGACTGTTAACAGATGTATTAACCTGTTGAAACTAGTACTGCGGTAGTCACTAACTACCTGGGGACTGGGCCAGGTAACATTGATGCTTTTTTGACTGTTTTTATCTTGTGAGCAACATTTCTCTTGTAGTTTGGCTCACTTGTTTCTGTCTGTAGGAATTATTCCAGGTCTTTGTTTTACCAAAAACACCTGCAGCTTCCCTTTCCCTTCAGTCGTAACAATGAGTCTAATAGTTGCAAAAGATCCCATGCAATCATACCTCTGATACAGCTGTCCTCTTATAGGTGCCACCCAATAGATAGAGACAGAATCTGGACTGTGGTCTGTCACTATGGGCGCCAGAGGGATGGGGGCAGGTCTCTGTTCCGTCAGCCACTTCTGGTAGACCAAGTCAAGATAACAGTGCATCCGGGCCACTTGGTTGGGAGTGAAATGGTCGGTGCAGTTGTCATCTGATGTGATAGAATGAAAGGAAAAAGCCCAGGTAACCATCATGGATCAGGTTCTAGCTCTAGCCTGTCTAACTTCACATGGTTGGAAGAAATTAGCTTTATTGCAGAGTAGGTGAGATAACACCCTGTGAAAGGGACAGCAACTTCTTTGCATGCAAAGCTGAATCAGAGTAAACTGTCATCATTTATGGAACATTAACCACGTGTTTCCCAGTTTGCCTGCTTCGTGTCGTCTATCTTTCTACTCTGCCTGTAACATATCTGACAGTAGGTCTGCTGTTAAATACAAGAAAGGAAGATGAAAGAGCGTTTGTCTACTGCACCTGTGTAACTCATGTAATTGCTGTAAGGTGTGTTCTGGTACGTGGTGACTCCACAGGTATCATTGACAGCTCCGGGATCATGGCAGACTTTGGATTTGGGTGTTGGTGCGGTGTCGGCACACAGATCTCCTGTCTCCATGGACGGGGTGGTCTCCTGCAATTGCACATGACACAAAAGAGCTTCTAACAAATGTTCACGCAACAGTGAAAAGCTCTACCCAGGTAGGACTGTGTTCAGCTTATTGATAGCAGATGAAGACGTACACATCCCCGCGTTAAGTAACATTTGTGATACAGAACAATAAACATTTGTTAAAAACTTTAAATACAGTAGAGCTGCGCGTACAGACACCTCAAGGTGTCTTACCTGACATGGATCATCACAGGAGTCGCGCTCGCTCACCCCCTTGAAGACATGGTACAGCCCCAAGATGTGACCCATCTCATGGATCATGGTGTTGTGGTGACCCATGGTACCAAAGTAGGACGGGTTCAGCACCATCCCACCTGAGGACAGATGATAACATTTACAGTATGGGTCATAATATTATTACTGTCTAGATGCTGAAGAGCGAGAAGAACTTTCAACGCCTCACTCCACCACTTTGGTGGACATAATGAAGTCCAACAGGTGAACTGGTTTTTGTGCCCTTAATAACAGGAAATCCTCAGAATCAGCTTCTCTCTATTACCCATGTAGGGTTTTTTTTAATAAGAAGATTCCACCACCACAACACCATCATCCAACAAAACAACAGATCACACAACAAATGTGGCTTTGTGTTTTCTTCCCGCCACCACAGCAAGCTGGCATTTCCAAAAAGAGAAACAGACCAGCACAGTAAAAGATTAAGAACTGTGACATTTAAAACCAATTAGGAATGAAATAAAATTTTAGGACTTTAAACCCAAAACAGGAACCAGGATCACTAAGGTGGCTGCGGGTGGATATGGGCCATTTCTGCCTGCTTCGAATACAGAAGAATGCTCTGCAGAAACTTTGTATTTATCTGGAGCAAGTCCACGCCACTGAAAATGTACTAAAAGAAAAATTATAGGCATTGAATGAAACCAGAGACAGATGCATTAGTATAAAAACTTTGTATCTGAATGCTCAAAGTGCTTAGAACGTAACATTTAAGTCCATTAACATATAAAGAACTGACGTCTGTGAAGGTTCTACATCATCCTTGGCTGGCCAGGTATTTAGTCTGGGTTATTACTTAGGCTCAATATTTGGGTCACAAAATATACAGGATATACAACTAAATCTAGGTACCCCAAATTTAACCCTTCTCAAAAAATATAGAGTTGACTTATGAATTTTGGGTGACATTGTATTGGAACAATATGATGAACAGGACTTTTTAAATAATGATGGGTCTTGTGTGCTGTTCTATTCCATTAGTTTTATCAATTAGAATTTCTCAAAATATATTGACAGAAAGTAGGTCCATGAAGCATAATCTTCTATGTGGATCTGGATTTTGAAATAGGTTCTGAACTGACAAGATGCAGTTTTTGTTTTGTTTTTTGACATGTTTGTAAATGCACCTCCTCAATTAAAATACGACCATTACTGAAGTATTCCAGACAGTGATTAAATTGCTTTCTATATCTATATATATATATATATATATATATATATATAGATATATTATATTATTTTACATATATATATATATATATATATAAAGTATATATATATATATATATATATATGTAAATATATATATATATCTATATATATCTTCATATATATATAGATAGAATATATATATATATAGTTTAGTATAGTTTAGTTTCAGTAAGTTAACAATGACCTGAACACTTTGTTGCCAGTACTTCACTCACCTTAAGCTTCCCGCTGTCGGTGGTGCATCAGCAGCACCGTGTGTGTGTGTGTGTATGTGTGCGTGCGTGTTTGTATGGGTGGTATTGTACGAGAAGGTGCCCATATCAGTGAAAACATGTACTGGAGTTTCATTGATTCAGGTTTTATATCATATCATGTTTTATATCACTCTGTTAACAGCTAATGATTTCAAAAAGTCCTATAACGGTAGCTACACCCATGATTATTAGAACACTGAAGCAGAGGGAGCTCAGCTCCTGCTGGCTGTACTGCCAAGGTGAGGAGGTGGAGCTGAGCTCCGGAGGGCTCCGGCCCAGTTTAATCTCTGATTCCAGATATAGTGATTTTTAAAATCAGCTATGGTTTGGGGGCGAAGGTGAATTCTTGGAGATACAGGTTTTCTGCAGCGTGCTGATAATGGCAGAATCAAGAACAGACATGACAGTTATTGGTTTTCTAATTAGAAACAGTTTGCTCGGTGGTGAAAACACTGAACAATGAAAACATTAAATGCGAAGACACTAAACAACATGGCCTCCGGAGACGACTTGTCATCCACTAACTTGTTTTTAAACAGGGACAGATGCTGAGCAGCTGAAACAAATGTCATGAGGGAGACATTCAGTAGTTCAGCAGTTTAATTTGAAAATATAACATCTACTCTCACAATATAACTGGGAGCATCAAAGTACAGTAATATCTACAGAACATATTACCACAACGTGGAATTATAGCCACTAAGAACCAAAGCAGGACCCTCTGTGAGACACAGACACACCAGTATGTAAGTCTCATTTTCACATGTGACAGAGTGTGTGTTCACTGGGAGTAAAATGTCCTTCAGTAGGAGCATTAAAAACACACTCTCACATTTTAAATGTAGACATCTGCATATAAACTCAATGTAAAAAGTACAAACACGTCTCTGCATCCATTTGCCAAAATCTTTGGTGACTTATTTATATGATACATTTTTACACTGTCTGAGGATTCTGGCATCATTCTGTGATTTTCTTTTACAACTAAATGACACAATAAACAGACACAGCTGAAACATATTTGTGCCAGCTGATTTGTGTATTATGGGCATAAACGACCTGTGTTTTGCATAAAAGGGTGAGCAATTATTTTCATTGAATCAACCATTTTTTTCTTTTTAATTACTTAATTATCAATTTAGTCTATTGCATTTAACAATAACTAATGCCTGACAGGCATTACAAGAATTGCAAGTGACAGTAACATTCAGTAAAACTAAAATATTTCTGGTAATGTAAGTATTATATTATGAACAATATGAACAATCAATCATAAAAGCAATAATCACTATTTATCACTAGTTTCCTTCACTGATAAATGTACTTTTTCTTTAACTGAGTGTGTATGTTTAACTTGCAGTGAGTACTGGCATACATTGCTATAAACACTGATTCTTAAAGATGCTCTATTGAGTCAAGCTCGACACATGACTACTCTTGAAAACATCTTTGGTCACATTAATGTTTCATTTTGTCTTTCTATCATAACGCTGCAACAGAAAATGAGATTTGTTGGAGATAACAAGTCCGAGTTCAGACCAGATTGTAAATCTGGACCTTTATTCCAACATGTACAGGGAAGGTGAAGAGCTTGTTGAATTCTGATATATTCCAATATATTTTAGAGCACACGTGTAAGGTTTGTAACACTTGATATACTTTGTAGACAGAGTATGTTTCTAGGGAACTAGTTTTCTCCTCCACAGTTTGAGTAATGACATATCATACACTTGTTGTCTTGCCCCTGACTAACAGATGCAACTTGTTGTTATATCTACTTGTTTACTAGAAGTTAGAAACAGTTGGTGAGACAGTTATTATTAGTGATGTGCACTGTAAGTGTCCTTGAAGGTCAACCTTCCTGCACCATGCCGTCCATATGTCTGTGACATGTGAATCCTTCCAATGAAACACTGGAAGTACATTGACCCAGTATGTAAGTCACTACTTTGACCGGCACAAGAAAAAAAAAAAAAGAGCATAAAAAAATAAAGAACAGCTGGCGAGTGGGCATGGGTGGCAACAGTGGTACAGAGCCCACACTGTTTGTTTGGTTGTTGTTGGGTTGATTAACCTTTTCCAGTGGAAAGAGGCCTAATGATTGGAAGAGGAAAGAGGCAATGTGCCGGGAAAATCTCTGCCAGCTCCAATTGCTCTCCACAACTAATTTGGATATCGCCAAAGAAGACAGCAAAGGGAGGAGGGCAATGGAGGAGGTGAATGATGGATAGAGAAAGAGAAAGGGGATAAATTAAAGAAGATTAATGACAAAATTGAAGACAGAAAACTGAGAAACTGGTAGAGATGAAGAGATGATGTACTGTATATACTGTATAATATACCTTACCTTGGTGGGTTAGAGCCTCCTTCGCCCAGGGCCAGGTTGCAGCTCCTGCCAGCTCTTCACGCACTGAGTTGCTGGCAAAGAACACATTGAGTGTGTCAGTGCCGCTCAGGTTCAGCTCCTCCTTCAGCTCTTTCACACTCATGTAGGCTCTGCAGAAATGGAAGAAGAGAAAACATGAAAATATTAGTATAAAACTAAACAGGGTAGGATGAAGATGGTGGCTACCTGACATTGGAAAAGTTAGCTCTGCAGCTTTGCACTGGTAGCAGAGAAACTTCTAGCGCAGTTATCTAAATACACTTTAATTAGCAAGCTAGTCACCAACAGATCCACAAGTCACAGCAGTTACTACCAGCTTCAAAAACAACCCAACACCTGAAGTGACTGATGGACATCTCCTCATCATTTTGTTGCATCTGTTACACATTAGATGGTTTTTAAACGACTGGTTTAACTTCCTGCAGGTATTAGTTAACCCTCTGGAGTCATATCAATGGCCCTGTCAATTGTTTTTGCAATTGTGGGCAATTGCTTGGCCACCAGAGGGTTAACTATATCTACCTAGCGGGGAAAACTAGGATAAAAACATCTCTACTGGATGCCCAGAGATTAAATCATATCAAATCAATCATATATCCCACAAAATGATGGTGAATAAGCATGTTTTGCTACATGATGTGTGAGTATTGAGTATTTAAGCAAACCGCCCCCCAACTCTCTCTTTCTTTTGGCCCTTTGAGACACAATGCGGCAGTGGAACTGTCGATGGCTCGCCATGTGCCACAGTGGTTTATTGCCAGCGAGCTTGCTAGCTTCATGCTGTGATAAATACTCACATGGCCAATAGAAACAAGGGAGCTAGCCAAGCGCAGAAGGCAAGATGGAGGAAAACTGATATGTTTCTGTCAATACAAGTTTACTTTTGTATGGCAACCTCAGGAGGAAAGCCCTGAGTCTTAACATGTAGTTTGTATAGGCACCATGTGAAGCCTGCATGACAAACACAGCTTATGGCTTACAAAGTGTCCCCCCTCTATAGCTTTACAAAACTAAAACGCTGAACCCAACGGCGAGCGCAACGCAAATTGATTGCCCAGAAGGCACTTTGATTTGTGGAGCCAGTTTTTTGATTGGCTGTGGTGAATTCACATGTCATTTAGCTGTAAAGATTAGGCTAATAGCTGAGCAGCACAAACATCAGTGTATGCAGCTAAGTATCTGTGTATGCCTGTGCATAAATAACGACAGTGCCACAGATCTTCCATCATCATCACGTTGTTTCAAATCACCTCACTATAATACATTTTGTGAAATGTATGAATCATACATCATTTCGTTGGTGACGTCTTGCTCTCTTTCATCTCACGCAAGCAAAGCTTTGGATGGTTGTGTTTTTCGATGATTATAACGTAATGGATTATTGTTTCATGTTGTATTTCTGTAACTGGGAGTTAAGGTTTTATGTGAATGATTAAGTTCAGCTGTGGGGATAACTTTGTTAAAATTACTAAACCATGCTTTAATCTTTACCTCAGTAACTCCAAGTATATTTGGATGATTTGTTTTATGTTGGTTTCTTAAAAAAGAAGTTATGGTTTATGCTTTTGATCAAGCTCAGCTGTAGGGCTAAATTTATTAATATTACTTAACCACACTTCAGTCTGAAATAAGTGGTCATTTTCTTCCTCAGAAATATAATTTATATAATTGCTCATAAAAAATAATTTTCAGCTTTGGCTCAGTGTGCTTACATTGTTCCAACAGCCCGCAGGACAGACAGGTGAGCTTGTGACTGTAAGATCTCAACTTTCAGCTGGGAAAAATCTAGATGGATGAAATAGGAAAGCAGTAATCCCCATCCTCCCATACACTACTGTCAATGTACCATTAAGTGAGGCACTTCGCTTCTAAATTGGTCCAAAGGTGTTACTCAGCAGCCAAAAACCCTGCATGTGTGTAATCCTCCCCCCTAATGCAATCCCTCCCTGAGTGCATGTGTTGTACTGTAAATAAGAAAGTGTTTTCTCAGGCACTTTGCCTGACTAAATGAGGTTTAAGATTTAAGATGCTTCAGGGAAACCCTGCACTCACTACATTACTGAAGCTGAGTTCAGCTGAGGCTGCATGCAGAATCCATCACCCCAGGCTGTGCAATTACAAGTGACAGAAAGTTGACCACTAAAGAGTTGACTCTTCAACTTCTGAGACTCAGAGGATGCCTCAATGGAAGTCTAAGGCCAACCTGGCAAAAAATAAATGGCTCTCCATGATTGAAGTGAAAACCCTGGTTATGAATTACTGTAACAGAATTACCATTTGTGGGCAAGTCAAACACTGAGTGACTCAACAGCAGAGTCAGCACTAGCACTGTCACCATGTAAATCTGTAGATGTGTGTCCACTTTAAATATTATTGTTGACACGTCAGTTACTTTGAATCCTCAAGAATCAGACTCTAAAAATATCACACCAACGGCAGTCAAACATTTGAACATATTATATACTTTACCTTACGTGCACTTCACTTTGTACTGTGTTATGTGCTGAAATAAAGTCAATACAAAGCAAGTACAATCCAAACAGGTCTTGATGAATGCAGTGTTCGCAGAAGACAACAGCACTCACAGGTAATAAAACTCACTGTTTGAGAGCATGAGAGCATGAGAGCATGAGAGCATGAGAGCATGAGAGCTTCGGTGCAGGAGCGTACCAGGACATCCTGAGAACAAGGCGCCCACAACAAGCCCCAAGTAATTGCTGTTTCATTCAACAACAACATTTCAGATTTGAAGAGCTGCTGGGTCAATGCCAAACCCTCCCCTGACCAGTGGTTGTCCATTCTTAGTAACCATAACTTGGCATGGCAGGCCTGTCAAGCAGTTGTGTTTAGATGGAAACCATAGCTTTGCGTCTGCAAGAGGAGGAGATCATGGTGGACGCATGGGTCAAATACAGGACTTTCACCCACGAGAAATTCACGTCCTGTGTGAAACCAAAAGTCAATGTTGACTTTTTATTTTTAGACTTCATTTTATTTCAAACTGTTTTCAGTCACAGTTTGGTTAAGTTTAGGCAACTTGGTTAGGTTTTGGAACAGATCATGGTTTGGTTTCAATTAAGTCAACGTTGTCTTTGGGTTTCATTGAAAACAAACAGCAGCTTTCTGGCAGGAAACCCTGAAGGCAAACAACTCTTATGTGAATCAACGAATATAGTGAGGGGGTTACCATTTAAGCACGGCCCTGTCAAGCTTAAGCTTCTTCTGTAAGCGTGTTTGTGTTTGTTTGCATTTAAATAAATGCATTATTATGCATTATTATTTTTTTATAAAGAGATTTGTGTATCATTTGCGTATCATAGCTCAGTTAGTATTTCATCACAGTGAGCTAGCTGATCCTGGAAGCTATCAGCATTTATGGTTTTGATTATTGGGATGTTTACACCCTAGTAATGATTTATGACACATTAATGACCCTTTAAAACATTGATTTTGTTTCTGTGATGTCACCCATTGGTTCACAGAGTGTGGTGGCTGACCATCGTCATCTTGCCAGTCCTGCCTCTACTGTCTCCCAGCTAATCCAAAATTGGGCAAAGACAGTGTGTGTGAGTGTGTGTAGTTGAGGTGGACTGAATGAAGCCTGATTGGTCAAACAAGCCACCTGTAATGGCACCGACCTATCAATGAAAGCAGCCACGCTCTTAATTATGCATAACTTTAAGCCTTAATATAATTTTAACATTATTTATGAATGGGAAAATTAACTATAGAGACTAAAACAGTTTTTTGTAGCAGGCTGTAAACATGTTTATATCTGCTGTGAAGTTGGACATTTTAATATGGGGGCTTATGGTCTGAGGAACTGCAGTTTTTGGCACTTCCACGTTGGCCTAATTTTTTTTGTGGTGGTTGGCACTTGGCCATAACAGAAAACTTGACAGGTGTCGCAACAGTAAGTAAGAGGGAGCTTACCATTGGTCCATTTCACTATAATGGCCTTTTAAGTTTGTATGCTGTGGTACACACTCAACGAAGCATAAGGCAGGCATGAGGCTGGCAACATTAATGGATCAAATGTGAGACAGGATCTGTTCTGGGAAACATTGCAGCTATGTTTTTATTAGTGAGTAAAACATGACCACAATAAAACTCAACCAGAATAAAACTTGAAATTCACGGGCACGTAAAGTGTCAAACAAGGCTGGAATGGGTTCGTTCTTTCAGGGGAGTTGAGCTTTTTGCACACAAGTGAACTGTCCAGGATTTACTAACCAAAAAATGTTTGCAAATCTTGGACATGTGTCTCAGCATAAATGGACATGATGTCCCCCGCTACCCCATCACTCCATTTCCACTCTTGCTTCTCTCTGTCTGTCTGTCTGAAGTTTTCTTTATTGTAACGCCAGAATCTGCAGCGTACCTGGCCATTGCTCGACAATTGGCTCTCGACAACGAATTTGTGTCGTGACAGCAGCTGGCTTGAAAAACCTCAGGCCCTGTACTGGCCAGCAGCAGCTGCACACATAGAGGGTCCCACAATCTGAATACCTGGCCAAGAGCTCAGAGAGAAGGGGGAGGGGGAGATATCAAAAACCCAGATCCCAAACATAAAAATGGTTCAGTGCTCCACAAATGCCAGCGAAATGTCATCCTGACATTAATTCTCTCTCTTCCTGAGAAAGTTGCGAGTTGCAATTCCTGGACACACATACACATGCATGCAGGCATGTCGAAGCACTCACACACACACTGGCATTTTCAACAAACTGAGGTCAGGACCTTTCCAAAGGACCTACACTACTGTTAGTCCGCAGGGCCCATTTTTTACGACATGCTGGTCTTCTGTGTATTGGCTGTTCATGTTGTTCTTAGTTGAGGGTTAGAAGCTTATAGACAGGAACTCTGGCAAGATTCACTGCAGGACTTACATCATTGCATGAAAGTACACACCTACTGTGAGTTTTGAGTTGAGCCTTCAAAATCGGAACCGCAGAAGCCGTATTTATGAAAGTCTCTCATGCAAAAGAAGAAAATCAGCACAAAGATCAGATCAGATCAAACCCAGAGCCGTGATTTATAAAAGCGCGTTCCCATCAGCATCAACACATTACACTGATCTCTCCAGTTCTCCATCATATACCAAACTAAAACAGATTCTAATTATTACTCAAAGGTAAGTGTGGTGGATATATTTTAATTTGTTCTTTGGAATCTTCTTTGCAATAACCATCAAATTAAATGTAGAATAAATCACTGAGCATTTTTTAAATAATTGAGGCCAAAGAAGTAGACCCCTGTTTGTGCAAAACAACAGAGCAGAGTGCTGTCTGCTGTCTGCTTTTTCATGAGTGTCCATCTCCTCTCTGCAGGGTACAGAGCTCAGGCTGAGAAGTGGGAACATCTGACCATAACAACCAACAAACCAAATTTTTTCCTGTCTGTCTCGCGGTGTCTATCCCACCATGCTCTTGACAGGACAACATAAATTAACATTTACTTATGACACTCTTAAAAAACTCTCTGCATATGGCTAAGCAATGAGACCACACACATGCAAGCCAACTTTTTTTGAACCTAAGTTTTACCTGACCTGTGTCTTCCAGGGACAGTCAACCAAGCAACATGTTATTTTCCAGCAACAGCCTGTTTCACACACACACACACAGCTGCACATATTCACACTTGGGGAGCTCCACAATGCAACCACAGTCTCCTTACTGCTGTCCAGTCCAGCTAATTTTCTGTCGGCCACTGACACCACTGGAGGTTAAGTGCCTTGCTCAAGGGTAAGGTAAGTGTAGCAATAAACGCCAGGTTAGAGTTGGCATTTTCCTCCTGTTAAATCAACATGTGTCTAACATCCAGCAAGGCAAACACGTAATAGTAAGCAGCTGCTAGCCATCATTGTCACTTATAGGCAATGTGGTGACGTAAATAGAAAAACTTTAACACATCAGTTGTGTTTCCGTCCAAATGTGTTGCATATTTGAACTGAATTCAGAGAAATTCAGGAAATGTTAATGAATGATTGTTTCCATCCACTATACCGTTACATGAATATTAGGAGTTGTTTCACAAGATAAGCAGTAGGTGGCACCAATTCTCCGGTGAGAAAACCAGAAGAAGAGCGCCGCAACAAGATGTTGTCATTAGCGCCAGAGGAAGCTCAAGTGGTGAAAAGCAATGCAGAAAACAGGAAGTAAATCAGACATTTGTGTTTGTTTCATGTATTAATGTGAGGAAGGATACATCAGACCTGCGTGGAAAGGTCAGGGATTTATTACAGAGCCATGGGAGCCATAAGGAAACAGCTGATCAGTCATGTCACTTCAATGTTCGCTACATCACGACGTATTCAGAAAGTGTTTCCATCTCCTATTAAGAGCATTAACTCTCTTTAGAGCAAAAGGAAAAAAAATTTCAAATTTTTGTGAATTTGAGGAAGTTTTGGTGAATTTTTTCCGTTTCTGTCAAACTTCTGTAATATAACACTTCAAAACGAACATCAAAATACACCGAAACACAGCTACAGTTTATCGCATATTTTCTCTGCCTTCTCATGAACCTCTTCTTGAAACTAAAGGAATCAGTAGTTTGCCTTGAAAATGGCACAATGTCATTTTAAATCATCCATTGTATTTCCAACTTAAATAATGTTTACATTAATTTACTTTGCAAGAAGCCATTCATACTGTATGTTGTCAGTGAAGTATTACATAAATATGTACCATTAATATGGATTTTATCTTAATGATCTTACTTGAGAATTAAATCAGAGTACTTTGTTGTATACACCGGTTGAGTCTGTAAAGAGTGTTGCTTTAGTTAGAAGGTTTGGATTTGGATCACAGCACAAGGAGTTGCAAAAACAAATCCTTTAAATTAGTAAAGAAAGGTCAATTTGACGAAAGTGCACATGAAAAAAATAGTTATTCTAGTGGTTTAAACACATTAATACATCCTTGTGTTAAGCTGTCCCACTCGGTCAGCTTCAGACATCAAGTGTTAAATCTATCGTTTTAAAGAATAGCTCCGGTTCCCATGTTCTGCTTCCCAGTGGCCCGGTGTAGAGCTTGTGGTTGGATTAAGGATCGGGTCTTTAAGAACCTGGGCCGACGACTTCATGGCGAGACTTCATGCAAGCTATTTGGAACTCTGCATGAGCCTGTCTGTCAGACCAAATGGAAGGCAGCGGGCTGCCGCTCAAGTTGTTTAGTAAAAATAAGTGTGTATTTTGGCCTCTTAACCCACCATCCCTGCTTCACAGAGCTTGCTCTGAAACCACTGGGGGAAAGTGAGAGTACCAATTTGTACATGTAGCATGTTGAGCTATTCATTGCACATCAATGCTGAGGTACTGCAGCGTGCAGATATTCACCTCATGGGGAGAAATAGTCTTATTAGTGGACATTTATGCCCAGAGACTTCTTGCCTCTGGAACATCTTGTCCTCTTTGGCGGAAATATTTATCCCCCTGGTGCTTTCTCTACTCTGTCTCTCAACTATGTAACCTTTATAAAGTCATACATATCAATGGACTGACATTCTTTAAATAGAATAATAACTACAATAAATTCCATAAATTACTACAAATTCAAATTACTACAAATTCTAAAATAGAGGCTTGTACTGTGTCTGCATACTTCCATATTTCGACTTGCTATTTTGAGTCCATAAGTACATTCACAGTCAACTACGGGAAAATGCAGTGTATTGTGAGTACCTGGAATACTTTTTGAGGTCAAAATCCATTTTGGCTACATAGCGGATGGGGAGAGATCGCCTGCATTGTGAAAATGGTGGCAGAGGAAGCTGCTAAAGCGGTTGCGGTGAATGCCGAAATATGTGGTAGAATTATTCAATCGAATATCCTGCCGAAATGAGGGCACTGCATCAGGTACATAGTGTACATACACACTTTATGTCTCTTCTTTCAGGGGTTCACTGGGTATAATCCCTTCCTTTCCTGCAAAAGAGAGTACTTTGTGAGAATAACATGACTTTTGTCCATTAAGCTCACCTGTCAGGGGACGCAGGATTGAAGCAGGTCTTAAGGACATCGGTCACCTCTGGGTCACAGCAGTCTCCATCATCGTAATCATAGTGCCTGCTGTTACACTCCATGTTACAAACTCCATCCTGTTTCTTCCAGTTGTAGCAGGGCCCCATTCTTAGGCAGTCCCCTCCATCATGTCCCGTTCTTGGGTGGTCACACTCAGGGTCACATTGGCGGTCCCCAATCTTCTGAATTCGACAGTTGCTTAGAATAAACTGCTGTCGGAGGCTGGTGTTTTTTACAGTGTGCAAGCTAAGTTCCAGAGTGATGTTGTATGGGCGAAAAGCCTCAGTCAGAGCTTGATGCTGGAGCTCGATCTGTGCTTGTGACACGGTGGGGTTTCCTCCATCATCATCGCAGAGGTTGACGATCCGGTAGCGAACTTGTTTGGGGGCACGGAGCTGCCAGTTGTCGTTGTAGCCCAAGATTGTGTCTGTGTTGTCGCAGGGTGTCAGGCCGCAGGGTGGCGGCAGGAACGACGAGACGAGTTCTTGTTCAGGGACAGGAGTGGTGATGACAGTTGGATGGAGGCCAGTTTTGTATGGAGTCCACAGCTGTTCCACCTCAAAGTTAAAAGCAAAATCCAACAGTATTTGAATTAACTTCAATTTCCAATGTAATTTCACTAAATAACAATTAAATGCTTTGTCTGATATGATTACTGCAGGTAATTTCTGTAGACTGAACAAGTGAAAGTGTATGAATGAAATATAGTCAGTTACTTTAGTGAAGTCAGCCCACATGGCCAAGAGTGGCTCGCTTTTGTCAGTCTGAAGTGGCTGCTTCAGCAGGTCCTCATGAGAGCGGGCATAGCCCCACAAGACCACACCTCCTATAAGGCCCCTGAAGCTGGGTCCTTGATCTGATTGGTTACTGCCCAAGAAGAGGGTTCTGCACGCCTTCATGAAGGGATTGTAGAGATTCCCTGACTGGAGACTACTTTCTCCCACCTGAGAGGACAAGCAGAGGACAAATGACAACCAAGAAGAGAGGAGGAACATAAACAAACGTCCCCCATGTCATTATCTTATAAATATAATAGAAGATTGATGACCCAATCCAAAGACCCAGGTGGTACAGCTGCCAATGGTGAACCAATGTCATTTGAGAGGTTCATATTACATATTCACTGATTAGCTGATGCTAAAACACCCTATACATTGATCAGGTGTCCTGTCTTCTGTCAGAGGACAAACAAATCCAAAACTTAATGCACTGATAAAGGATTGTTGATTAAGTTCAAACACCAGATCTGTTAATCAATGAAACCTTGAATTATTAATAAGCCGAGGATGGACCAATAAGAAACTGGTAAGTGACATGAATACAGCTTGAAGATGAGGAAAAGAGCAGCATCACTTCAGCATTAAATATCATTCTTGACCTTGGACATAGATGATGACCACGTGATGTGGATGAACAACTGAGGTCCATCGCTGTATTTGAATGAAGTCAACCAAACTGTGAACTGAAGCTCAACCCCAAAAGCCCTAAAACCACACACCTTAGCTCCATCAACATACAAGGTCATGTGGAGGCCGTTGTAAGTGGCCACCAGGTGAGTCCAGACGTTGGCCCGGTACCGCTGGTGACTATAGACAGTGGTGGATTTTACGGCTCGGTCTGTGCGAAGCATGAAGTAGAACCGTGCGTCTTTGGTGCCGGCAGATTCCATGGTGCGAATGCCTACCGACCAGCCCTTCTCACTCAGTGAATGGGAACAGTTGTCAAATACACCTGTGGCAAAGGGAGCATGGGGACAAGTCAGATATATTATTATGAAAGAATGTCAGAGGACAGCAAATTTACAAATGGTCATTTCTCTCAGACAAATGAATAAATAAACACACAAACAAGCAGCCGGACAAAAAAACAACTGAGGCAGAAAGAGGTGCAGACACACAGATAGAGAGAGTAAGAGACGAGGCCAGAGACAGCGGGAGAGAACAGAGAGGGGAAGGAGGACGGAGGTTTTTCAGTCAGCCAAGGCAAGGCCCTGATGTTTCCATCTGCTGTTGCAACAGACACATACACACAGATCCACATCTGCTGCCCAGATGTCTAACACTGGGACAGAAAAGGGTCAGGGAACCCCTTCACCCTCCTCAATGATGTATGTGTGTGTGCATGTGAATATGCTTACTGTACATGCATATATGTGATATGTGAAGTAAGTGTTCGCAAAACATCCCCAAGGAGGTGAGCCAGTTTCACGGTTAAGCATTTATGGAAGTGAATTAGATGATACTGCAAATCGTCTACTGTACTACCACTGTGCATATCTGCGGTAACACATGAAATGCTAAAGGTGCTACACTGTGCACGTAACCATTAATAAAAATGTGGAGACAACCTTCACATATATTGCATTACCGAGTCTGCATTGCAAGGTCATTTCCTGTTAAATCTGCTGAATTGTTTTACAGAGTACAGTGTGCTGTAGGTCCATTAACAACAGATGAGGGGCAATGTTTGAATCAAGTTGAACTGAGCTAAACTTTTTAGTGTTTCATGAAAAAAGTACAGCCAAAAAAGTGACAACTTCTTGTTTGCAACAGGAAACAACAAGGTTTATGGGAAATATGATCTTTATGTTGTGAGATACACGCATTAATTCAAGGTTAAAACTCACCTCCAACCGTGGTCTCACTTGTTTACCATAATTATAATGAGTAATTTAATTAGGTGCTAATGTTTTAAAGCTGCATTCTTATTGGAGGGTCCAACTGAGGGCATGCAGAGCTAGCCAAAAACATGAAGATTATCATCCAAGACATATCTCAAGACAAGTCAGTTGACGCATCATGACAATGTCATTGTGCTACGTTGCACTACACTCGTCGGTCACTACGAGGCACCCCTGTCACATAACACACAGTATGCATAAATTTTTGTGAGACACCCAAAGACTTAAGTAGTTTTTCTGTTTTTCATGGGAGGTGTTGCACATATTATGTCACATAGGTCACCAAAGTTAAAGACTATTTTACATTTCTACCTAAAATCTGCATTTAAAATGTATTTAAGTAGGGGTGGCGTTTAGCTCAGTTGATAGAGCAGCCGCCCCATGTGTGAAGGCTCAGTCCTTGCTACGGAAGCCCAAGGTTTGAATCCGACCTGTGGTTCTTTCCCGCATGTCGTTCCCCATCTCTCTGTCCCCGCATTCCTGTCACTCTTCAGCTGTCTCTATCAAAATAAAGCTTGAAAAGGCCAAAAAAAATAAATCTTTAAAATGTATTTAAATCCTCAGTGAAGGAAAATATGAGGTGTTCTTCAGTTAATAAGGAAGGCAAAGGGTCAAACTGTTTTATAGCCTCAATTCAAAGACCCAAACATTTACTCCACTAGAGCCCCTTTTTAACCTGCTTTCAATCACTTTAGCCCTGTACAGTATCACATTCCTGTGAAATAAATTGGCCAATAGCATCAGCCAGTATTGTCATTTAACCTACTGAATGTTGGCCAAAACTCCAATACATTACACATCCCATAATAAAGCAGAAAATCACCATTCCACAGTCGAGCAGTGGATTCTGGACTCTAGTGGCGCACATACAGTAACAGAACAATAAAATGTACAAACAAATAGATTTATAAGATCATCACTGACCATTGGAAGTCAAAGCAATGTCAGTGTCATGTCTAGCAGAAACAATAGGAGTTTGTTTTTCACTGTATTTGCCAGATTCCTCCAGGACACTACAAAGAGAATGGTTCATGCCACAGAATGCCGCCCTCACATAAGGAAGCAATGAGGGGAAAGAAGTTGAGTAATGGAGTCGGATCTTTGATCAGAGTAAATGTGAGTGGACATAACAGTTTGTGGTCTCCCTCACTATCTGGACAGCTGCGGTGCTGCGCCGTAGTGCTTTTCAATTTGTTTGACGTGTGTGTTGTTCTGTCAAATGTGCAGCTCTTCAAAAGTAACATTCTTGATGCTGGCTCGTTGGAAAAAAACAGTGATGTTCATCCTCATGTTAACAGCAGTCAGCTTAAATGACACTTTCATGAGATCAATGTGTCTGCAGCCACTGCTCAGAATCAATGGAAACGCTAAACTCTGGAAAAGATAAGTATGAGGGGAGAGACTCAATGAAACTCACCTTAGAACTTTACACAGACACCGTGTCGAAAATGATCATCAATTTATTTGTTGTGACAATAAAAGTTCTAAAAACAATCTTACTGTCATCAGATACTGTTGTGTAAGTTATTAGACTGGCTTAGCTGAAACCTTTTAATCACCTGCCATTTGGTGTAATAGAACAGGTATTAGTAATAATGATAATAATGAGCATCCTCATCATAATCATCTTGGAATCATTACTGTGGCCACTGTGATCAATCAATATCATCATCATCATCATCATCATCATCATCACTGCAGTATGATCATCCCGCAACATTGCCATCATAATCACATTATCTTGGTCAGTAACATTATCCCAGCGTACTCATTAGAACTGCTTCATTATTGTCAGTAACATTACCCCGTCAGAGTCAGCGCAATTATTAGTACTGTCAGCAGGGGTGTAACCGCAACCTGAAGCATGCCAAGATCAAGAGGTTAAACTGGGACAGGGTGATGCAGGGTGATGCAGGGTGAGGTAGGGTGAGGAGTGATGTAGGGTGGGGGCTTTTGTGTTGTAGTTTTTATGGTTTTGTTCTCTTTTTTTTGTTCTTGACCTCGACCTTGTTTTACTACTTATAACAATCATTATTATTTTATTATTATTATTACTGTAACATTACCTATTTAGTTCAGTTAAGATTACTTTTTACTTATTTTAGTCACATCACTTCCAGAATAAACCTTATTATTTATTATGTTTTCTATTCGTATTACTGTCCTATTTTATACTATTTTAAATAAACAAATTGTAGCAGCTCATGGAAATATATTTCACTATGATTGTACCTGTAAACTGAACTGAATCTCCATACTGATCCCTCAGTTTTTTTTGTGACTATGAACCATCTTGCAGGACATTTTACAGTTCAACAATAAACTCGTCATTTCTCCCTGGTGGACAGTTGTCTTGCTGCTTATCGACTAACACACATTGATATGAGCCTATATATTTAAGGGCTGGTATCTATAAATCGGGTTAGCCGTGCTTGGAAGCGTGCCTATGTTATTTACTCGGGGAGGCTGCCCCGTACAATCACAGTCTGATCTGCTGCCACTGGAGCAGCTGGAGTTCAGGGACGACACCAACATGACCTCTGAGCCATCAGTGGAAGCTGATGGATGTCTGACTAACAGCTGTCAGTGTCATTAGCGCCTCAGGATATCTCCATGTGTTTGTTTTGTCCAGACATACTGGATTTACAATCACATGAATTAATCATTTAAAACTCAGTAAATTGTCACACTTACGAGGCTGAAAGTTGAGAATGTCTGGCAACTTGATAAATGACTGAAATGAAACCGAACACAGTGAAACCATGGATGACCTCTGACCTCTGTGGTGAACAGTAGACCCCTCAGAATGCTGATCTTGCCTGGAAGTACCAGACTTTTCTGTTAGTGGGGGCCAACCTAAATGCTGTTTGGGTCACTGATATAATAGAGCTGTCATATGCAACAACATTCAGCACCTGAACCCTGAGATCCAGACTACTAAAACAGTGGGAGAGAACAAGCAGGAGCAGGGAGGCAGACACACTTCACACAGCAACGAGCACACAGGGATTAGACAGAGAGTCAGGTCAGGTCTGCCCTGGGACTGGGACAGTTGGACCGTTGTGGTTCGACATCCCCAGCTGTCAGCGTGACCTGAGTAGTTTGTGACCGTTCACTCACCTGCTATGACGGAAGGGTTGCTCTGCCCCCCCTCGGGCTTCACCCACAGCTCCAGGCTGAACTTGGCCCTCGGCAGCTCCACCCCTGCAGCCGGCTTCACCTTCAGCTGCTCCCGACGCCCGCTGAAGTACAGGGCGGTCATCCAGGAAGGGGGCACCCTAGGCACGGGGCTCCCCCAAGGAGAGGTGCCGCCGACGGGCAGGCTCGCCGTCGGATCCGCCTCCTCCACCTCCCCGGAGTAGTCCTCCGTAGCGTCGTCCGGGGCTCCGGTCGAGGGCTGCTGGTCTCCATCTCCCAGCTGCAGCCTATAGAGGACCTGGAGCCCCCTGGAATCCGTTGAGCTGTCGGGGGAAAGTTGCTCCAAGCTGGAGTTGCCATCGTCCTCGTAAGGAAACGTCCCGTCGTGGCTGCTGCGGGTGAACCTGGAGCGGGAGCCGTGCGGGGTCTGCGCGTGACCCGCGGAGGAGACCGTGTGCCCGGCGTCCTTCAGTAAAGCCGCCCCGGGCTGTTGTGTGGTACCTACACGGACCTGATGCGGGTCATCATAAAGCCGTCCGGGCACCGTAACGTATCTGGTCCCCGCTCCCGCCGCCGCGTCCTCCGTGTCACCCCACACTCCCTTATCCTGCCCCGCCGGAGCGACCCGGTGCACCCCGGTATCAAACGTGCACCCTCCTGCACAAACCGCAGGAGTGCTCTTGACAGTGTACAGCTCTCTCCGGCTCGTGTGTGTCCTCGGACGGGCCGCTGGAGGGCGGTGTTGCGACGGGGAGAGGGAGCGGGGTTGACGCCGGGACTTCCAGACGCCGGAGACGGTGCAGGGTTCACCTGCTACCCTGGAGAGCTCGCGGTCTGCCCGCCGGGCCATGGCGCGTTTGTACCGGCTGAGCGCATCGGAGCGAACCGGGTTGAGCAGCCACGTGTTTGTGATGAGGACAAGGAAGATGGCCAGTAGTCTGATCAACAACATGTTCTCAGGTCAGGGAAGGTGTGAAGATAAAAGGGGAAAAAAAAGATTTTAGCTCTTAAAGTGTGCTTCTGGTTCTGATCGCAGGCCAGCAGCAGGAGGTCTGTGGGTACCCAGCAGTTCAGATTGGAATATAAAATTCACAAATTCTATAAACTATCAGTGCATTCAGAGGGAGTCAGCTAATAAAGAGGATGTTTCTCACGTGGAATTTATTGCATGTTACAAGTATCTCGGTATGTTTGATGATGGATTTGGATAAAAATCAGCTCACTTCAATAAAAATCCCGCACAGGGTCTCCACACCCCGCACTTTGCGCGGACCTTCAGAGGCGACGCTTTGCCTCCTTTTCCATTCATGTAGCCTCACAAATATATTCTGTCACTTTGCCGGTGTACAGGTAGAAAACATTGAGCTCATGAGGTAAAGAAACAAACGTCCTCAGGCTGGTTCTAAATTGTTTTATTACTGAGGAAAAAGTGGACACACTTTCCTATAAGTTTTTTTTTTTTTTTTTTTTTTTTAAATAATATCAGATTTTATTTGCATGAATGAGTCAGATTATTTCACTGCACACCCTCTAAGCTCTTCTCTTTTTTTTTTTTACCTGACCATTGCGGCATCATTTAATGCGTCCTGATCCAAAAAATATGTCTGCAAGGTGAATGTTTGTAATAAAAGGAAAAAAAAGTCGCTCCAGAGGCAGGTTGAGGTGCAGTGCAAAGTGCGAACAGCTAAACAGCTATCCTACTTGTTGAACAGAAGCTTTGCTGTCATTTCTGAGAGATAGAGAGGACAAAAAATATCAGTCCGTTAAATCACGGCTCGGCTCTGCGCGTCAGCTCCTCTTGGTTTTTGTTGTGCGTCTGTGTGGCTTCACAGAGACTTGCTGCTCCTCCGCACCGGTCCATGCAGTAGTAGTAGCCTACTATCCTCCTCCATTCACCCCTCCATATCTCTCTCTCTCTCTCTCTCTCTCTCTCTCTCTCTCTCTCTCTCTCTCATTCTCTCCAGTCCAAAGGTTTTTTATCAGGGAGCCCCTGCCCGCCCTGACATCACTGGTGGAGGGTGGAGAGGGGTGGTTGGTGGTGGTGGAGGTGGAGGGGAGGTGAGGGGGGTGGCTTCCCCCCACCCACCCACCCCTTTGCCTCTCACTTGGGTTTTTACAAGGGAAATCCTCTTCTCTCCTCATTCCTTCTGCCCCGGTCCTGTGCTGTTCATCCCTCTGATGCAGTCAGGAAAGAGGCTGTAAACTTTATTTATGTATCTATTCTTCTGACTCATCCTGTCTGTCTGTCTGTCTGTCTGTCTGTCTGTCTGTCTGTCTGTCTGTCTGTCTGTCTGTCTGTCTGTCCATGCGTCTCCACATCACATCCTTCACTCAGTACAAATATTCTCCTTCAATGCACAAGTAGCCTCCTGTATTAGAGTGTACACATGAGGTATTTTAAATCTACTCCACTACAGATATTGCACCATTACAGAATATGAAATAGCACCGCCTCAACCAACTACACCTGTAAAATGTAATTTAAACTTAACAATAGTAATATTTTTGCATTGATAACCAGTCACAAAAGTTGCAATTTCAGTAGACATAACATTTAACTACTCAGCCCCAACCCCTGTGATAGATCCCTACCTAGATCTCTAGATTTAAAAAAAAAAAAAAAAAAAAAAGTAATAAGAATAAATGTAAAATCAATTAATAAAATGAGAAGCTGGAAAGTATTTTTACTTTTGATACTTGATAATACTTACTTTTACTTAGAATCACACATTTTTAACACTCAATTATAAGTGTTACAGAGTGTTAAAATATTGCAATATAGCTACGTTTGCTCATGTAAAGCACTTCCACAGCATAGGTAAAATGTAGTAAAGCAAAATTGTTCATAAAATATTGTAAGTATCAAAAATAAAAGCACTTATTGTGAAGAAAATGTTCCGTGCTCTGTGTTCTGTTACTGTATTTATGTGTAGGTTTATACTACTTTATATAGTGTGTTGTAGTGAAATCTATAAACATGGTAACCAGCTGTCAAATAAATGTAGTAGAGTAGAAATAGCTCAAAATTAGGGGTACGGTGCTCGAGTAAATGTACTAAGTTACTTTCCGCCCCGTCCATCTATCTTCTGCTGTCAGTCTGGCACTGGATGAATGATGGAGGGAGGAGGTGTGTTTGCTCCTGCTACAGTAACATAAGTGTGTTTGATCTCTCCTTCACACACACACACACACACACGCACGCACACACTCCAAAGTAAAAGAGGTGAGGTTTGAGTAACCCCCTCCTTTTTTTCCTCCCCTCCTCTGGTTGCTCTGGATCTATCTATCCACTCACTCATGCTCTGGCTCTCCTCAGTGGTACAACACAGACAGGCACAACATCTGTCTCGCACATGAAAAGCGCTTTTGCGAGCTTTTTATCATCCAAATATGCTACCTGCTCTGTGCCGAGCTCTTGTGCTCATGTGGACCGAGCCAGGGCCTGAAAAACCAGGGAGAGGAAGCATCGGGGGAGAGGAGAGTGGGTATTATATAATAATGGCACAACAGAAAATACCACAAATATATGATTTTTAATTATTCTATTTCACTGACAAGCTGTATAAACAAACACAAAAAACACCATCAAACAGGATGATTTAAACATATTATTGGATACCACAGACATATTACAGTTTCATGCTGTTCAGGATATTAAATGAATTTTATTCTCTTTGACAGAAAAAAAACTTTAACTCAAGGTCCGCTTATTCTCTGGAGCTTAAACCACATGACATGTTAAACGAACTTTTCCAAGGTCTGAATGTTATTCAAATCTCGGCGGCCGCTGCATGTCATATGTTGAACAGTGCAGAAATATAATTAATGCTCATCCAGCAGACAGGTGACACCGCAGAGCATGGCGTAAGTGAATCGACCTGCAGTAACACACACCTTTTTCATGTTGCAGAACTTTAATCTGTGTGTGTTTTTGCAGATTATAATATATAAATGAATATTGTGGCTAATCAAAAATACCTTGCAAATGGAAAAATAACTTTTGGCAGCTTGTGCAGGACCTCCTAACTCAAAAGACAGGTGTAGTTGCTGAGATGTTTCCAGACACTAAACAAAATCTATATATACTGTCAGCTGTAGACTTTAGTGTTTTACCACGTGAGGACCGATTTAAGCAGTTATTCACTCACATGTTTCATCATGATTCACTCGCTCATTGTTAACCCTCTAAGTGATGCTGTTCCACGCCATCTAAAAAAGTTGCCCTCTTTCTTCCTCCCCCAGACCTCACTATTTTTTCGTCAGGCTCAATTTGCAAACAGGACCCTGGCTCGAGGCTGGAGATGGAGATGGAGGAGGAGGCCGTTGGTAGTTATGGCAGGGGCCCCCGAAGGGGCAAAAACAGTTCCTAAAGAGTGGGAGGCAGGAATTCCACAATCCCAGCCTGCTTGACTGAGGGATCTGCCTGCTAAACATTCAGCTTTTTCTGCTGGCGAAGCGCCCTTTGAAATCCAGCTGCAACTGTGTCGGGAAAAAAAAGAGAAAGAAACAAGAGAAAAAGGAGGTGGAGGGGGAGGGAAAGGGAGGATGAAGGAGAAGAGACAGAAGAGAAAGATGGAAGAGAGCGATAGAGGGTGTGTGTGTGTGAAAGTGTGTGTGTGAAAGTATGAATGGGTGTGCTCCACCGGGGCCTCACCCCCCGCTGTAAGGGACCTCCACAGATTATCCTTCATCTGTGCTTGTCGGTCTTGACCCCAACGACCTGAGGCCCGCTCTCTCTCCTCTCTCTCTCTCTACTTCACACACACACACACATACACTTTTCCTCCCTCACTCACTCATTTGTTTCTCCACACACCCTCATTATTTCCTCTGTGTCACTCACTCTTTCTCTCTTACCTCTCGGCTGCTCACTAACCTCTAGCTCACACCAACACTGCTGACCCTCCAAACTCCACCCCGCCACCACGCACACACACACACACACACACACACACACACACACACACACACACATACAACCTGGTTCTTCATGCAAAAGAGGGGACCCAATAGGAGAAAATCCAGGCTGATGTGCTGGACAAATGAGGAGGGGAAGAAAGAAGAAAATGGGAGAAAGAAAGAAGGCAAGCTTTTCACCACCGCTGGTATAAAGTAGGGAGGGGGGAGGGAGAAGGGTTGAAACACGGTGTATATACAGGACTGCAGGTGTTTGCCTCAAAAGATCTTATTCACACTCTCTTGTTGCATGTGCACAGCATTTAAGGTGCTCAAATTAGGAAGCTGAAACTGATATTTGATGTTAATTCTTTGTATTATCTTTCTTTTCAGTCTGCACTGTGTGTTTTCTCAGTAAAGTCATATGCGAAAGTGTGAACATACGTCTCATATTGTGATTTAATGCATTTAGAGTGAAACTTGTATTTCTGAGTGCAGCATGGTCGACCTCTGCAGCACAGAGGAAGACATTTTACTGCACATGGTGGTCCTTTTCAGGGAAATTAAGTTACTCTTCGATGTATCCAGTAATTTTCCTCTTGCAGAAAACCTTATTACACATCCTAACACAGCTCCATAATGATACATATAAACTTCTTCCGCAAACAAAAACATGGGAAAATCCATGTTGTGCGTGACTACATGGAGGACCCCTTATTTGCCCTCATGGAGGTAAAAATGGAAAAGCAAGTAGCAGGCTGGATAAACTGTGAGTGTGAATACGTTAGCGCTGCTCGGGTTTTATTTGCAGAGCTGCAGGTGGATGCTTGAATGACACGACTCTGTTATTCTTGGCTCGGCAGCTGGCGGCACTTTGTGGATGTGACCTACCTGCTTGTTTTTGATGTAAAGGCAATATGGTCAGAGAAAAAATGACAAACATGAGGAGACACTCTGTTTATTTCTGCGGTAGAATGAAAAGAATATTCCAAAAGGAGCCTGTGTTTGAGCTATAAAATCGAAAAGTTCCTGTCATTTCTAATAAATTATTATTATTATTATTATTATCAAATATTATCAAATTATATTATATATATTATCATATATAATATTATATATATATATATATATATATATATATATATATATATTTTTTTTTTTTTTTTTTTTTTAATTCAATCTTTGAGTCATATTCTAGAGAAGTCCTACATTTCTTCACAGTCAGTTAGTGCTGATGTTATTTCAGGGAATTATTAAGCATGCATGTGGCCAGATAAAAGAAACTGAACATGGAAATAATTGTGGTTTCATTATGCTAGTCTATACACAGATGAGCCAAAAAAAATGGTAATATGCAATATATGCCTTCCTACGTGCAGCGATGTGGTTATATTTTACATGCATGTGTGTTGGATTTTTTTTTTTTCTGAGCTTTTAACAGCATAACATGCAGATGCAGGCAAAAGCTTAGAAAAAAGCCTTTGAGGTGAGATAATTTTGTCACACAGACAGTTCCCAAGGTCAGCATTTGAAGGTTTCTTTATCCAGTTCAGTGCAGAAGGAAATGGAGAAGGAAAACGTACCTTAAAACCTAAAAAAATCACCACAAAATGCAGACGGCCACAGAGTTGAAAAAACAATGCATGTCTTAAGAAAATCTGTATTTATTAATGCTGTGTGGGAGTGAATTACAGTAAATCTGGTGTTTTATCTCTGTGTTCTTTTGGTGGAGGGATACTTCCACCATCATTTGAATGAAATAATGAATTTACAAAGTGTTCTGGTGACTGAGAATCACTGTACAACAGGCATGTCCAAAGTCCAGCCTGGGTGCCAATCACGGCCCGCGGTCAGATTTCATGTGACCAGCAGCTTCATTTTTATAATATATTATTTGTGGCCTGCTAGGATTGTCAGATACTGTAGGGCTGGAAGATTTGGCTTTTTTTTGATTGACATAATGTTGCATCTGAATGCACTAAACTTTCTTACTACTTTAATTTTTGTGAAAAAGAAGAGCAAGACTGATACATTAATTAATGTTAACAGACTTTGCATTAGTCATTAAAATGCAGATGAGGTTCAGATTTGTATCAGCTTCATGTAAGTTTAACATATTCCATACAATTCATTCTTTGTTATCTGACTCCAGATGTGAAAGAAAGGCAGAACTGGTTTTTAGATTTGTTCACGCTGGATTGGTTTAGGTTTGGTTACACTGCCATTACAAAATAATAATTATGGCAATAATTTTTTTTTTTCATTTTTATTCATCTTTATTCATTCACTTATTATTTCCCCCGGGCATCTCCACATTGTCAAATCTGGCCCTCTTTAAAAGAAGTTTGGACACCCCTGCCGTACAACCTGTCAGCTGTGGCATTTCTGATTGTATGTACACTCCTCGTCGCTAGGGGGCGCTAGTTGATAGCGGGGTGCACACTGGGCACCTGGGTAATCGAGGAAACTCAAGAGAGTCCTCTCCGGAGCTAACAGCAGTTAGCCGGCTAATCTCCTGGATAACGCAGTTGTGGTTATTAGCGTGTCTGTCTCAGTGTCCGTGTCTGTCTGTCCGTTAAATTACAGACACTTCACATTACACCGCCAGTGACAGGCGTGAGGCGGACACCGACGGGCACGTTCACGTACGCTGGGTGCTTTCTCCCAAGATGCTAGCACACAGACAAGCCAGCTAGCTAGCCGACCTGCTAAAGTAGCCAAATAGCAGCAGTGTCCGGTCCGGATGCTCTGAACGGCAACGCAGCGGATTTTGGGGAGTTTCTAGTCGGCCTCGGATCATGTCAAGTAACCGGCCACAGCAGAGCGCCGGAGGGGCGAGTTCAGTGCCTGGCACAAGTAGTAGCAGTAGCAGCAGCAGCACCGGGAACTCAAACGGCGGCGGCGGCGGTGGTGGGAGCAACGCCGTCACAAGTAACGGTAACAACTCGGGCAATGTTGTGCCCTCTCGGACCTTGGCAACAACCGGCGATGGCTTGTCGGTGCCAACTTTGGCCGCCGTCCCGTCGCCCCGGAGCGGGTTCGCCTCTCTGAGCAGACCCTCCGCGTCTTCGGGCAGCAGGAAAAAAACCCTCCACCAAACACCGCTTTACAACGGCCTCTTAAATTCATACGAAGATAAGAGCAACGACTTCGTGTGGTGAGTTCATGCAGATAAACAGATGCTGTGAGTGTTGGAAGCTGCATGTTGAACTCAACACCACTTTTTTTTTTTTTGTACTTTTTCAGCCCCATTTGCTTCGAAATGATAGAAGAGGCGCACATGACAAAGTGTGGACACAGTTTCTGGTGAGTGCTTCAGAGGCTGGAGGCAGTTTGTCTGAGAAACAAGCTGTTTAAACTCCCAGCTGAGCAACATGTAAATCACACGTACTCACACTGTCAGCAGTTATCATTTCTCTTGTCATCATTTCTCAGTTTCTCTTCTCTTGTCAAAGCTTCATTTCATGTATCAGTGATGCTTACACTTGTCAGCACTTAAACTGACTCCTAAACAAACTTTTACCCTCTAAAAAGTATCAAACTTGTCTGTGTCTGCTTACACTTCACATATTTAATCCTTGTGCTGTTTGAGTCAGTTGTTTTCTCCCTCCTGTAGTTTCAGATGTATCCGCCAGAGTCTGGAGGACAGCAACAGATGCCCCAAGTGTAACTATATTGTGGATAACGTTGATCAGCTGTATCCAAACTTTCTCGGTATGTGTTTAAATGTGAAGGTTGACGTGTTGTTTCGCTGACGATGGTCCTGTGACTTCAGATACACACTGTGTGTTACAGTTCTCTCGTAAAGTCCTCTGTATGTGTGTTTGAAACTCGGCCGTCATGGTCACGAACCTGGTGGTGTCTTGGCTCATTGCTTTATTGTTTAAGATGCTCCCTGCTTGTGTTTCTGTCGTATACTTAAGTGGCTTTTCTGTCTCTCTCCTTCACCGCTGCTCCACCCCCGCCCACGCTCCAGTTAATGAACTGATCCTGAAACAGAAGCAAAGGTCGGAGGAGAAGAGACTAAAGTTGGATCATCCCGTAAGCGCAATGCAAACACACTGTGGACTTATTTGTTTCTGTGTTTTTAGTCTCGTATTTATGGGAGTCACCACACATGTAACTGATCAGTGTCTCTGACCCTCCCACCCCCCACCCCCAACGCCAGAATGGGTCTAGGTGGCAGGTGTTCCAGGATGTGTTGAGTCCTGACCAGGAGAACTTGGACCTGGCAAATGTCAATCTGATGCTGGAGCTCCTGGTCCAGAAGAAGAAGCAGCTAGAGGCGGTAAGCGATGGGACCAAACATGATCAGACATGCTTTTTCTTTCTCTGTGATGCCAGATGTTCACAGCATTTTGCATCTGCCTGAGCACATTGACACAGGACTGGACAATCTCCCATTGTAGAAAGGCATAATGATGATTATCTGAGTCATTCCTTGTTAAAGGAGGAGGAGATTCACATGGGTTGATGTGCTCCTCCATCATCCTTCCCTCTCTCCCAAACAACCAGTTTGTCATCAGAAAGTTGAAATCTAATTTAACTGTACAGGATGAAGTCGTGCACAAGTTCAGTCTCAGCTTGTACCTAATGCTCTTCACACTGGACTTGTAGTCAGTGATCACGTGCAGCTAAGTGAAGCCGTTAACATTACCTTGGTTAAATTTAGTTAATGTACTGTCAGGCTTTCCTGCTCAGCTTCATAGTCTGGAGCACAGAGGAGGTTTTTGTTAACTGAAAAACCTTCACTGTATGATCACTGTCAGACTGATAAATTACTGCCCACTCACTCAAGGAGCGACTGAAAGTCTTTATTAGTCCATTGATATTCATGAAGGTGTGAAATTTTAGCAGCACTGCTCATAATTCTGGATATATTGTACATCAGATGAGGAGCAGGAGGTTTAGTGGTAAGCTGTGCACACCGGTGCAAAATGTGGTGATTCACCTCAGGAGGCTTCTGATCAAACGATCAGTAATTCAGATCCTCGACATTTAGGGGGCGCAGCTCGTCACGTGAATGTGGTCCTGTCTCACAGAGGACAGACTGAGCACTGACAGGTCTTCATCATTTCTATCGTATCATGTAATGGTCAAGGTACGTGGTGCCTGTCTGTCTGTCTGTCTGTCTGTCTGCCTGCCTGCCTGCCTGGTTCAGGCAGTGTTGACAACACTTCAAACTTCAGTCTGTCAGTGGAACATCCCCTTTTTTCTGTTTCTGCTGAAAAGAGAAGTAAGAGCCACAACCTATCCTGTTGTCTTCTATAGCACAGTAAGCAGTTTGACATTGTTTCCTCACTTTCCACTGAGTGAACTGTAAACACACTTCACAGTATGCTTTTCACATTGTTCAGAGACAGCTACACCTTTAGCATTCTGTGTCCAACACATGTTCACCTTTATTTGTTTATCTGTCACACACTCAGTGTCTGGCTGTCTAAGAAACACAGTCCGCACAGCAGTGAGTGACAGCCTCTTGCACATTTATTGCTAACTGTGTTTGTCTGTTGATAGATAACACACACTTGCTCCGTCTCACCTGCTGCAAGTTCTTTTCAACTCTTCCATCTTTGTGTGTGTGTTCATGATGTATGTTGAAGCCTGTAGACGTGACTCTCACTCATCAGTTGGTCAGCCTTTCTGTCTTCATGGCTGCCTTTTCTAATATGCTCTCTATTCCTCTCTGCTGCTGGGTGTCGGCTCAGAGAGCAGAGGTGTAACTCTACAAGAGTTCAAGAGTTCTAACCTGGTGGTTTGTTACACAGAACCAGGAAGTCATCATTGGAAACTGTTTGGAACAGGACAGACGCTTAATTAAAAATACTCTGCAGGTGATTGGATGAACTATCTGTCTGTCACCATCTATAACTTCAACCAATCCGGTCAAGGAACCGTATAACGTAGTCAAACATCTTTCCATCCAGAAAAATCTTCAGCGTTGTTCTTTGCATTGTCTACACTAGTGTTAATCGATGCCTATACCTCATGCTGTGACTGCCAGTAGTGTCAGACAGCTGAAGAGTGACAGGAATGTGAGGAGACAGAGACAGGGAACGACAGCGGAAAGAGCCACAGGTCGGACTTGCACCCTGGGCTTCCGCAGCCTTCACACATGGGGCGGCTGCTCTACCAACTGAGCTAAACGCCGCCCCAGGAGAAGATATTTTAAATTCAGTGGTGTTTGAAACATAACTCCAACAGCACCGCTTCAAAATCATCATCAGTCAGTCAGTTCACAGACTGTCAGTGCTGCAGATGGCTGACCCCAGGTGTAAAACCTGAAACCAGATTACTGCCTCAGATATCCACCATGTGTTGTTGTTTCGCACTCTCGAACTCAAACTGTGCATACACACATTCCATCGTCCATATTGCACCATCTACACACTGTGCTGCACTGTACCACGCTGTCTCTTTTACTTTCTGGGGTTGAAACCGTGACAGTCAACACGTTCTACACTGACCACGGATCTTTTACCAGCGTTTCCACATTAAAGCAGAAGGAAACCAGGTCAGGCCAATGATCGATTATGCCATCTATTACACTGCCACACCTCTTCATTCCTCTCATGTTTCCTTTTATTAATGTGCTGATTCTGATTCAGATGCGTGCCAGCGCTTCATCCAGCCAGTTGGCTTCCGTGGCTGCTTTTATATCTCTGACGACACATTTTTGTTCATGCGTGTTCTTATTGCAGCCAGAATATTTCCATGTGGGCACAGAGCGTTTATCCGACTCTGCTTGTATGTTGTGATCGTTCATCTATCAATTGTTAGTTATCATTTTTAGATGTACACGTGGAACAGGGAGTGCAAGTGTTTTTTCCAGATGTTGTGTGCGTGTTGTGCAGATGAGTGGAAATACTGGTCTTTTATTTACGACACCATCATGTAGTCGTAGTCACCGTATGAAACAACTTGTTATCAGTTTGTGAGTGAAGTAAAAGTAAACTAAACTAATGTAGTCTTCACAGTGTTTTGGACACCATGCAGTACACACACATGCAATACTACATTGCTAAGCAACACAGAGGTTGTTTGTTCACTTTTGCATTTAGCTGTGTGAGTGTACTCCTGTGAGCCGAGCACTCCAGCAGTTTTGTTGCACGCTCACGCACTCCATTAGGATGTTTTCATGTCACTGAGATCAGCTTTTATTGATCCCAGCAGCTCGTTGACACAAACGAGGACAGATAAAAGAGAAATAACTAATAGAGGTATAACAATAAATAACATGTAATAAAAAGATCATAGTCATTCATTCTTCATTGTTTCCAGCTGTGGGAGGTACAATAGAAAAAGAAATAAGTGTGTGTGAAGAATAATTTCTGACTTTTGTACATAATTTGACTCTTCCTAGTATAAATATACCGAACATGTAGAGAATGATTGTTATATTGACTAAAATTATTTTTCTGTCACGTCTTTGAGGATGATTGAAGGAGTTCTGCAGTTGAGCTGTTATGTTCAATGTGTTTCTCCACCAGGAATCTCAAGCAGCTCAGAGACAGATCCTCATGGAGTTCCTGAAAGAAGCCAGAAGAAACAAGAGAGAGGTGCTTTACTTTATATATCCACAGTATTTTAACTGTACTGCTGATCACTGGTCTGTCTAGTTTATCTATGTACTGGAGAAAACAGAAAGTAGAGAAGAACTCCGTCATGAAATAATTAAACGTGTCTGTCAACAGCAACTAGAGCAGCTGCAGAAAGAGCTCAACTTCCTCGAAGAGGACATAAAACGTGTCGAGGTAAAGTGATGTCTCATCAAGTCATATTCTTGTGGAATGGCGACCATCAGACCATCATCATCATCATCGCCACAGCTTGAGACAAACATGGTATTTCTGTGTCCTCTCTCAGGAAATGAGCGGCCTGTACTCTCCGATAATGGAGGCCGAATGTACGGTGCCCAATGTGGAGGCTCCCTCACCAGCACCCAGGTAACCGCTCACCTCTGTGGTCTAAACAGTCTATCATCCTCATTGTCACGAGCACAGCCAACCACACAGCCTGTCTTTTTACAGTCTGCAGAACCACAGTATGTTAATGAGGAGCTACGTAACTAATGGCACACGTAGAGTCCACATGTTATGAGCTCCTGTGTTGCTGTACTGTGTGCCTTCATATGTGTCATGTTGTGTGTGTGTCGAGCAGCTGCAGCAGTATTATTGACCCACCAGACTACAGCCAGCCTCCAGGGTTCGGTGGAACCACCCAGGTAAGTCAGACAAACTTGCTGTTTGGCTGATTGCTTTTAAATCCATCTCTAACCCTCTTTGAAAGTCACATCTGTTATTTTCATTATTTTGTTGACTTGTGCTCAACTACTTATTTGCATAAGGTTTAGTTTTAGAGAGTCACTTATCTCAAATGTTTTGACAGATACTTTAGAGGGCATATTTTTTTATTTTTTTTATTTAAATCCACACAAACACAAAGAAAATCAGCAGATTTTAACAGGATAAATATCAGAGTGAGCTGACCGTGTTCTTGCTCTGTCAGGGCAAAAGACAGACCTGGTACAACAGCACCCTGGCTTCAAGGAGGAAGAGGCTGACCGCTCATTTTGAGGATCTGGAGCAGTGCTACTTCTCCAACAAAATGTCACGAATCACAGGTACTTATTGTGCACAGTTCACCTGCAACGGCAGTTTATCTAGAAACATCTGCAGTCTGCTCAGCATCTGTTCTGAGTCAGGCTTTATCTCTTAGAACTTGAGATGAAGGATGGATGGATGGATGGATGGATGGATGGATGGATGGATGGGAGTGTCTGCGTCACCCCAGTGTTACTGCTAAAGTTAACGTGGGTGTATCTGATGATAAACAGTCTCATCACTTGGCTTTGTGCTAAGACGCAGGCCAGCAGAAACCCAACATGTTGGAGCACAGTACAGATTCTGGTTGCTATATTAATATGATAAGAATGTGTGATATGATTGAGTATGTGTCTTATTAGATTGTGTTTGTTGCTTTCAGATGAAGGCAGGAACTTGAACCAACTGGATGATTTCATGGAGTGTCTGTCCAAGTTTACCCGTTACAACTCTGTTCGGCCGCTTGCCACGCTCTCATACGCCAGTGACCTGTATAACGGCTCCAGTATCGTCTCCAGGTACAAAGACTCGACCTGTTGCTCTTCGATCTTATTCAGGGTGTCATTCTGAACATCTTCTGCATTCATGATGTTTCCCATCACTCTTCTCATTTTCAGTATTGAGTTTGACCGTGACTGTGACTACTTTGCCATCGCCGGCGTGACCAAGAAGATCAAGGTGTTTGAGTACGGCACAGTGATCCAGGACGCAGTGGACATCCACTACCCTGTCAACGAAATGACCTGCAATTCCAAAATCAGGTAGGCTGAAACAAAGAGAGGAGCCTGGGCGAGCAGACATCTTTTAAAGCTTCTTGTTAGCCCATATGAGAAGGAAGATGGATGATTGGAGACCTCTACAGACCCATAACTGGTTCACATCCTTGAGTTTAAGGTTCAGATAAATTGATGAGGTGAGTATCATGACTAGCTGACTTCACTATAAGCTGATTTGCTGTTGAAACTGGTGACATTCTTTGTGTTGAATGAAGCTGCAATGGGTCAGTTCACAGCGCTGCAATTCATTGTGAATATTTGGTGTGAACTGGACTTAAATCACATTCATTCGAGTTTCATAGAGAACCTTTTTACTCGATTGTGTTCATGTGACAGCCGTCAGATTTGTGAAGGCCTGAGTGAACAGCAGTTATCAGTAATGTGAGACTCTGTGTGTGAACTTGACTCTTGTGGTGAAAGTGATCCAACCTTCTTTGTTTGTCGCAGCTGTATCAGCTGGAGCAGCTATCACAAGAACCTCCTGGCCAGCAGTGACTATGAGGGTACCGTCATTCTGTGGGATGGATTCACGGGCCAGAGGTCCAAAGTCTACCAGGTCCAATACTATTCATGATCAGTGAAGTCCAGTTAATACTGGATCACGGGTTTAACCTTGAGTTATGTTTGTCACGACACCTTTTTGAGTTTTCCTCTGCTTTCTGTCCAGGAGCATGAAAAAAGGTGTTGGAGTGTTGACTTCAATTTGATGGACCCCAAACTGTTAGCCTCCGGTTCTGATGATGCTAAAGGTAATGAAGGAGTCCTGCTGTACTTTGCAGACACACACCTGAATCCACTCCTTCCTGTTCACGTGTGTGTTTTTGTGTTTCAGTGAAGTTATGGTCAACCAATCTCGACAACTCTGTGGCCAGCATCGAGGCCAAGGCCAACGTGTGCTGTGTTAAATTCAGTCCGACCTCCAGGTATCATCTGGCCTTCGGCTGTGCAGGTAAGAGTGTGTGACGGTTTACAGGGTCTGACTCAGGTCTGACAGTCATGTGATATGTTGTTGTTGCTGCACTCTGGCTGGATGCACACACTTCACACCACTGCACTTCTTTTCTTGTAGACTACTAAATCTCTTTTGTGGTCACACGGACTGTGGTGGTCCAGACAAACCTCATTCACGACTCTCCCAAGGGAGAAAAAAGAATTTGAAATATCCTCTTGTACACAGAAACAGTCATTCACACAGGGAACAGAACTGCCTGGATCACGTACCTCTTGCCCTGTGTCTCTGAAGTCTACTAATCCTGGAAAAGAAAACCCCCTCCTTGACCTCAAAATGGTTTGTAGTGTCTGGAGTACAGTTAGGATGCTGGACTATAAGCCAGCAATGATTGAAGAACAGACCTGACGGAGTCAACAAAGATGTTGCACCATCGGTTCACTGTGGCCATCTGCCTCGCTGATCTCCTTCTTGTTTTTCTCTCATGCCTCACACACTCCTCTTTTTGTTTCTTGCAGACCACTGTGTCCACTACTATGATCTACGAAACACTAAGCAGCCAATCATGGTGTTCAAAGGTCACAGGAAGGCCGTGTCCTACGCCAAGTTTGTCAACGGAGAGGAGATTGTTTCTGCGTAAGTCAGTTCAGCCTCACCTCTTCACGCGTGTATTTCCAAAAAATACAGAATGTCAATGTAAGACTAATGAAAGATACACTGACAACATCTGTTACACAGAGCTGCAACCAGTAGTTGTCAACTAATCAATTAATCAGCAACTATTTTGATAATTTCTTGATGATTTTGAGTCATTCCTTTGGTTTGGACATCACCATGGAAACACCGACTGACAACAGCTAATCAGTAAAAATGATAGATAATAATATGACAGATAATCGATAATGAAATTGCGTTAGTTGCAGCTCTTCTTTCATATCCTGCTGTTTCTGTCATACCTTGTACAGTACCAACTGCTTTAGAAATCCATACTGAAACATCATTTTTTTTCTTTATTGACATCATAGAAGAGAGACAATTTGATCATGTTATGGTACGATTCATGAAAAAGAGTTTATTCCTCTATGTTTGGTCTCTTTATCTGAAGGTTTCACCAGAAGTTAGCATGAGATATTGCATTATTTGTGTTTGTGTATTTTAGAAAGCTTGGAATACAAAAGCTGATAGTCTAATAATTGTATTCATTTCTATACCACATAGGTCAACAGACAGTCAGCTGAAGCTGTGGAACGTCAACAAACCTCACTGTCTGCGCTCCTTCAAGGGTCACATCAACGAGAAGAACTTTGTAGGCCTGGCGTCAAACGGAGACTATGTTGCCTGTGGTAAGGTTGATCAAACAAATCTGTAACGTAGCATTAATGTGATATTTGTTTATCCGTGTGAGCACTTTTTTTTTTTTTATTAATCATCCCTAAACACAGTAATAACAGCTTCCTGTAACCTACACGCACATTCTAAAACTGACTGGACCCTAAAAATAATTTTTATCTGTGTGTGTCTACAGGCAGTGAAAACAACTCTTTGTACTTGTACTACAAAGGACTTTCCAAGACACTGTTAACATTCAAGTTCGACACAGTGAAGAGCGTCCTGGACAAGGACAAGAAGGAGGATGACACCAATGAGTTTGTGAGCGCTGTGTGCTGGAGAGCTCTGCCTGATGGAGTGAGTCACCTCAGGATCGTACCACTGAATGTTGGAGCATGTTGTTTTCAGTCCCCACCTCGCCTCATTAAACTGTCACTTCTCGATATTATCCAAGTTTTATTCATGATGTTTTCTTTTTCAGGAGTCCAACGTGCTGATTGCTGCAAACAGTCAAGGAACAATCAAGGTTTGTGTTTTCAAAAGTTCTTCATGTAACACACTAAATCAGGTCAGGTCCCGACTGCTGTCCAGGAAAAGGACTAGTCAGGAGCTAGGTGGACATGTTTGACTGAAAAATGATTCATTATAGTTGCCAGTTAAGGCAGATCTGACACAACAACAACAGACTTTTATCATGAATAAATGAAAGCTGCATTGCATTTAATATACAATACTATTTAAAGAACACTGGCAGACATTGATGATATCATATAAAATAACTTAAAAGACATCAAGCATCATTAAAAAGTGTCATTGTGGGAAGTTAACACATCAAGTTGTTCGAACCCCAAGCCCAACACTGAACACAAAAGGTCAATATGCTACGCAAAGCATATACACAAAGTTGTGTCCACATTAAATGTTGTTGAGCCTTTGCAGACCGAGCATTAATATTAGCTTTCCATGTTTGTTATCAGTATTAGAGCAGCAGTGGTTCATCTCAGGCCTTTTAATTGATGATGAGACCATCACTGTACACCAGCTCCACAGACTATCCTGTTTTAAGTGTGATTTTTTTTTTTTTTTGTCGGTCTCTGGTTGAACTGTAGTTTCTACATGCTTCACCTTCACTGCACCGGGTGGCAGCAGACATTTCAAAAGCTCACTACATCATATTACAATTATCTGCATGACTCGATACTAAAACTTATCTTATTGTTTTTGTTCTTTCTATTTTCCCTTCATTTATCTGACTTTAAGGCTTAAAGCTTTTATACCTTCAGCACTACTAGAGCTGTAATTATTACCTCGTAAAGATTTACTGTTGTAAGTGCTGGACGACGAGCTGCAGATAATACAAACTCCATGTTTTGTCTCCTCAAAGGTACTGGAGCTCGTCTGAAGCCGCCACATCTTCAGCGTGTGATGGAACCACCATCAGTCGGCCTCTCTTTGTTTGGTGGAGGATCAGGAGCAGAGAGAGCACAGGCTGGATACCCGACAACCAACAGGAGAGCTGAAATGAACTGAAGCTGTCTTATTTTAACAAGCTCCACCTTTGAGGCGGCAGTAAAGACTTTGGACCAGTGCGTCAGTATAGCAGAAGATGTGCTGTGAGATTTTTTTTTTTTTTTTATTGCAGGAAACCAAGGACCGAGCTTGGCACCCATGGATAATGAGACTTCAGAAAGCTTTTTTTTTTTTTAAGTTATACCGGCTACAATAGAACACCTCTTTATGGTTTTAGGTCAAATCAAAACTTGTACCTTTTTTTTCTTTTAAATTAAGCTGTCGCTCTCAAGGGTATATCCAGCCAAACGCTACTAGTGTGATGCATTTTCCCTTTTTAAGGCCAAAGCACAAAACAAAACGACATGCAAAAATGATGTCTTCACAAGAAGCTTTTAACCTCTACTCCATTGTTTGTCACTGTTTTCCCCCTTTATATGTAGTTTTTTTTTTTTCAGACTGAGAGAATCCAATTTTAATAAATATGACTTGAATTTCATTCTGTCAAGAGTATCGTCAGTTCCTTTTCTGGCTGAAGAGTAGAATGTGAGGTAGTGTCTACAGAGATTATGGAAGACCAATGGATTATGGAAATGTAGAGAAACTCCTCTGATATTTCTGTTGCTGTCAGAACAAAGGGACATTTGTCTATAATCACAGTGAATTTCATGTAACTCAAGGCATTGATCTGCAATGCTGCATCGAACTGGATTATTTTTCCATGTATATGAGCTGTTTGTTGGAAGATGAGAACCTCATGGAATCATTTAGTTCTTTCTAAAGTAGCGATGGAATGACTCTTCACATCTGAGTGACGACTACAATCCGCATTGATAATGTTGAGAGGATTTGGTAAACACGGCCAACACCTACCTATTTTATGATAACTGAGTGAAAGAGGGGTTTTGTATTTGTACAACTGAATAAATTATTTCGAAACAGTTTTGTCGTGTTTGGCCATATTTTTATTAGCTATTTTTGGCATTTCACTGATACTCTTGACTGAACTTGTACGACTGAGTGATGTGTTTACTGTTGGTAATGGCTCTCATATGGGGTGTTTGAGCCTTGTGTGAAATCTGTTAAATCTTCAGTCTCCCAGAACGCGTCTGTATTAGCTGAAACACCAGAGAGTCATTAAATGTCATCTTAGCCCCGGGGCCGCTTAACTTCATGTGTGAAACCTATTACCGCAAGATGCTTCCACTGTGGCTCCGCTGCTCAGGAAATTTCATGCAGTCATCTGTAATGTTTGTGAAAACAAAGGATTAGTGGTCCCAACAGGGAGACTCAACTTTATGCAAAATCGAAATGACATGAACAGAATGTTTCACAGAAATGTCTTCATAATAATTTTACAAGTGGTTTATGTGTTGAATAATGTCCTCAAGGTTGTTCGTTTTTTAAACTCATTTCCAAAAAATTCAGGCAGCCGTGATGTCTTTTCGAGCATGTCTGTCATGTCTATCCTGTGGTAGAATTATAAAGAAACTGTTTTTACAGTATATATTATGTGTACATACATTTGTAAGAGTTTTCAAATTAATATCTGCACACCTGGGCAGGTGTTTTATTATTTTGGCTGATTAGACCTCTGCTCAGGGTGGAGTTAGGCAGTTATGCTGAGAATTATGTGATGTTGCCAAATCAATAACCATAAAAACCTGAAGCCAAAGCATTTATTGAATTGAAATGGATTTCAACCGTCATTCACATTATTTTTTACACCTGTGCTATTCCTGCTGTGACTTGTAAAATGTCCTCTGTGTGGCCTGTTGGATGCCTCACAGGGTGCCAGCAGGAGAGTGAGGGCCCTGCAAAGAGCTCTAATCATGCACAGTTAGTTAGAACACTTGTTATGTAGGAATGTTTCCTGTCATATGCATAATGTGCATTGTTGTGTAATCATCAACATAGATTATGACTCTTCAATAACATCTAGCCACAGGAAACAAATGATTTCTCAGGCAGGTGTCACTCCTGTTTTATATTTCATATTTATTTTGTCTCTTACTTAACAGACAGGTTCTTGTAAGGACAGCAGGTCCTTGTAAGGACAGCAGGTCCTTGTAAGGACAGCAGGTTCTTCTAAGGATAGCGGGTCTCTGTAAGGACAATAGGTCCTTGTAAGGATAGCAGGTCCTTGTAAGGACATATTCCATTCAAATGAATAACTGAAGGAATTCTCATCACCGTGTCCTTCAATGGAAAGAGCCAGTGATGTTCTCACAGCAGACCCAGAGAGGATTCAGTGACAGATAACACCATGTCATTTTTAACATGGCCGTATAAATGTGTAAACAGAAGATTTTTAACATTGTTGGGTGAGAAATTAGCCTGAGAAGGCGTAGCTAGCATTTCGACTTAGAGAGTCAAAATGATTACTTTAATTCCACTGAGCTGACCCAATGTTTTCACTGGTCGACAGGACAACTCTCTTGTTGCCAAACACATTTGCCACCATTCTCTATATAGTTATATGATTATATGTTATAGGCCTAGCAATACTAACTAACTTTCTATTTTGGTCTTGTACCTGTAGTTACACATTGTGTGTCTGTAGAAACATGGTGTTTCAATATGGCGGCCTCCATGAATGAGGATCCGCACCCACTGTAGATATGGATCATTTTTAACTAACAAAAATAAAAAGATTCTCATTTTCAGGTGATCATACATATATGGAAACATAGTTAGGAATATTTGCTGCCTTATTCTGAAAACAAAGGGCCCAAATCTTACACGCTGTATCTTTAAGTGTTTACCTACTCCAAACATTAAGATATTAGGTTAGCTTCTCATGATTTTCTGTTTAAAAATTAATATTTTTACCCCATTTATTATCTGGCGGGTATAGATAGATAGAGATATAGATAGAGACCGCAGGGGTATGCACAGGGTGGCCTTAGTGTGTCATCAAGCCACCCTTTGAGACCATCCACAAAATCCTGGATTGAAAACTGGTGACACTGTTTTAACCTCTAACTCCACATTTCAGTAATATATTGTTCAAAGTCTTTTCATGTGTTTTCAGCAACTATTTACCAACATATTTAATATATTTTTAAAGATATCTCAGAATTGCCTTTACACAGACTTCAAGTGTTTACTTATTCCAAACAATAAGATATTAGGTTAGTATCTCATGATTTTCTGTTTATAAGTTAATATTTTGACCCCATTTATTATATGGCGGGAATGGGTTTCCATAGAGACAGCTGTAGTGGGAGGAGCGAGGCGAGGACACGATTTACAGAGAAACAAAAGTGGAACCACCTTTTTTCCCAGTAGCGGCGGACTGTTTTAGCGGGCGGGACGACGGACAACTAGCTTAGTTAGCGGCCGTTGGAAACAAAAAACCTGACTCCCTGAGTTCCCAGTTCCCAGTGAAATCTCGTCCGTGTTTAGTTCCTCACACAGCTGAACATCTGCCTTCATTTTGAACTGTTGATTCATTTCATCCAGAGGTTGAGACCGCCGCGGTGAAGATGGGAGTACCGAAGTTTTACCGATGGATATCGGAGCGCTATCCGTGTCTCAGTGAAGTTGTCAAGGAACATCAGGTAGGAGACAAGGATGCATAACGTTAGCCGCAGTGTTAGCTCAGCTAGCTGACGGCTACCAGCGAGCTAAGTGAAGTAAGCGGGCCGTGGAACTTTTAATCCACGGAGCTGACCGATGATTTCACCGCTCTCTTGTTGCCAAACACATTTGACCAAATTCTGAATAAAAAAACATATATTTATACGTTATAGACCTGCGTTAATTGGCTAATTCTGAGACTAACTAGCTTTCTATTTTGGTGTCCTGCCTGCAGCTCCACATTTTAACGCCGAACATAAGTTAGTAACCGTGTTAGCTGATCCCTTTGTCGGAGAAGAACTTTCTAAACGACAATACACCCTCACAGTCAGCTAACGAGCTAACTTCACGTTAACCACAGCTGAACAGAGGCTAGTTGTTGTCGTCACCTAGCGTACATTTACCGCCCTTCACGGTGTTCGTGAAGTTGTTAAAAATGTCAACAAACATGTCGTTAACCTATAACGTTAGGTGACACTTAAGGGAGGCGTTATACTTAACGTTAACGTTATACTTAGTTATTGAGGCTACTTGAGCGGCACTAAAGTGGACTTTAGTGACCTAGTTTCCTCTAGTAAGGAAGATCGTGTTTCAGTGCTCGAGCAGGAGTTTCATCAGCTGGACGTTGCCTGGTGTCACTCTCATTGCGTAAGACAGTTTTGATACGTGGGTTAGGAACGTTTACTGCTAGAAACTTTACTTATGATAACATTTGTTATAGAAATGTGTTGTATCCCCTGCTGTAGTAGTCCAAAACACGCACTGCCCCTGAGCAACTAAACCTAGACGTCACTGTTAAAGACATGAGTCTGGAAGAACTCGCTAAGATGTTACTGATGACAAAGATGACACACACACAGCAAACTATGTTTTTGTTGTTGCAGAGATGTATTTCAGACCATCAGGACATAGTAACAGACTTGATAAACTGGTCACTTTGCAGAATATATTGATAGTTTACAACAATATACATAATATTTATATTATTCTTTGTTTTCTGCTCAGATTCCAGAGTTTGACAATCTCTATCTGGACATGAACGGGATTATCCATCAGTGTTCCCACCCGAACGACGAGGATGTTCACTTTCGCATTTCAGAGGAAAAGATATTTGCCGACATCTTCCACTACCTGGAGGTTCTCTTCAGGATCATCAAGCCCCGCAAGGTGTTCTTCATGGCGGTGGATGGCGTGGCACCGAGGGCCAAGATGAATCAGCAGAGAGGACGGAGATTCAGGTAGAGACGAGACGCAGCCTGGGTCAACTCAGGTCAGGTGACCCGGCTCCTGACCTTTCTGCCTGGTTTTGTTATGAAGGGGCAAACGCGTGCTGCTGTTAGAGCCCTTGGATTACCAAGACCTTATTGTTGTTATTGAATTATTATGGAATGATTATTACCCCACTGAAGATTTTCATGAAAACACAGAGCCATTTCACCTCCTCCCAAACACAACTGGAGTTTTCGTAGCTCTTGATCTAATAAAGTACATTTTTTAATATGTTATTTGTTTATTTATGTGATTAAGATCATAACACAGCTATATTTCTACAGTGTCTGGTCTAATCTCTGAAAATGAGCTTATAAACAGACCGGCGCTCAAATGCAGCATTTGCTTTCGTGCAGACTGAAGAAACCAGATGACTCTGAGTTTGACCTGCTCTCTTTTGTATCTGTGTGTGTGTAGGTCTGCCAAAGAAGCAGAGGACAAGATAAAAAAAGCTTTGGATAAAGGAGAAGTACTTCCTACAGAGGCTCGCTTTGACTCCAACTGTATCACTCCTGGTAGGAGTTCTCTAAAGTGCTCATGTTAAAATTTGACAGGTTGTTGTGTGGCGCCCTCCGTTGATGACACGTCCTTGACTACAATGATTGAAAATTGTTTCTCTAGATAGCACCAAGGTTCCAAGAATCTTGAAGGGTACCTGGGAATAGTTAATCACAGCTAATAACAGCTAATCCAGTGGAAAAACACAGATCAATGAACCCATCAGAATGGTTATGTCATGTGTGAATGCACCAGTTTTAGTGTCATGTGACTGCTTATTACAGTTACTGCAGTGAAATTTAGGCAGTGTGTGCGCATTTTTTTTGTTACTCTTATTATCAGTAAAATGGTGAACATGTTTCATACAGTGCTATCATATCAGATATAAATTTAACATCAATTAAACACACTTCCTTCTTCCAGGCACTGAATTTATGGTGAGACTCCAGGAGCAGCTCAAGTATTTTGTCCACAGCAAGCTGTCCACCGACAAGCTGTGGCAGAATGTCAGAGTCTACCTGTCCGGTCACGAGGTGTGTTTTCAAGAATGTACGCTGCCATTTGGGGTTGTTGTCAGTGTTGCTTGCCTTGTACTAAGTGTGTGTTTCATGTCCTTACAGACTCCAGGGGAGGGAGAACATAAAATCATGGAGTTCATTCGCTCTGAGAGCTCGAAGCCGGGTCACAACCCCAACACCCGACACTGCTTGTACGGCCTGGACGCTGACTTGGTACGGCTCAGATGAAGATCTACATTATTTAACTCAAACCCCTCTAGATGCTCACGCTCTCTCTCTCTCTCTCTCTCTCTCTCTCTCTCTCTCTCTCTCTCTCTCTCTCTCTCTCTCTCTCTCTCTCTCTCTCTCTCTCTCTCTCTCTCTCTCTCTGTCTCTCTGTCTCTCTCTCTGTCTCTCTCTCTCTGTCTCTCTCTCTCTCTCTGTCTCTCTGTCTCTCTCTCTCTCTCTCTCTCTCTCTCTCTCTCTCTCTCTGTCTCTCTGTCTCTCTCTCTCTGTTGTAGATAATGTTGGGTTTAACCAGCCATGAGCCAAACTTCTCCCTGCTCAGAGAAGAGGTCCGCTTCGGAGGAAAGAAGACCCAGAAAAGGTTCTTTAATGTTTTTTTTGTTTGTTTGTTTTGTTTACACCTGTTCTGTTCTTTGTCTTTTATGAACTGTTCTTCTCTTCCAGGATAACAGCACCAGAGGAGACAACTTTTCACTTGCTTCACTTGTCTTTGATGAGGGAGTACATCGACTATGAGTTCTCTGAGCTGAAGGTAAGACATGTATACATACACATACAATAAGAAATGAGCAGCACGGTGTTGGTGGTTTCTTGTCTTCCTCGTCTTTGATGAGGGAGTCCATGTATTCTGTATTGTGGCCGTCTTTCAGGAGCACATCGGTAGCGATTATAACTTGGAGCGAATAATAGACGACTGGATTCTAATGGGCTTCCTCGTGGGAAACGATTTCATCCCTCACCTCCCTCATCTTCACATCAGCCACGATGCTTTGCCGTTGCTATACAAGACCTACATCAGTGTTCGGCCCAGCATGGGGGGTGAGACATAAATGAACAGCACTACATCATATTTATTTTATGTATATTTAGGTTTGATGCTTGTTAAAAAAAAAAAAAAAAAACTGAATCTTGTTTTTGTGCCTCAGGTTATCTGAATGAGAACGGCCATCTAAACCTCAGAAACTTTGAGAAATATCTGGAGAAACTTTCTGAGGTGAGACAACACTGTGAAGCTGCCATGTTTCTAGTGCATGACTCGGCTCGGCTCGGCTTGGCTCTTTGTAGGTCTTCCATGGTCCAAAGTTGAGGATGGTACCTGGTGCTTAGTTAGTTTGTTTTTGGTATCACTGTGGTTGAGCTTCCGTGTGAGCTGAGCTGATAAACGGAGCGAAAACATGGCAGACCTCAGACTGGTCAGAGAGAGTCATCACACATCCTGCACTCTGACCACAAATCAATTAAATCAGATAATAAAAAAAACATGTCTGCCTGCAACAGAAGCACAGAAGATTGTGTCAACAAAGTGCAGACGTTCTGTTTGGTTGCTGATGAAAGGATCGAAAAAGATGTCCTCTATTGGTCCTTGCTGAAGATGATATCATGGCGTCACCATGACGATCAGTTAAAATATCCTGCCTATATTGAGTGTGTACTATCTGCAGTAGAAAACAGCTTTAAGAAAAAAAATATATGGTACCAAAATTGAGTGGGAACACAGCATTATTGTAAATCCTCCATTAATGATGTCAGTGATACTTTATATTAAATGATTTGATCAAATCAGAAAACACAACTTAGACACAATAACACAAAATATGAAGAATAAGTGCAGTGTAATTCATACTGAGGAGTTTAGTGTGCAGAGACGTTTGTCAGAGAGGAAATGAATGATCACATGATGGCGTGTATTGAAGAAAGCACCTCTCCTGTCTTTGCTCCAGTTTGACCGGGAACATTTCAGCGAGGTGTTTGTGGACTTGAAGTGGTTTGAGAGTAAAGTCGGTAACAAGTATCTGAACGAGGCGGCAGGACTGGCAGCAGAAAAGGAAGCTGCCAACAAGAAAGAGGTAAATCATTCTGTAATCATTCACACAGTAACATTCATTGTTTACATGTACAGCTTCAGTCACGTATCCCTGTAATTAACATCCTCTGTGTGTGTGTGTGTAGGACTCTGCCCTCTGTCTGGCTGCTCTGACCTCATCAGAGAGACTGATCGCAGAAGGAAAAGGTGATGACGAGGAGGAGGAGGACGACATGTTTGAAACGGAATTCAGACAATACAAGCGCACCTACTATATGACCAAGATTGGTGTGGACGTGGTGTCAGAGTGAGTGTATACACACACACACACATACACACACACGCTGCAGAACACAAAGCTCTCTGATATAAAATTAGATTATATCTTCAGCTTGGAGAAAGTCTGTATTATTCCAACACATCAAACACCACACTGAGGGAACCTGCATGTGAGTCCAAAAAGTTTGCATTCATTATCATTAAAGGTCCACCACACAAAGTCTGCAGGCTTCAGTTCATCGGTCGAATTGTTCTTTTTTTTAGTTTGCTGACCCTCAGCAGGTCACCGTAAGCATTTACAGATCAGTTTGTAATGTTTGTGCTTTTGTCTCATTTGCAGTGACTTTCTAGCAACGCAGGCCAGGTGTTATGTGGAAGGAATCCAGTGGATCCTCCACTACTACTACCACGGAGTTCAGTCGTGGAGCTGGTGAGGACTGACCAGAGGAAGTCAGAACTTAGTTATACAAACTATTGATTTTCAGCCGTTCCCTTTTTGTCTTCTTCTATTTTTAAGTCCCATTATAATGTAATACTAATAACCATTATGAAAATGTCTCTGTAGGTACTACCCCTACCACTACGCCCCCTTCCTGTCTGATGTCAGGAACATATCTGGGTTAAAGTTGACCTTTGACCTCGGGAAACCCTTCATGCCCTTTCAGCAGCTATTGGCCGTCCTGCCTGCAGCCAGCAAGGAGCTGCTGCCTGAGTCTTACAGGGTAACACACACAGTCCCTCTCAGCAGTACATATTGGGCTTCATGTAAGATCCAAAGATGAAGTAATAAAGTTGTTTGTGATGTTTCAGCCCTTGATGACCAGTACGAATTCACCCATCATTGAGTACTACCCTCTGGACTTTAAAACCGACCTGAACGGCAAACAGCAGGAATGGGAGGCAGTAGTTCTAATTCCCTTCATAGATGAGGTACAGACACACACACAAAATAAAGTCACGGCTATGTTTAAAAAAAAGCACACACTCATTAACAGGGTACATGTGTGTTTTAACAGAGGTGCCTACTAGCAGCCATGGAGCCCTGCAATGACAAGCTGACCAAAGAAGAGAAAGCCAGAAACCGTCACACAGAGTGTGCAGTGTACACTTACGACCAGGAAGCAGACTTCACCTTCCCCTCCACCCTGCCTCAGCTCTTCCCTGACATCATCCACTGCCATGTCAGGTAGGTACACACTCACACACACACACACACACACACGCACGCATTTGTCAGATATGTTTCTAAAGGCATCACGTTCTTTTGGTCGTCATTTGGTTTGGATGTTTGGTACATGTAACTGTTCTCACTTCGGCTTTATGTGTCAATGCTGTCACACACACACACACACACACACACACACACACACACACACACACTGCAAAACCTCACTGTACGTGAACTGTCTGTTACAGGAAATCAGACATCCCCATGGACGCCTGGCACGTACCGCTGGGCTACGTCAGCAGACCTGTCGACCGCTCAGCTCTGTACTTCTGCGGCTTCCCCACACTGCAACACATCAGACACAAGGTGTGTGTGTGTGTGTGTTTGTATTCTAAAACACAAAATACCTGCTGAAATTCCTCACTCTTGTTCATTTGTTGGAAATGTAATAATGATGTAGAAAAAGTTACAGCTTTTTTACGGCGTCTCCGTCTCTTGTCCTTCTTGTAGTTTTACAAGAAGAAGCTTGGCGTGGTCGTGTTCCAGCAGAGCAGCAGAGGGGAGAACACCATACTGGACATCTTCCCCAGCAAAGAAGGAGAGGTGGTGGGTGTGACTCTGATGAAGAGTTTTTTAAAAAAAAAAATAGTTCTAACTATGTGGATATCTAAATATCTTGAGTTAGATTAACAGAATACAAAGCTTTCATTCTTTTTTTATGACTAATAATCACATCAATGTCGTCATTATTGGCACAGTACCAATTCTTACTTGATGCAAGCATCCTTTAGAGAAGAAAAGTCACATGATCTCTACAGACAGATCAGTTTTACTAGTTTTTCCATCTCTTCAGGTGTGTGACGACGTCGCTTCACAAGTACTGGGGAAGTCGGTGTTTGTCAACTGGCCTCATCTGGAGGAAGCTCGCATCATCGCAGTGTCGGATGGAGATGTTAAGTAAGAATCAGCGCTGAGCCTTCATCAGTGATGATGTGTTGAATGAGTTTGGGCAGGTGTACCACCAGGGGTGCCAAATTCTACACAAAGTGGCTTTAAGATGGTGAAAGCTGGCCACCAAAGCATGAAGCAGCAGTTTCACGTGTTCCTGTTTCACAGGTTTTGTCTCGAGGAGCCTCCTGGTGTGCAGAGAGTGTACGACAGACCCTCCACACCTCCTCCCACCAAAGTTACCTGCCTGTCTGACAAGGAGAAGAAGGACTGGGTGAAGGACATCCAGGGACTCACTGAACAGTAGGACAACAACTAAGCAGCTGTTTTAAACCATATTCCCATTATTAAAGAGTGTGTGTCTTGTGTCTTAGTGGCATGTCACATAAACATATTTCTAAAGTGAATTTTTTTCCCCACAGTTTCTTGAAGAGGAAAGGCATTGTGGTGAATGAGACGGAGGTGGTTTTGTACGGCCAGTTGCTGACAGGAAGAAAATATGTGCCCAAAGCCAACGGGGTGGTGGAGTTAGAGAAACAGTGGGCCAAGCAGGTCCTTCCTTTTGCCTATCAGACCGTGGTTAAGGTACAGTACATGTTTACACGTCCAGAAAACAATATGCCTGAGACGTCACATTAACCGACGTCACCTCACTCACCTCACCCTTCATCCTCTCAGGACATCAAGGCCTTTTACTCATCTCTGACCTGCTTCAAGAGCTTAGACGAGCTCTTTCCTCCAACAACCACTGTCTTCATGGTGGGGAACCCTTACTACGGTGCCATGGGAGAGGTATGTGATCAGCTTTCTGCTTCGGCCTGAGGGAGATGTCCAAGATCTCAGAAACAGACTTCCAAATGTGTTCTGTGTCTATGTGTATTTGAATAGCAGCAGTAACACTTCAATAAAGACTCATTGAATCTCTCATACACAAACACTGAAGAGAAAACACGTCAACGGAAAGTTGTCTAAATGTTACTAAAACTAAGAATCTTCATCTACAGACTAAATTTTGATCTAAAGACTGAGTCTTTATCTGGAGACTAAACCTACAGAATGAATCTTCATTTTAAGATTAAACCTAAAACAGCTGCCAAAATGAACACTCTGGTTGGACATGAGGAAGCAAGGGAAGGAAGTGATTTAGAGAAGTTTGGGTCCTCCTCTTGGCTCCTAGCAGTGAAGTGAACGAATCATTAATATTAAATAACTGATGAAGAGAGTTATTGATGTTGTTTTTGTGATTGACTTTGTTCTGATTGTGTCTCCTCTGACTTGTTATTGAAATGACTTGCCCTCTGTGATCCCTTTCTCAACAGGTGCAAGACTCTAGTGATGTCATCAAAGACGGCCGAGTACGGGTGGTCTTTAACGTGCCACATGAACCACAGCTGGAGAACTTAATCCAGAATCAACATGTAAGATACACACACACACACACACACACACACACACACACACACACACACACAGCGTGTGAAGACGTTCAGTTGAGTTGTCGTTCTGACAGAACTTTCCTCACGTGTACGTACTCTGTGTGTCTCTTGTAGAAGTACTGTGTGAAGTACAGTCCCGGTTACGTTCTGGCATCTCGTCTTGGCATCACCAGCTACCTCGTGTCCCGCTTCTCAGGAAGCATCTTCATCGGCAGAGGCTCTAAGAAGAAGTGAGTGTTACAGATACACTTGTTGCTGTTCTGCATTCATGTCTTCTGTTTTCAGATGTGTACAAAGTGTCAGAGTTCTGTTAAGAACAGCGTTTGTTCTCCTTGGTTGTGTGCAGTCCCTGTGGGGAGCAGAGAGCCAACGTCGGCCTGAACCTGAAGTTTAACAAGAAGAACGAGGAGGTTCCTGGATACACTAAGAGGACTGAGAAGGAGTGGCTTTACTCTGTCGCTGTGGAGGAATTACTGGCTGAATACCTGGACAGGTAAAATAAAATAAAATAAATAAAAATACTGAGTGAGAACATCAGATCATTTACCACCACGTGATGTGATGTCTTTGTTTTCATAGGTTTTCTGAGGTATTCAACACCGTGTCCAGAAACAGCCACGATGATGTATTCTATGAAGATGACATCTGGCCTGGACTGGACCAGAATGGGTATAACACACACACACACACACACACACACACACACACACACACACACAGACTATTATTTAATCCCTTGTCTGTTTATTAATGATGATGATCTTGACGGACACCCCACAGGGCGGAAAAAGTTGCTGAAATCACTTCGTGGTTGAAAAGTCACCCAGTCAGCTCTGTCAGCAGGACGTCATGTGACCTACAGGTGCTGGATTCTGCAATCGTGGAGAGGATAGAAGAGGCAGTGGAGAAGGCCAAGGTGACTGTGAGAGACACACACACACACACACACACACACACACTCTCTTACACACCCAGGGTCTCTTAGACTTCATCGTTGTTGTCTTTTCTTTTCCTCTCAGGTGAAGAAGAGCACCAAGAAAGTCCGTGTGACCGTCAAACCTCATCTCCTCTTCAGGGTGAGTGCTCACACGCTTACAGCCTTACAGGCAGTTAGGTGGAAAGATGCATGTTAACAAAAAAGTGTGTGTGTGTTTGCCTGTAGCCCCTGGAGCAGCAGCAGGGTGTGGTTCCAGACCCGGATGCAGAGTATCGCCTGTTTGACAGAGTGGTGAACATCAGGGAGAGCTTCACTGTCCCCCTGGGACTCAGAGGAACAGTCGTCGGCATTAAAGGAGGTGAAGACACACTGTTTTGTTTCTTCATTCAGCCTCCACACTGTTCACATGCAGGTGTTTGATATAAAGGGAAGACACACACATCTAAATCTAGTTTTATTGTTTGTGGCTTCAGCGGAGCGCGAGGCTGAGGTTCTCTATGAAGTGCTGTTTGACGACGAGTTTGCTGGAGGTCTCAACATCAGGTAAACAAACAGTTGTCAGTCCACACAAACACTGATTTGTGAGCAGACGTGTGACTGTTGTCGTTGTCCTCAGGTGCACGTCGCCGCGTGGTTACCGCCTCCCTCCCTGCGCTCTCATTAACCTCTCCCACGGAGCCCGAGTGGATCACACCTCCCACAAACTCACCGCTATTGTCAAACCTCAGCCGGCCACAGCCACGAACTTCAACTCGCAGCGGCAGCTGAGTGGCCTGAACCACTCTCCACGCTCTCCCTTCATACCTACACAGGTGCACGGAGTCTTCCTGTTGTGTCTCAGAGGACTTAATGTGCCCTGTGAGACTCTAACCTCCTTCTTTCTCCTCCTCTTCTCTCCTCCTGTAGCATAACAACAAACACGGTGTGGTGAAGGCAGCCACCCAGGGCAGCAGGAACTCTCCCTCTAAAGGTCTCATCCAGAAACCACAGGGCAAGGTAAGTTCAGGGGCACATATTCACACCTCTATACCATGTGACCTTACAGAAACATTTCCAACTTCCTGTCCGTGTCTCTACTTCTTCATTCAGGGTAAAGAGGACTACAATGCTGTGTGGCAGTCTCTGCAGAGCTCCGGTCCTCCTCAAAAACCTCCTGCCCACTGGCACAGTAATGTAAGTGTGTGTTGGGTCAGCTGTGTGTCAGGAACTATAACCAATGAAAGTTTAGCTCCAGGTAGCAGGTCAACAGTGGATGTGACTGTGTATTGTTTCCAACTGTAGGATGGACCTTCCCAACAGGGCAGGAACCAGCACCTCAACAAACCTGTGAGTGCACACCTGCACACACACACACACACCAACATGACACAGACTTAATGTTTATGTGTGTATGTGCTTCAGTGTTGTATTTATGCGCATGTGTGCACTCTGCAGAACCCAGCTGGAGGCATCAGACTGCTGAAGAAGAATGAAGAGCCTTTCCCCTCACAGAACACAGCCGATAAGGTACACACACACACACACACACACTCTTTCATGTCTGACAGTTTCAGGTTCTGTCCTGTCCACATTGTAAACAAACACCTCACTTCTCTCACTTCAGGCGACGACTGAGTTCGAGGACCTGATAGCCAGTCTCAAGATCTCCAAAGGTAGCCAGCAGATCCCACCCCCTCCTGCTCCTCCCACCAGCCAATCAGATGGCCCATTGTCTCCGCAGTCCTTCGCCATGGTTAGTGTCGCAGTCGTCTTGACATTTGTCCTAAATAAGCATTCATATTGTGATTCCGAGTGCAGTCATTGTGTTGATGTGTGTCTCTGTAGAAAGGAACCCTGGTGCTGAAGGAGATGCTGAAGATTGACGGCACTGGAACAGGAAGTCCCTCTTCCCAGGAGACGAGTGGCGCCTCCGGTGGCCAGCAGCACAACAGGAGAAGATCGTCCAAGAAACTAGGTATGTGACCGATTACTGAGAGAGCGGTCTTACAAATGGAGGAAGAGAACTTCATCCTTTCGTTTGTCTCTCCAGCAGCCAATATGAACGCCTCCCACAGTGACATGCCTGTGTTGGCTCCTCCCGCCTCAGCCAACCTGTCCAACGCCGTGCTGAACAGCAAGGTGTCAGAGCTGGCCTGTGTGTGTGTGGGCTTAGGGATGGCTCCACCCGAGTTCAGCTACATTGCCAACAGACAGGTGACAGCACGGGAAGAGTGTTTCTCTACATTTTTTGACTGCATGCCACACACCGTCTAGAAGTGTGTATATATGTGTGTGTGTCTCTGCAGGGTGTAGTAGTGTGTCAGGTGAAGCTGTCCAATGGGCTGATGGTTCACGGTCCACAGTGCCAATCAGAAAATGATGCCAAGGAGAAAGCTGCCTTCTTTGCCCTCCAAAGACTGGTAACATACACACACACACACACACACACACACACATTCACACACAGTGTTTACATGAATGTGTGCTTGCAGTGGTTCATGGGCTGAGGAAGTCATCTTACTGCTAGATCCCATCGGGCATGGCTGCGTCGGGCTCTGGGTGCAGCATGCCCACCACAGCCGCTCATGGCTGTTCTAGAGTAGACAATGATTGTGATTCAACCAGAAGCGCCACTGCACATTTCAGAACATCCCGGAAGCTTCTCTCTGCTCCGCTCCATGGAGGATACATAGCTGTCCTTTGTTTGACAGACGCTGTGTTAAGTAGCACAGAGCAGATCGAGCTGGCCTGAAGTCATGCACGGAAACAGCACAGAGAATCTAGCTGATTTTCAAAATAAAACACCCTGTGCAAACTTCCGTTCGTGTAAATAGCCGAAAGGGAAACGAGGGAAACTACGTAGCCTATTTATTCATGGTAGAAGCAGATAAATCAAGGAAAAATGACCAAATGTGAACAAGTTAACAAAGTCTGGCGGGCTCTTGGTGGGAAATGAAGCCGTGTGGAGACCAGACCAAAACAGTGCTGCAGCCATGACGTCACAGCCATGCCTGGTGGAATCCAGGGCTTATTCTGATGACATGCAGTCTGTAATAAAGTTTTGATCTGAATCATTTCGTTATTTGGTTTGAACAAATATATAGCATATTTTAGAAAAGAGACAGAAGACAATCTGGAGTCCAAAAACTCAAAAATCATCCATGTTTAACAAAATCAGATTTTTTATGTCCCACAGAGGACAAAGATGTTTTAATTCCATCTTATTTACAGAGGCTCTTAATCACAGCTATCGACCTTATATTTGTTTATGAATCCATCATGAAGCTCAGGAAGGAAGTTTACATTCAGTCACAGATCCATGAGGTTCCTGGAAGTTTGGCTAGACTCTGACTTGACTCGTCACTTCACTTTTAATAATTATTAATGTCTTGAAACATGTCGACTGTCCTGTAGAACTCAGTGGGATCAGGCTTCCCCCTCGCACCTCCTCTGTACCCAGGAGTGGGTCAGATAAGACCCCCACCCATGGGACCCATGGCGTCTGTCTTTAACCAACAAGGTCAGTGCTCCCTGCTGTCAAAACTCTTTCATCTCATTTTATTTGTCTCTTCCTCCTTTGATTTTTTTGTTTTTCCTCAGACATCATGTGATACAGATCGTCTCGGCATGAATAAATTCATTTTATTTTTATGTGCTGGTGTCTCTTATTCTTTCCAGGTGGTCTGCTGTTACCTCCCCAGGGTTACGGCCCGGCCCCTCTCTGGGGGATGACATTGCCTCCTCACCACCAACAAAACCACCCATTCTACGGAGCTGCAGGAACCTTCCCTGGCGCGGCCCGCCACCAGCCTGCAGCAGCAGCTCCGCCCATTGGCTCACACAACCAGTTCATCCCGCTGCAGGTAGACTTGAGTCTGAGCTGTCTTGTTGTGGTTTTTCCATTTGTGCTGCTACAGTCATGGTGACCTCTCTGCCTGTCCTCTGACCCCGGCAGGTGACTAAGAAGCGAGTCTCGGCCAACAAGAAGAACCAGGACACTCGGGAGTTTTACAGCGCCGCCCAGACTGTTGCCAGAAACCAGTCGCAGAAAGCCCAGAACCAGTCCTCTGGCCAAACGCATGCTCAGAGCGGTAAAGTGGACCAGCCACACCAACACACCACCAACAGCAACCCCTCTTCAACCAGTCCTGGACTAGCAGACAGCATTTCCACGACGATGGCAGCCCCCCACACGCCTCCTCGACAAAGCATGCCAGCAACAGGCCACACCCCTGGCTCCGCCTCCAAGAGGAAGCACAGGAAGCTGGCTGTCAACTTCGAGGCGGCTAAAGTGTCTGAGTGATGAGCTGTTGTATGTGTGTGTTTGTGCATGTGTGTGTGTCAGGTGTGTGTGTGTGTGTGTGTGTCTGTCTGTGTATCCTTCTTCTTTCACTGTGCTGTCTGACTTTAACACCTCCTCACTCTGGTGTGGAACGTCGTTCCCAGTGTGTTACTGGTGAACTGGATAGAAGAGCAGGGTGCATTCTGGGATGTGGCTATAGCTCTTTTTTTTCTTCTTCTTCTTCTTCTTTCCTTAAAGATGCACATTCACTCCTTTTAATCTCTGTTCAGTTAAAACAATCAGACTGTTGTAGCATATTCGAGTACAGGAAAGGAGGGCGTCAGCCGAGGCTTGCTCAAATGTGATTGGAGCACACGTTGATGTGTCGTGGTCACATGGTGTGGAGAGTCTTTGTTAAACCTCATCAGTCAGGTTTGAATCGTGGTTCTCAGGGATGTGCAGCCACGATAAAAGCCCTCAGTGCAGTGTGAAGTACAGCTAGCTTGAATGCAAACAGTGTGATGAGAGGTGTTGGCCTTGTTTTTTTTGTTTTTTCCTTTGGGATGGGGGGGGTCTGGTGTATAAATATCATTATTATTATTATTATTATTAATAAACAGTCCTTCTATCAGGGCAGTTAGAATGAAATGTCTGAACTTTGTCAGGTTTGGATCAGCGGTGTTAATCAGGCCAACAGTGATTCATGTTTCTCATGTTTATATTTAATGACACCGCCAAAGTAAAGAATGAAGGCACACATAGAATTATGACAAATCACACACACACACACACACACACACACACACACACACACACTCTGAGCTGTTTAACACCAGCACATAACCAGAGTCAAACAGTGTCCACATTTGTCCGTTTTTATTCTTCTAACGGGACCTCACAGCTGTACATTTGTGAACCTGTACACTGCCAGAACCCTGAAGCAGCTGGATCACTCCGAGTCCATCTTCCAGTTTTTAACCGAGCAGCGCCGGCTCATGTGGCTGCTTTTACATAGGTACAATAACACAAAAGAGAAAAAAAACTCTTTATTTCTATATTTTTGCTTCCTCTGATGGATTTTATAAACTGCTGAGATCAGACCTCAGTTTCTTGTGAATATGGGAGCTCACACATTATAACGATGTACACTTCTGACATCCTGAATTGGAAACCAACAATTAGGGTTTTATTAATTATGTGAAGATTTGTGACACACGAGTGATACAGTATCATTTCTGTTGTTTTAATGTGTCTCTTGTGGTGTTTTAGTTCTTATTGACCACACAGACAACTTCATCAATTGTTGTCATCAGTTATCTGAAGGAAATATTGATCTTATTTTTGTATCTGTGTAAATGCAGCTGAGCAGAGTTGTGACTGTCATAGAGGAACACTGATCCTGGTCCTGGTCAGTGTTTTTCTAAAGCGGTTTGATGGTTTTAAATTCTTGGCTTTATTGTACACACACCTGAACTTCCTTACACAAACATACACACACAGATAAAGTCTCTCCATTTTAAAGATTTCTTTTTCAATCTATGGATTTTATGGATACCCTTTTTATAGTCAGTCTTTGGTCTTTTGTAAGCAATCTGAATAATTCTTTGTTTCAATAATGTTTGGTGGAGCTACAGAGGTGGAACAGCTGTAGCGACTAGTGAAGTGAATTTACTTTGTCCTTGTTTTGTGGGACAGTGCGTACAGTATGATGCGCTTGTTTTAAGCCTCATGTCCTTAACGCCGATCCTGTGACACCGGCTCTGGTGCAATAAGGGACGTTTTAAAACATTTCAGAAATGAAGCACACCTGTTGTGTACCTATTGTTGGTTTTTTTGTTTTTGTTTTGTTTTTTTTGTTTTTTTTTTTGGAACTGAAACTAAATGGAGAATTCTCAATACGAAGAGATATTGATTGATTCAGGAATGTGCTGTACATATCCATTTAATTAAAGTGAATCTTTTGTTACAACATGGCTGCTGCTTTTTTATTTTTGCGGTCCTGTGTGTCCGTACACCACATGTCCTCGTCCAAGGAGTCCTCCATGTTTTTACAGTAGCCCTGAATGGACAAACTAAACTCTGGCTCTAGCACCGCTACATGTCACTAACGCGTCATAAATCACGTCGGTCTTGAAGTCAGTATGGTTTGGGACATTTTACCTTCATATGACACCATAGACAGATTACAGCAGGAAAAAACCGGATCTGAAAAGACTTCTGATATTTGAAGTGGGTAGAAATATGTGAATAATATGTATGAATAACAAACACTGTCCCGGTGGCTTTAAGGTTAAAAAGTGTTCAAACAAAAAGCAAATTTGCTTTTTTAACTTATATCCATACGTCTAACCAGGAAGTCTTGTTTTTTTTTTTAATAAGATAAATCTGTAAATAAAAACTGACTTTTAAATTCTGACCATGCACCTGCTGGACGAAGTAACAACAAAATCTGGTTGAATTCAAAAAGAATAAAACACGTGCTCTGTCCAGAAGCCTGAGCTGGTCTGGTATGACTGCCAGCTTGGTTTTAGATCGATTTGATGTGCTACAATTATGTTTGTGTATATTTAATTTTTTAGTTGGTTTCTCATTTACAATGACCAGTTTATCAAGCTGCAGCGACAGGCAAGTTCATAAAAGATACGAAAACATAGATAGTCCTACAGCTTCACAATATATACAGTATACACAACAACAAAGAATTATGTTCTGCCTAGTGATCTGAAATGAAATGAAATGCTAACAGGATGACGTGGTGGAGTTTATCTTTGCAACTTGTTCCAGTCAGTAGGAGGCAGACTGAAATGAGTAACAGCCAAAGGAGGTGCAGACTTTTGGAATACCCGCACTGATGAATTTGCTAGAATATAAATTCATGGGATGGGACAATGAAAGAGTCACCACATTAAAAAAAAACACAAAATAAGACATTTATTCAGTGAGCACCAGTCAGTCAGTACAAACGTTCTTTTTGTTTCAACAGTAACAGAATCAGACATCAGGAAAACTAAACTCTTCAAACATTGTGTGCCTTTCAGTCGGGCCTATCTCATCTTTACATGTCAATCAACACTCGGTGAAAGAAAATCATTTAGTGTGCGTCATACAAAATCTACCTCTACAGAGTAAAAAACACACACACACATATATGTACATGTTCCAACTTCATCAAAAGTGAACTCGCTAGGTTTCTCACACTGTGTCCTGCTACTGTACACATGAATGAAAGTCACTAACACTGAAGCTGATGTTAATGTGGACGCTAGTTCAGATCACTTCAATGTTAGCAGCAGGACTAAAGTTCAGCAGAAAAACTGGGAAAAAAGTGACATTATCCTGATTTAGACGATTTCAAATCTTTATTACGATATTAATGTTCGCCAATTAATAATGCATTAAACTAATACTTAAGTATGTGTGTGTATCTTTTATGACTAATCTCTGTTAATATGTGAAGATTTGTGATCTTAGTGGTAACATGTTTTTTTTTTTTGGTCAATTTCAACCAGTTTTTGTCTTTTCAGTTCATACATGATGCTGTGATTTACATACAGTGTATTTACATGTAAAATGTGACGTGTGAACACCCGTCAGAGATCAGTGTTTTCACATGTTCACACTTGTCACATTGTGCTCATACTTCAGAGGTGTTTCTTATTGTCAACAAGTCCGATAAAAATACTGTTTGTGAGTGTGTGTGTGTGTGTGTGTGTGTGTGAGTGTCACAGTCTAATAGATCTTCCTCTATGACCGCCATTGAAAACAATGTTGATTCATGAACACACACCCACACACACACTGTAATGTCCTGCTGCCACAAATACTCACTAAAGCACCATTTTGTGTATTAATCCACCACTGAAAATAGTCCCTAACAGATACACTATTTCCACTTGTTTGAGAGACATTTGATGAAAACTAGTGAGCAGCTGAACACTTTTTAATTGTTTTTATATTAATGACACTGTTAAAGTATGAAGAGATGCACTAACACACGGTTAGTTTTGATTTTGTTTCATGGCGTTTGTTGACAATAACAGAAACGTAGAAAGTCACCAGCCTCATCCTTTATCCCAAATGAGTCACATCTGATGATTTCTTTCTCACACAAGCTGCAGTGTGAATATAGTCTGTCTGCAAAAAAACAACACTTGGTTCTAAACTACAACACTGTCATGTTCAGAAGTGAGACTAAAAAGATGTGATGAAGACTACAGCACCTTGTTTCCCCGCAGAGGAAACTCAACAGGTTTTTAGAAGAATTGTTTGGTGAGTTTCCTTCAGTTCATACTTTATATTTCACTTCACAGCTAACCATGTTTGTGTATTCAGTATATTTTTTACTGTTCTGAACAGCCAATGGTTTCGCACCGCAGTGAACATCAAGTCAACGGAATATTGTTGTGAGGTAATGTTAACTCGCTGAACTGTCACCATGCAACAGAAACACGAGAGTGAAACATGGAACCAGAGGCTGCATGAAGTGAAGGAACGTCTAACAGGTGAAGGATCAAACACTGCTGCGGTCTGTATCCCTGAACACACGCTGTCACATGTTGTCACATGTTCATCGTGAACATACGTAATCTAGACTGTGTGGCAACATCATCAAGTGTTGGAACCAAACAAAGTGGAACTCAAATGTGTGTGTGTTGTGCTCATTTGTCTGTGCTGCTTCTGCATGTGTGTGTTATCTGTATGTATGAACACAAGTGCCTTTTGTGTGTATGTGTGTGTGTGTGTGTGTGTGTGTGTGTGTGTGTGTGTGTATTGTCTCTTCTACACAGCAATGTCATCACATGTGTGTATGTGCCTGCATGTGTCTCCCATTGAAATGTGTGTCTCATGTTCTACTCTGCTCTCTCAGCATGCCTGCATGTGTGTGTGTGTGTGTTTGTGTGTGTGTGTGTGTGTGTGTGTGTGTGTGTTTCCTCTTCAGGTCTTCCTCAGGTGTGTGCTCCCCACATATGTGTTCTCTATGCACAGCACTATGTAGTGGTTGGAACATGAGCGGGTGTGTTGTCCCAGCAGTCGTCCCGTCTGCAGCAGCGCAGCCTGTCCCGTCACCGCCATGTCGGCCGTCCTCCACGCCTCGCAGTAGTTCGTCGTCAGACGGATGCCCACGGTGCTGGAGCCGTGCCACACCATCTTCTCTGGCCTAAGGGGGGCAGCGAAACACTTAGTGAGTCCAAACAAACACAGGTCTTGTGACATATTCGTTCAACAAAACATATGTGCAAATGGTTTGTTATACAGGGTGTGGTGAGAACCTGACGAACACTATACAGAGAGGTGCTCTGCTGACACCATCACAGATCTTTTCTGTTCATCTTCATGACCTTTTGTCTGCAGGATTTCTGAACAGTCTTTCTGAGATAAACAACACACTGAGCTTTAATCATTCACTCAATCAAATCAAAGAATCGCTAATGGTGCACACACTGTAAGCAAGCGCACCCTTTGCCCGGCTAGCTCAGTCAAACTCTGAGTAGTACCTCAAGCCTGGGAAGTGATCTGTCTTTGTGTTTACACTGTGATGATACACAGTGCAGCAATATGGTATATGGTCTTAAAGGAATTATTTGACTCATGATTCATGTACCAGTCAGAAAGGATGACACCCAGAATAACAAACCTATAAAAAGAGGGGAGCAGACTGTGCTCCGGCCCCTGATCCAGCTGAGCTTTCGAGTGAAGCAGAACAGACCCACAGCAGTGTAATTTACTTATTCTCTCAAATAAAAGAAGTTGAGGACAACTCTTCCTGTAATGTCCGTGCCTCAAAACAACGAACACGACAGTCTGAAAAGTTCCCTCACACAACACACACACACACACGCTCACCATGCTGAGTCAGTCATCACATCACGTCCATCAAAGGAGTAGATGGGTGTGGATGGGTCGAAAGTGCCTCCGTTCCCAGAGAAGATGGACATCCAGCTGTTGAACAACACCTCTCCCTGAGTGGAGAAAAGAGAGCTGAATTAAGCATGTGGCGACAGCTGAGTGGAACTTTAACCCAGGAACATGTAGTGTTTTAAGCCCAAGCGATGACAGCCCCATTGAAAGATGCAGAAAAATGTTCTGCTCACCCTGAGATTAACCACAGGCATGTCATTGCGGTCCACCTTCCTCACGATAGTTGCCAGGTCCTGGAGATGTGAGGATAGGAAGGCCCTGTATGTGGCTGTGAGCCCCATGGTGCGAGCCTGCTGGTAGCACTGGAAGTCTGCCCCCCGGATGCCCCGCATGTCCCCTTTCAGTGGAGCGTTCAGTGCTACCAGATGGAGCTGGAGACAAACACGACAGATCAGATACAGTGGGCCAGAGTTAGACCGGTGCTGGACCAAGTCATTTAGCCACCTGGTTCAAACATATCGTACACAAATTGACAAATTGTTGTGTTGTTGTTCCACCACGAGCCTCCAGAACAGCTTCAGATGTTCTTCATGCGTGTTGAACTCTACTGGAGGGATGAACCATGTTCTTCCAAAACATATTCTCTCACTTAGTGTTTTGATGATGGTGAAGCAGTCTGAGGCTTTGCTCCAAAACCATAATGTCTTATAAAAAACACAAAAACATCAAAATAATCCCAAGAACCTTTTCAGTGTCCAAGAGGACCTCCCAAAAACTTCAACATTTTAACAACTAGAATCCCCCAAACTCCAACATTACGGCCACTAACACCTCCTAAAGGAACCCAAGGGCCGTATCAGTGACCACAGCAACCTCTTAAAAGACCAGTGGAATCTTCAAAATGGCCTTCATGACTCTTAAAGTACTACAGAACCTCCTCAATGACCATTAGAACGTCCTAAACGATATCTTGAATATCATCAGCTACAAAAGGGATCACAAGAAGGAACCTCTTAAAAAACCCTAGAACCTTCTTTAGGTCCTCAGAATAATGTACTCACGTGTGCATAAAACCCATCATAAAGTGTGTTAGTAAAGCTTGACTCTTCCTTTGATCCATACCATGTGTCTAAATGGTATGTGTTGGTTGGTATATGTAAAGGTGTGTTTGTTATGCTCACCCCAGGTACAGCGTTGAAGGTCTGTGGTAGAACATTATAGCTGGGCTGATATCCTCGACTGCCCTCTTGAAGCTCCTGTTCAACAAACACATGAATGAGCATGTTGAGTTCTGAATATGAGGATGTTTTTAAAGATCACAGCTGAACCTGGTCTTCAGATTTGGTATTGTGTGTTAATCTTCTGTCACTGTGCGAGAACCTGGCTGTGGGCCCTGTGTGGTCTGCTCCATTCTCCAGGTCTGCTGAGGGCCTGAGCCGCCGCTGGGGTGGAAGGTCCACTTTGGATCAACTCTCCGAGCTGAAAGAGAGACACACACGCAGAGCCAAGTTAAGAGCTTTGAACCAGAGTTGAGTGTGGTACTTCTTGTGTCCACACACACAAAACACACCTGGATCTTGCGCCAGCCGTTGCGTGTTCTGATGTACAGCTCTCCTCCCTTCTCAGACACATAGACCAGGGTTCCTTCTGCAGCCCGGTGACTCTCTCTGTTCATAGCATGGACTGTCTTATAGGTGGTCACCTGAATGAACACAGCATGACAGCGAGCCTTCAGCCTGATGCAGAGCCTTCAGGATACTCAGACAAGGTATTTATTATACTGTAGCTATATGTATTATTAAGATAAATAATTAAGTATAAAGCAGACAAAAGGAACTTTTAAAGACAGGGGTGAAGTGTGCCTGGCTCAGTAGCAGGTACCTTACCAGGTTTGCATATCCTGCAGCTCCTGGTGGGCCAGGAGGACCAGGAGGTCCGGGGATATTGATAGCTGATGACGACACATCAGAAATGAACAGATACAAGTCAGTTAGAAACATACATAAGCATGATGTCTGTAACTTTTATGGCCTTCACACACATACTTGATCCATATGGCGGTGCAGGTCCCGGGGGTCCAGCAGGGCCAGGTGGTCCTCGAGGACCAGGACGTCCGTACCCAGGGGCTCCAGGTTGACCCGGAGAACCAACAGGTCCTTGAGGACCCACAATGGACTCACCTTTTGGACCCTGCAGGATTACATGAACAGCAGTGTTTCACTCAAGATGATCAATTTCAAATGGATAATTATTATTATTATACTCATTATTAGAACTCACCACAAGTCCTGACCTCCCAGGCAGTCCTGGAGGACCAGGCAGCCCACTGTCTCCCTTCTCTCCCTTTTGGCCTTGGTATCCCTGATCACCTCTAGCACCCTGAGAGATCAATCACATACTGCTTAAAGGGAAGATCAGGTGTGGCTAAATTAATCAAAACAACATGCTGAACGACACTAAAACGCTGTGTTGAAAACGTGTGTGCTGTGTTGAGCTGAGGGGAACTGGTCACTGGTCACTAGCCATTAGCATGAGTTGAATCATTTGTTGATGTCAGTGTGTGATTTTATCTGGACTTTAGACTTCAACCACATTGATCAGTACTCACCACGATTCCATCTGGAAACACAGGTGCTGAGAAAGAAAAAGTTCCTGCAGTCAAACAACATGTTTTTTAAAGCAAATCTGTTGAAATCGAATATTGTTAGAGGAAGTCAGTTGTCATAAAGGTCCTACCGGGTGTGCCTGGATCTCCTGGTTCTCCCACATCTCCTTTGTCTCCTTTATGTCCTCCTGTCAATTGGTCCTACACACACAAACGCACACTTTAACATTACATGGATGTCAGCATGTTTGTAATCTCAGACAAAAAATGGACAGATGCAGACTGCTGAAAACACAGACTGATTCAAGGCAAACATGTTAAGAACATGTTAAAAAAGACACAGATATCAAGAGTTAAATGAGCTCAGCAGAAACACATGTTTAAGCACATACGTCTGGACTGTCAGGGTTAAATACAACATGTTACACAGTTGACAAACTTAAACTGGTTTTAATGGGAGAATGTCTTGAGCACAGCTTAATCACACCTATTTTGGGGACCTTAACAAATCACAGATTTGCATGGAACTGATGTGTGTGTAGTATGAGGACAACTATCAGGGCATCCAAATACTCATAATACATATTCCTGACTTTGAGTTTCAATAATTAGGTCAGCAGTAAAAGATATGATGCTCTCATGTACATGTAACCATCGTAGTGTCATTCATGTTCATACATGTATGGAGGAGCCCTTCACCACACCCAAAACCTAAACAATGACATTTGAAGACACAAGGAGCCAAATTCCAATCAAAATGCTTTCAACAAGTCTTTGTGACAAGGTTGTAAAACAATTCACTTTAAAATGTTACCAAAAATGTATTGAATTTGCACAGTTTAGATAAGAATGTGTATAATCTTTCCACTAGTTTGCTTGATTGGAATTCAGCCGAGTAGAAACATCACCAGAGGCCACAGGAGAACAAACCCAGAGACCCAGCACCACAAAACAGACAGTACATCTCTGGAACCATTTACATCTACATCCTGTCCTGCATTCAACATGTAAGTGGAGTACAAAAGTAATAGCATCCAAGTATACTTAAAGGAACAATATGTCAGATATTTACTGTATTAAATCATAAAATGACCTTGCTATGCTATCAGATATTAAGGAAACATATTCAACTAAAATACAAGCTTCTGAAATATGAGGAGTGGCCAGGCAGCTGTAATTTTTCCACGGATAAATTCATCAATTATTTCCCTCATAAAGTTTCCAAAGACACTACCTATTGTGGGAAGCTAGAAAGTCATTGAGTTCAAGTATTAAAATCACTGCACGAAATATCAGCACCGGGGAAGTTTCTGTTTCGGGAAGAGTCTGTAGGGGAGACTGGCCATGTCAAATAAACCATGATTTGTTCATGAAGGTTCAGTTTCTTCAATCAGACAACCCGTGGAAGGGTCAGTCTGGGAAGGGAGGCCTGGGGAGAGATGACTCTCCAATATTTAGAATTTAGACCGCATTACCCATTTGTTTTTACCACTAGATGTCAGTGTTACACATAAATTACATATTGTTCCTTTAAAGTACTTGTACTCATGCAGAATAATATACTGTATATTATATTACTGGATTTTAATTACTGATAGGTATGGAAGCCCTGAGCAGTCATGCATTCAAAAATTTTATTTCCTCCATTTTCTTGTGATAACGAGTTAATTTCAATTGTTGAGAGATCTCCAGTGATAAATGTTTTTATCCAGAAATAACAGGATAAATTTCTTGAGATAACAAGATTTTGTTTTCTCAATATGACACCATAATTAATAGAAGATCTCGGGAAAACAAAAGAATAGTCTACTATATTAAATCATTGCAGGAAACATCATTCAGTGTAGCAATGTCAAAAGGGGTATGAGTATATATCGATCAGCGAGTCACATCCATCAGTCAGCATGGCATGGTCACGTGTGATGGAAATCTCAGGCCTATCACATTATCACTATTTTGAGATCTTGAATTAATCATGTCATATCTCGGGAAAACAAAGTCTCGTTATCTCAAGAGCTTGGGAAAATTATTCCATTATCTCTGGATAAGAACATTTGTTATTTAGAGCTAATGACATAAATAACTTGAGATCTTGAGAAAACAAATATAATTAACTCATTATCATGAGAAAACAGAGGAAATAAAATGTATGAATGAATGACTGCTTAGGGCTTCTGTAGGTAGGCTCATTTTTTGACTTCTATTTCTTTATATCAAATTTCATTTGTTTATTATAGTTTGGACAGTAGAACATAAAGCAGCATAAACTGGAATCAAAAGTAACGTACAAGTACCTCAAGTTCTGTACTTAGGTACAGTACTTGAGTAAATATGAATTTAATGAAAGGCATCTGTTTAAGTATTACAAATTAAGTATAGTATAGTATAGTATAGTATAGTATAGTATAGTATAGTATAGTATAGTATAGTATAGTATAATGAATAAAGATAGACCAACGTTTTAAGGATATATTTATTATAAATTCCTGTTTTGAACTGACTGAACTGAAGCATGACTGATGTACTGATGTACTGTACTGATGTACAGACAGTAGAAGGATGAGTATCAACAATGGTTTGCTTCTCCCTGTCACCCAGCTTCCACTTCTTTGAAGTGATGAGGACAGTACGGACAGACGGGACAAGCAGGATTCAGCCTCAGACCCCCTTTAACACCTGGCGTTAACATTCATCAAAACAACACGGTGCAAGTGAAGATCTGAGCAGCCACGTCGCATTGACAGGTGGATGTCTGTCTACAGTGAATTTTGGTGATGGTGTAGATCCAACCACACCATACAGTATGTGTCAGGTAAGTACAATGTGGACACCAGAGGAATGTAATCGCCGGATCAAGTGAGGCCACATACATGTAGGAGAGCCAAGAGGGTGGACAGGAGAAAATGAGGGGAGGTAAAGGAGACAGGGGGAGACACATGGGGTGCTGTTTGTAGCCCAGACCAGAGAGCTGCCATGCTGCTACACCACACACCAACAGAACCACCGGATGGTCTGATTTCAATCTGAAACAGAACAATCAGGTGGTCCAACTAAGACTTACTAGTCCCCTCTTGCAGTGCGGTCTGGGGCGCACTGGAAACACTGTCTTTAAAATTCAAAAAAGAACATCATCATCATCATCATCATCATCATCATCATCATCATCCCAGTCCACCAACTGAAATAGATAATATTAAATAAGAACAGATAAAATATTAGATCATTTTATAAAAAACTTACTCCTTTCAGTCCCAGAATTCTTCCTGGAAGTCCAGGTGGACCTGGAGGACCTGGAGGTCCCTGAGAGACGCAAAGAGAATCTGTTTAGTTCAATACAGTGACCATGTACATCATCCTTTTACATCAGCAGTGCATCTAAACATGACCTAATGTCTGTATACATCCTTCCTCTCCTTTTCCTCTTACCGGTAGGCTGACAGAGTCTCCTTTGTCACCTTTCCTTCCAGGTACTCCAGGTCGTCCCTGCAGAAAACAAAGAAAGTGTTCACAGTGAGCTGCTGCCTACTTCTCCCAGGGTGTTTTCACATAAAGATGGATCAGTGATGTTTGTATTAGTCACTGTTCTGACATGATTTGGTCCATGAACTGCTGAACCTGACGTTAAGTATTGAATAACGTGCTCTTGATAAAACATTCTTCGTCACACACTTAGACACACTCGTAGAAAATCTCAGATGATGAGGAGTGTGGAAGGGTTAGGATTAAATTGCTTGTTCAACTGTCAGATAAACAGGATACAAAATGAACATGTAAGAAGGTTGTGGAAGGAAGATAATGGAATGAGGATAATGAGGATGGTGAGAGCAAAAGACATTAATAAACATGACAAACTGAATGTTCATTTCCTGACAGCAAACAGATACTCACTGAGCGACCGGGGAAGCCGTATTCTCCTTTTTGTCCAGTTGGTCCGATTGGGCCCTGAAATAAACAGAAATAATATAAGTATAAAGAGATTTGTGTATACGTAGCTTGTCCAATTTAGGTTTAGATGATAAAACATTTGTAGATGCACATGTTTCAGTTTAATATGAGCTCACCATGAGTCCGGGAGGTCCAGGGAACCCTCGGTCACCCTACGACATAACAAAGCAGCGATATTTACATTAATGGCAGTAATAAACATGTTTTCAGCTTGTTTATCTGGCTGTAGGATTCAATTCTTTAGAATAATTGAGGGATTCTTCACATCTCATCTTCACAAGATGTATGAAGGTAGATTATGTTGGACAGCATGACATAATGTTGACCTTGATTTCTGCATGGCAGGAGGACTAACAGTAGTTTGTAATATTTCACTTTAGCTGTGGAATTTGGTAGAATACAACCATGTGAACACAAGATGTGACTTTACTGCCGATGCATCAACACCAGTAGCCAGAAATATTCAGTTTTTTGCCGTATCTAAAAGCTCTGATGTGAGTCTGTAGGACACACATGACCACGTGTTGATATATAGATAGACCTTGACTCTTTATTACGGTCCTCAGCTGTGTACTTGTGGTCTTGGGGAGCGTAGCATAGAGCATAACAATGACTGGTCACACAATACTGCCACTGAACACTGGTGCATCAGAATTAGTTACTGAAGAAGGTAAGGGGTCATTTGTCTTGTACCTTGATGCCTTTGGGGCCCTGTGGGCCTCTTGGTGCTGATAAGATGGATCCATCAGCAGCAATGGTCACCCCTGGCTCTCCCTTCTCTCCCTGTTAGTACAAAGAACAAATGTTCATTTTGTTTATAGACATGATGTGATATTTCTTATGATCCGCATTTAGCCCTGCCATCAGTGTCGGATGTAGTTCTCACCTTGATCCCTGTTGGCCCCTGGTTCCCTGTAGGCCCTGTGTCTCCCTTTGGTCCCCTGGGGCCCTGGGGAGGGATAGAAAGGCAGTGAGGATGATAGCAGTTTAAAAATAAAGCTTTATATATATAAAAAAACTACACTAAATATAAAATATTTTTATGGTATGGCAGGTCTAAAAACCACCATCTGTGCCTGTACCTACCCAGTTTAGCCCAAAGATAGCAAAAGCAAGATTGGAAAAAGATAGTTTATTGATATCAAATAATTGTTCATAAACTTCATACATGCACTCATATCAATGAATATATGTGCATATATTTATCGGAATTCAGTCAGCAGGTGAAAGAAATGCTGAAAAATGCTCTTACGGGAAATCCAGCTCTGCCAGGCAAACCTTCAGGGCCCTGCAACATGCAGACACGATGCAGACACACACGCACGCATGCACACACACACGTAAACACAGATCAGGACAGAAGCGTTACGACTCTGTTAATGATCTTTTTTGCTCATGCTCATTCGCAGCAGCACCGAACACATGAAGCCAAAGCACAAAAAAGTGATGATGCAACAGTAAGGTATATTGCAGTAGTAGTAATACAAGGGTTATATTCCTGTATTGTAGGTTAATCTTTTGGTACTACGCACCCTCGGCCCTGGTGGTCCTCTGATCCCTGTGAGGTTGAACAAACTGTCTGTAACGTTGAGGAACAGCTGCACACAGAAGATGTGATGGATAGGTTTTCAGACATCACTAAATAAACGTAAAAGATAATCAAAGCTTTGGCCTGTAGGTTTAAACAATGTGTGTTCACATGCAGTCCATGTAATCAGTTCTGTATTTAGATGTTTGAGCATTAATCACAGATTGGGAAATGTTCCGTTGTGTTGATTGTGTGTGTGCATGTGTGTGAAAGCCAACGTACATCCTGCAGATTAATCATAGATCCAGGAGGCCCAGGAGGCCCAGGTGGTCCTGGGATACTGAGTCCATCAACGCCTCGATCACCCTTCAGAACACAAAACAGAGAATTAATTGTAAAAATGTAAACAAAAGGAAGACCATTCTGCTGAAGACGGCAGCCAACAGGACCCTGAACTGGATGATCCATCCAAGAAGGTTTCAAAGAAGTTTACTTAAATGTGCAAATGCTGATTTTCTGGCCAACTGGGAGCAGTAGTGGAAACAATATTAACATATCATCATATTTTCTAATCATCATATAATATCATCAAACAGCTGTTATTTCTGCAGCCAGCAGAAAGACTAAGACTGAGTGCAGCTGCAGATTCAATGGATAATTCATCACTACGAGCTGCCATTACAAAAATATTTATTATAGCTGCTGAACATCCCAATATCAAACTATGCAGACGGCACTAGACCCTGTCAGTTATGACTGAATATCCTCTACCTTTGGTCCTGGACTGCCCTTTTCTCCTTTGGCACCCTGTGAGGAATGAGACATGAAAATCAATTCATTCTATTTGACATATTATCACACATGTGACATTCACCTGTTTAAAGATAGTGATTTACAAATGAATGGATCTCATATATATAGTAGCCTCATCTGCTTTCACAGACTTTTCAGACTCATAAAGTAGTCTGTTAGCTAGTTAAGAAGATAAAGCTAATGTAATTAAGACCTTAGTTCTTGGAAAGTTTTCCTCTTGTTGTTTGTGCATCTAGTTTTTATGTTTGTTTTATTTTTATGTTCGATTGCACAAAAATGAAATTGATGTTTATAAATCTTCAAATCATAAACCATCCCATTTTCCAAGTTTAACTAACAGAGCATTATTCTTATTTGTAACACGTCTGTAATTACAGAATTTAAAATTCTGCTCCCCATCACTGCCTAACACTGAAAAAGTGTTTCCAAATGACCATGACCCATTTTACTGCTACTACGACCACAATCACTGACTATGTGCACAGATAAACTGTCTTTCATATAATATAGTTTGTTATGAACATTTGGTCAACCTTGAACAATACAACAAACCAACGCCCGCTACTTACCCTGGCACCTGGTAGTCCAGCAAGACCCTGAAGACCCTCTGGTCCTGGGTCCCCTGGCTCACCCTGCAATGTTTAACCAAGTTAACATAACACGAAGTCTTTTTAACTCTAAATATTTGATTCTTTTGTGAATTATGAGAAATTTTAAAAATAAAATTCTCATGCGTATCTCTCACTGTCACAAATAATAAAAAGACCTGCTCATGAACTTCTACAGACCACCAAATATACAGTGAATTCTGACAATAACAGAAAAAAACAGATCATAGATTGCGTACTATAAAGAAATGTAGAGCAGAATTACCTTGACTGAGAGTCCTGGAGCACCCGAGGCTCCATCCTCACCCTGGAAAACACATGGGAAAATAACAGGTGTATGTAAAGGTACCCTCTGTCCCAGAGGGGTCATACAGACTGCTGATTAGCTTAAACATAGAATACTTACCTTAGGTCCCTGTGGTCCAGGTAGACCAGGGGGACCCTGGAACCAAAGCAGAAAACCCTTATTGTATATGAAACAAAACACATACAGTCTACATAAAAATATGCAGTCAGGTACTGACTCGGGGGCCTCTGACTCCAGCTCCAATCAGCATGTCGCTCTTTCCAGAACCCTCCAGGTCCTGAAAATACAAACACAGTCTGATGACGTTCACTTGACTGAAGGTGAGGAAGACTAGTGTAGTGAGAAAGTTGATGTAGATGAGGTCACCTCTACGAAGAATTTGGTTCCTGGAGGTCCAGGAGGTCCAGGGGGTCCTGGGGGACCTGCTGGGCCTCTCTTGCCTGGTGGACCAGTAGGCCCTGCTAGCCCTGAAGACCCTGTTGTACCCACAGACCCACATTCACCCTGCCGAGATAAAGGGAAGCTGCTTCATTAATATGGACATGTCCAAACTGAAAACAGTTTGTGACTAAAATAGAAATATAAACCACCACGTGGTGTGCAGAAGATTGTTGTGGGTTACTCTAAGTCCAGTAGTATATTACCTTTGGTCCAATTGGCCCAGGTAACCCTTGGTCACCCTAAGGATGTAAAGAAGGAAGAAATAGCAGTATTACTGTACTCTGGAGTGAACTCTTTATGTTATGCTTCACAGAGTTTAAGTAGCAGACATATCTCAACATCAGCTGTTCAGAGGACACTGTGAATAAGGCCTTGATGGCTGAATTGCTGCAAAGAAACCATGACTGAGGGAGACCAACATGAAAAAGAAAAATACTTGGGCCCAGAAATAGACACCGCACCAGTGGAAATCTATACTTTGAGTCCAAATTTGAGATTTTTGGTTCCAACTGTCATGTCTTTGTGACGTGCAAAAAAGGTAAAAGGATATCTACATGTGTGGGTCCCACCATGAAGCACCGAAGAGGTGTGTTGGTGTTGGGGTTCTTTGCTGGTGACACTGTTGATTGGTGATTTATTCCATATTTATGGCACACATAACCAGCATGGCTATCATAGAATTCTGCAGAAACATGCTTTATTTTATTTTGCTTTGTTTAAACTTGTTTTGTTTACCACATGATACCATATGTGTTATTTCACAGTTCTGAAGTATTTTTTCTTATATAAAAAATAAAGAACAACCATTGAATCAGAAGCTGTGTCCAAACTTCTACTGCTAACTATAAGATCATGAATAGAGACAATCCATACACAGTGGAACATAGAACATCATCACAAAGCTTGTCTTTTGGCTTAGTACAGTGGTGCCCAGATGTGGTAACTGAGGAACTGTCCAGCAAACTGAAACATAGTTGAAACAGAGTAGAATCACTTTGTTTCTGATATCAGCAGCTCTGCCCTGAACCACAACATGTCTATGTGATTTTGATATTTCCCACTGAGTCCAGGACACAGTCCACCTTGATGAGCATACCTTTACTCCTGAAGCTCCTGGTAGACCTGGAGCCCCATCTTTTCCTGCTGGACCCTGGACAAGGAAGAGGTAGACAAAATAGTGATAAGTCACAAAGAATATGCCATAACAGCATACAACAACAGCAATATGATGCTAAGCTGTTTGTCAACCCTTCAGCCATTCAAGCAGGGACCAACAAAAATATAAGAGGTGACAGTCAGTCACATTAGTCAGTTTCCTTAAGTGATAAGATCATCCATGCCAACATTTTTCGGAGTAACCCCAGTGCATCATGCTCACACTTTCACATATAATTGGAATTGAATCTAAATGCACCTCTTGTTCAGCTCCTTGTGCTTAGATGGAGAGCGTTCTGACCCTTTTTTGTCATTCAGATGAAGTGTAGCATGAAGCAGTGGAGTCATCTTTTCTCATCACTTAACAGGAAAGTTGAAATTCAGCGTATTCCTTGTGTAAGTAAGCAGCATCAGAGCAAAGTATAGCAATGTTTCTGACAACATAGAGTACCAGAGGCCTGTACCATGGCACACTGATTCAGTGGCTGCTGACATATGAATCATTAGATTACTGAGTGAATTTTTTACAGCCCTAATTAATTCCTAATATTTAGGACAGTGACATCGGTCACTGCCTGTCTGTCCTCTGTCTGTTCTGTGATATTCCTCAGACAACTCAGAATAGAAATCTCAACCATCTCTAGGTCTTTGTAAACTAATTCTCTATTTCTATCTATTTCTATTTTCTATTTCTATTTCTATCTCTATTTCTATGAACATGTCTGGGCACTTTTACACAAGCCAGACAATTACATACATATTACATATTCAGCATATTTATGAGAATAAACTGTTTTCACTGGCTACTGTTCAGTTTTAGTTTCACTGCTGGTAAGGAACTTGTCATGATGTTGTTTGCTGTGAGACAGCCTGTAGGAACCTTGTAGTCTTGGACACAGAGATTGTCCTGGGATCATTTTTAGACTTTCACATCAGTATGCCTTGGTACTTTTCAGAAATATACAAAAAGAAAATAATAAAACTGATCTGTGAAAAGGCAGATGGGCTCCTTCACCATGTTGTATGAAGAAAGCAGCTGAGGTTATATGGCAGGTTGGAGGTCAGCTCCCTTCAGTTCATTCACTTTACCATGAAAAGTGAAACGTTGTCCAGAAATGATCAACTTCCTTCAACATTTGGAAGTAAATGAACCAAAAGGGAACAGGCAGTAGGTCATAAAGTAAGAAAGCCACACACACAAATACACACATACACATGCACACACACGCTCAGAGCCAGGTAAGAACTGCTGTAGTTTAGCCTGACAACATGGTTTGAGATCATGTGCAATCAATAACCTGAGCAATGGGGCAGACAGAGAGCTAAAGGTGGTCTTCATCACATTTTAATGAGGTAATTTAAATATATAATGAGGTCATTTGAATATATAAAACACTGTGATACGTTAAAGTAATGTTGTCTCCTCAGTGCTCAGAATTTTGATTGTCATTCTGCCTTTTAAACCAGGATCATATACCTCGCCTGAACCCCAAGCAGACCCAAAGTCAAACCCAGAACCAGAGGCAAAACTGGATTCAAAATTGAACCCAGAACTGAAACCAGAGCCCAGGCCTGAGCTGAGGTCAGAGGACAACTCTGAGCTCAGACCTGAACCATCGGACCCAGAACCACTAAACCAATCCTTAAACATCTGAAACGGAATGGAGAGCAGGACGAGGAGGAGGAGGAGGAGGGGGGGCAAATAAAGATTGTGAGGAGATGATGAGGACAGAGGTGAAGGGAGGATAAAAGACAGACAAATACACAAATGTTGATCAGTACAACATGATTTAAGAGGACAGAAAGACAGACAGACAAGGATAACAAAGACAGAAATACAGCAACACCACAAAAGTATTCACACAAAAAGAAAGAAAACCTTTAACAGCTTTTATCGCATCATAACATCACTGCTCAATAAGACTTTTTATTCAAAATTCAATGTTTACTGGACTAAATATGACACATGGGGACTTACTGCTGTGCTGACATGATATAAAAATATTTACAGGTCTGCTGGTTATATTTAAAACATTTAACTTTCTGAGAATCCCGTATGTTTCATAACTTACTGGTAATCCAGGTCTGCCTGGGAGCCCGTTTTGGCCAGGAACTCCAGGTGGTCCAGCATGCACTGGAGAGAGGCCTTCGGCTGTGTCAGATGATGACAGGTTGGGTCCAGGAGGACCTGGAGGTCCTGGAGGCCCTGGTAGACCAGGAGGACCCTGATGGAAAGAGGCTTTTTAATTCTTTGCTTTGTCTAAAATGAAAGTGTCTGGTCTCTCTCTGTGGCCTTTCTCTTACCCTGATGACTACAGTGTCACTGTCCAGGTCTTCAAACCCAGAACCCAGGGCATCAGCTCCATACTGTAACACAAGCAAACACACAGAGAGATGACATCCTGTTCTTCAGTCAGCTGCCAGCTAGGCTTGAACCACAAACAAAAATACACATAGTAACACCACAGACTGTGATACTCACAGGTACACTGCGTGATCTGGGGGGTCCAGGAGGCCCAGGTAGGCCAGGAGGGCCTGGTAAACCAACTCCTGGTTCTCCCTGTGGAGAGGGAAGGCAGGAGGAAAGTGAAATGATATGTAATAGTCCAACACTTGTAATAGGTTATTTATTGTAACCCTGTGTGCTTCACCTTCTCTCCTTTAGCTCCAGCTTCTCCATCTGAACCTGGAGATCCCTGAGGTCCTCTCTGACCCTGGGCGTGAAAACACACTTTAGTTATTTCATGTACACAGAAGACGTAAAACACAGAAGAAGAACTGAAGAGAAAGAGAACTCACCGGATCTCCCTTTTCACCCTTGGGTCCCTGTGAAGAGAGACAAGGATTTAGGATAATGCTGACTCTTCTGATTTATAAGACCATGACAACACACACACACACACACACACACCTGCTGTCCATCTTTCCCTGGCAGTCCTGGGGATCCAGTGGGTCCTGGTGGTCCTTGTGTCCCTCTTGTTCCAGGTCGAGTGGTGGGGCCTGGGGGACCTGGGGGACCAGGTGGGCCTCTGTCTCCGCGATCTCCAGGCTGTCCTTTAAACCTGACTTGACCCTGGAGATTCAAACCATCATAAAAGATCCTTCCTGTGCAGAACATTTAAAAGACGTCAGACAGAAAAGTAAAGTACTTACGTCCCCTGACCTCTCTCCTGGCTCCTCTGTCCTCTGTGGACCTGTACATACAGTACATGACATCATTAACAGGTCTGACCAATCAATCAGTCTCATGAAGTAACAGTGTAATGCAAAGACATGTCAGAGCAATCAAAGAACCAAAATGAGAAAAAGATCTTGAACTTTTTTCTGCTATAAGAAACCAGTTCCTCAGCTGCTCCTATCAGGATGAACTACATAACTCCACCTGTTTTCTGATCGTTAGTAACCAGTATAATGAGTTTTTGATGCATCGCTGGGGTAGACGGGGGCTGTTATGGGGGAAGGAGGGCTGAAACCACAGAGGTAGACCAGACAGATAAACAATGAGGTTCATTCTGACCTCTGATCAGAGTTTCTTCACTGGCCTGTGTCGGTGTCTGGTGACCTGAGTACTCCTCGAGCTCCACCTCTGGAGCTTCAGTGGGTGGAGCTCTAACTGGAACACTGTCCTCCTCCTCAAAGAAACCAAAAGATGAGCAGTATCAGTGTCAGTAGTAGGACATTTAAAAGAATGTCAGAAAAGAGAAAAGTCATCATATGCGGAGGAAGGTTCATGGAAACAAGTATGCAAACAACATGATATGGGCAGAAAGTATCATCTAAAATCTGCTAACAGCTAATCAGACAGTCAGTTTTAGACCAGACAATGTCTAAAGACAATCAGACAATGTGCTGTTTCTTGTTTCTGTTTGATGTGATGATCACCTGAGGGCACCTTCGTCTCCACGTACTATCTCCAGCCAACCTACCTGTTTCCTCTCATGAGTGTTCTTCATCACCTCCTCCTCTGTCTCTCTGTCATCCAGAGCATCGTCTCCACTCGTGTATCCTGACGCCTTCATGAAACATCACATCATTTTTACCACTTAGAGGTATGAAAGAACAAATAAATTAAAGTAACAGAGAAACATTCAGCTGTAAATCCTTTTGGATTAATGATATCATGTGTGATATGATATCATATTATTTATTATAATATTAATGTTATTAGTGATATCATGTATGAAGTACTTTCTGTTTCAGGAAAAAAAAAAGTTGTCAGAGTATAGCCATTCATATTGAATTAAGTGATTTGACCACTAGGTGGTGCTGTTTATTCACTATATGTGTGGTTCTCACATAAGGATCATCATCTTCACACTGCTCCTCTGCTGCTCTGGGATCATCTTTTATCACCAGCTGCTGGATGGAGCCCTGAGAGATAGACAAGCATAGAGACAGACAGTAAATAAAGACTCAACAAGACTGGAAAAAATGTGACAAACCTCCCTCTGAAATCCTGCATGCAGAGCTGATACCTTCTGTTAAATATTCAAAAGTGCGCACTACATTTCTGGAATCAGATTAAAAAGTGATCCACTCTGCTTTTTCTACAAAGCCAAGAGTTAAATCCACAAAGCACTCCACTCTGTCTACTGGTCCTGAGGCTTGGCGGACCATCAACCACCCAGGTTATTACACCAAGACCACCTCAGCACTCAAATCATTAGACCCAACCAAATTATGAAGAAATATGAACATAATAATAATAATACAGAGATTATAGATGGAGGAATCCAACAACATCCCAGAGTAAAACAGAAACATGTAAGTCCAGACTGAGTCAGTGGAAGTAGACCCACACAGGCAGGTTGAGTTCATATTGTGACCAGGAAGCAGACAGAGCTGAATGAAACCATTATCAAAGTCTTAGAGACCAAAATAATAAACATATTTCCTCTCCTCCATGAGTTTCTCTAGCAAAGTGGCTCAGAGAGCCTTCTAGTACATGGTGATATATTTCAATATATAAGACTATATATTTTATTACTCTTACGGAGTTAGACTTCCACTTTACTTCTGCTTCACCCTCAGTTCATCTCAGAATAAATAATTGTACTTTTTACTTCATAACATTTATCAACAGTTTTGGTTACTTTACAAATGAAGATGTTTACTCACATATGACATAGGTTCAGACTGACAAACATTGTAAAGGTGTCACTTTGAGTAATTGTGAGAGCATTTCTCACTGTTTTCATAATTTTTCAAAAAAAATCATTCAATGTATGTAGAAAATAATAAACAGATTAATCCAGAATGAAATCAACAGTTGTAGTTTGATGCAAAACAATTCAAAATGAGCCCCATTTCAACCAGCTACAGCAGTACAATGCTGCTGCTTTTACATGAACACACATTACATTTACACTGTTGTACTGCTGACTTACAATAAAATATGTGAACTCTAACACTATTTATAATTTCTCATTATTATCACAAAGAACTTCTGTGATAAAATCTGTGACCCATTTTATATGAACACACTTCTCCTGCTTTGAATATGTCCACTGAGTCATTTCCTACATTTCCCAGAATGCAGTGCTGGTTTAGTTAATTGATGGAAAACATTTACAACATTGGCACACACACTCACAGTGAGACATGACTGATGCTGAACATGTACATATTCTGTGGTCATGCTCCACACCCTGAATGGTAAATGGACTGTACTCATATAGCACCTTTCTAATCTTCGGACCACTCAAAGCACTTTACAGTGTGTATCTCATTCACACACATTCACACACTGATGGCACTGGCTGCCATTCAAGGTGCCAACTGCTCATCAGTTTGAGGAGCTAACCATTCATACACATTCACACACTGATGGGAGCAATTTGGGGTTCAGTATCTTGCCCAAGGACACTTCGATATGCAGACTGGAGGGATTGAACCAGGGATCGACTACCGATCTTCTGATTGGTGGATGACCCGCTCTACCTCCGAGCCAACACTGAACAAAGCAGTTACCAGTCCAGTCTCCATGGCAACAACAAAAAACTACCGCTCTTACTTGTGAGTGTCACTAAAAATGAACAGACAGGAAGTAATCACATGAATAGTCTTTCCTTTGTAGTACATCATATCCTGTCACTGCACAGCTAAACTTGTGTTTGTGATGACTGTAATGTTTACTCCACTGACACAGCAGGCAACTCAAAGACCCGAGCAAAGACCTTGATCTGACCACAACTACGCCTTGTTGACGTCCCTGACTTCCTCATCTGCCATCAACTCGCTCTCCCATCCTCCCTTCCACATGTCACCCCCTCTCCCTTCCTTCTTCACCATCTCTGTTCCCTCCTCCCTTCGGACTTCCTCTCCGTCTCTGATCCTCACAGTTTAAGTCAGTCATCAAATGTGCTAATTGTTGAGTAAGGGTGTCAGAGGCATCAGCATATAACCCCATGAAGCAAATCATCCACATGAGAGCTGTACTGGTAGCTTTCAATTGTCATTTTCCTGGTGCAGTCACATTTTCTGTTTATATTTTCTGCTTGTTGCATAAACAACATATTCAGAGAAAAACTACTTAATGTTGGGAAGTTTGCAGGAGGAGATGGACTGAAGGCAGACAACATGTCAGCTCTTATACGTGCCAGAAGGCGCACATACACACACACACACACACACACACACACACACACACACACACACACACAGTGTGACACGTGACACTGGCAGCCAGTCTCATTCTTTATCTGTCTCTTTTGCCCTTTTCAAAGAGAAGAACTCCTTGTTCTCCGAAGAGACACCCACAGACACACCTACCATACATTTAGAAGATTCCTTCACTTACCACAAACTTGTCGAGCCCCGTTTTTCCTGCATGAGATACAAAAATGCCTGAATCGTGTGAGAAGGTGAGTCTCTCTGGCCTCCGATGGAAAGTAATCCTCTCTGCTTCGCCACAGTCCATGTAGAGACGGGCTTCATTGTGCTCCACCACCAGCTGAAATCGATCATGGATTTATTTTGGAGGATTTGAGTTGATTTGTACATTTGTAAACGTTCTAAACTTTTCTTTTAGAAGCATAATATCTTGCAAGAAGGCAGGAGCATCTAAAACATTTGCCCATAATTATTTCTTTGATTCTTTGCTATTAGGGGTCACTGTTGGTAGTGCTGAAACATTAATCAAACGGCCCCTCTGATCACTCACCGTGAATCGTGTCCACTGGTCAGTCATATCTGGGACACTGAAGGCAGCAGCTTTGTGACTATGGGAGGCCTGCTCTTTATCAGTGTAGTACAGTAAGATGCTCTGGAGGCCACCACGAACTGGAGTTAGGGCCAAACCCAGCTCCACCACCTTCTGATGGGCATCTGTGAAGGCAAACAGCACGCCTCCTCTCTGAGTGGTTGGACGCACCTGGAGTAAAGACAAGCCAGAAGACATCAGAGCTCACTAAAGTTTTACAGACATACCAAAAGACATATGAATACAGTATTGTACACCTCAGAAGTTTGAGTACAAGTGGAACAGATATCATAGAATAAATAAACAGACTTCGACATGAAAGTCTTGCATTATGATCAAACCTCCACATGGTGGCAACATAACGTCACCTGAGCTGGACATAAAGACTGTTCCTTAACACACAAGAGAAGTCACGCAATGTGCAGGACTTCATAACATGCTTAGTTTGAATCTAATTGAACAGTGCCTTTAGATCCACGCTGACCCCCTTTAAAATACAGAATGGCAGCATGAAGAAAGCTGAAGGGTGAACATTACTGTGACGATGATGGCAAAGTCCCTGTAGAACGCCCCCGGCACAAAGGTCTTGGTGAGCCGGCCTATGTTGGCTTCAGGCCCAAAGGTGAAGGCTGGAAAACCTTCATAGCCGGGAGTGAAGGAGACGGAAGGAGGTAGGGGGACACCGATTAACTCCGTCAGGTCCAGATGACCTCCAGGGCCTCGTTCTAACAGACAGAGACAACATAGGCATGTGAACATGGAAGAAAGGTGGAGAAAGAGGACTATTGCCCAGGCAGAGCTTCATGGCTTGATGAGTCCAGCTGACACTAGAAATTGGACTCAAACTCATTATTTCAGCATCTGTTTGCTTATTATCTTCATCCTGTAAATGAGTTGCTCTCCACAGGCTAAAATACCAATGACTGACTGCTTTTTTTCTCACAGCTTCCTGTGTTTGCTTCCTGTGTGTTGGTACTTCATTCAACACATCAGAGGAAGGAAGAGATTCCCCTGGATCATCTTGACATGGCTTTAATTTGACTTGATCTGATCCAGACTCTGCCCACGCCTCGCTGCTCTACCTCACATCGACATAATCCTCCCAAACAGAAATACACACATGCACACACACATAACGACTGAAGGCAATTAGAGTATTTAGAGTATGTGAAGAGATGGCTTCACATTTCCATGATTCCCCCACGATGGAGCCCGTCTCCTGTGGCGACAAACTCTCACCTCAGCATTCCAGCTGAGCTCACCCCAAATCTCTGTCACACACAGAGACATAGACACAGACACACAAACACATATACGCACAAATATAAATGCGTACACATCAAACACACATCTCACCCCCGTGAAAACACCCCAGACCAGACAGACCAACATCTGGGGGTCTCTAATTCATCAGCCTGACCAAGTGGAAACATACCTGATTAGAGGGTTTTAGTGTGTGTTTGTGTGTGTGTTTGTGTGTGTGTGTGTGTGTGTGTGTGTGTGTGTGTGTGTGTGTGTGTGTGTGTGTGTGTGTGTGTGTGTGTGCTTCTGTGTACCACTCACACCACTACAAGTGGAGTTCTGCACATTCACACATTTATTGTAGTGTTGCAAACACAGGTGGGTATTCAAGATGTTCAAACACACACACACACACACACACACACACACACACACACACACACACACACACACACACACACCTCCAGTCCAGATGTGAAGTCATTAGAGCTCTGTACTGACCAAATTCACTGTGTGCAGAGGGTTAAATCTTACAGCTGAAAATAATGGCAGATGTTACTGTTAGAATCTGGTCTGAGACTGAGACCTGGTGATGTTCATAGTTTGGTATACTGTAGTTTGGCTGTTACTACTGAGAAAAGTTCTCAAGGTCCATGTTGGACAAAAACAGACAGAGATCCAATGTATGGGTGAGAAAGTTCAGAAAAACTAGAAATCACTGTTTAAATTAGACTTAAATGAAAATAGTGACAATATGCCAGTCTTGTTTTAGACATGTTTGACCTTGTTATCAAATTTAACTTAAAATAAAAAAAGAGAACGACTACTAAAAGTGTTTTACTAAAACTTGAAGTCGCTTTTTGCCCATTTTAGACTTTCTGGCTCACAGAAGCCTAAAGTTTAGATTGTCATAAATCATTGACTATGGAAAGTTCAGTTCAGTTTTCCATCAACCATTTGTTCACCTTTACCTTAGAAACCAATATAATAAATGAATTTAAAATTTAAAAGTAGCTGCAGCTGAAATGGCAGCTACTGCTAGTCTGCTAAGACTAGGCTAGGTTTGTATTCTCCATGACTGGATTTAGCTCTAAAGCCAAATTATGTAAGATACTGTAACAAACTAAATTACTAAGACAGATATATAGTATACTTGGCCCAGCGACAGCAGAAAGATATCTGAACATTAGGAGAAAATGTAACCTCTCCAGAGCCATATACAGTATTCAGCTTGGTGAAAGGAGTTGGTGGAGACAAGACCAGAGTGAATATCGGACTTAAATTCGTCAGAAATATAAAATGCTATGAATGCTAGTGTTCCGCCATCTAACACGTGTTGGTATTAAAAATGAAAGTCCAACATTTTACTCTGCTGAAAGTACAAAGGTAGTCTTAGTAAAATATAACTATAATTCACTAGTTGAACTTTATGCATCTTGCTTGTACACTCATGTGAAATATGTGTGTAAACTGTGTAACTATAGTGTCAAATAACTGTAGTGGAGTAGAACTTACAACATTTCTTTGTGGCCGGTAAATGCCTCAAAACTGTGGAGAGATACATGCACATAGGCCTATATAAGATGAACAATGACTGTGGTCACATTCACTTCGAATGACATCATGTGATATGGATTTTGGAGTTTGACATAATTTACATGGACACAAATGTCTACAATAATTTCTGATCATATATTAATTGCTAAATTGATTCAACACTTCTCCTACAGTCTGACACTCACCTAATCACTCTACATTTTTTTTCACTCTAACTCCTTCCTCCTGAACCTAATCCTCGTCATGTTGGCCACATGGACTCTTGATCAGCTTGTGTAGACTTATAAAACCAATATTAACACGCACTCCCCTAGCGTTGCCACGTATAACCTTTTAAACCCACCTTAGCCCTGCTGTGCCATATACACAAGCTTCCTGCTGCTTAGACCACTCTCTCTAGATCTCTCCGACCCGCTTAGATTTAATGCAGAGCACATCAGTGTCACATACCAGCACGCCACAGAAATAATAACTAGGACCTCTGTTCTAATTCAGGAGATGTGATGGGAGAACGTTCAAGATCTTTTGAACTTTTTCAGAACTTTTGTGTTTTGGTTTACTCTCATCAACCTTGGTTCCAGCAGCAGCAACAGTCAGTTGTTTTGAAGAAAAAATCAATAAATAAAAGCTCTGATAAACCACCGTACACCCGCCCAGCACTAAACTTCCATCAGACTACAGTTTGCCAACAAGTTAGCTATATTGACCCAGATTCCCTAGAATGAGTGCCAGGATTTGAAGACAACCATTAATGGTAATGACAGCATTAGCAAAAAGGCTTTTATAAGACTCTAATAAGCTTACATTGTAAAGAAAATGGCACAACCACCATGAAATAACCACACGATCACAAATCATTTTATCCCCACTCAAGTCAGTGAGGGGCTAAAGAGGAGGCTTGACTATTCTAAGTCTTCTAGTGTGCCTGCTCTATGGGCCACACAATGTGGAAGCATGTGCAGAAGATTTGGGTCATTTTATGGCTGGAAATGATTTTTTTTAATTTCATAAACACCAAGCAGCTCCTGATGAACAGAATGTCTTTTAACCTTACACAGTGTTAATATGTCAACCTCGTGTTTAGAACTTGTTTCTTCTGCCCCCGAGTGGTTTAGTGGATTAAGGAGATTTTTTTTTCATGAACTGGCCTTTGCATGGACAGATTATTTGATCTTATTACGGATGATTACAGATCCAGTTGGTTCCAAGCCTGGGAGATGATGAACAAGATATGAAATAAGAAAAATTTGTCTATTTTTTCTACCCTCATCAGTCTTTTACATCTAAGAACACCAATTTTTGGCTATGGTATGGTATGGTCTTACCACTACAGAAATCTAACCTCTCAGATATTTCTCAACAACTCACCACTCTTCCAGTGTTTCAGTGGTTTATATTGGATGTTGGCTTTGCTGCTTCCACCTGCACTCTCCTCTGGAGGCAATGTCCCAGGTTCTGCAGTGCTGTCACCAATAACTGATGCTCCTGGGCTGGGAGAAGGGGTCAGCACATACCCCATTTTCTGAGAAGTATCCTCCAGAGATTTCTCTGCCACACCGTTCTCTGTTACCACCCACTCTGTTGTCCCTGGGGTGTCAGAAAGGCCCAGGGAGGTGATGGTTGGAGAAGTGATGGAGAGAGGAGAAGAGCTGGTGGTAGTTTTAGGGTTCGCCCAGATTAAACTCCACCACTGGGCTCGGATGGGAGATGAGAGGAGGAGGAGGAGGAAGACAGCAAGAGAGAGGCAAAGGGCTCCCATCCTCTTACTTTGTCTAGCATGAATGTGCAAACAGCTCGATTCTGTTAACTGCAGCTATAAAAATACTGCACACATACAAACAGGCAAACCACGGTTTCAAGCTGTGAAAGGATGCACGTGCAAAGTCCTGCAGAGTGTGTGAGAGTAAATTATCCAGGAAATCCAGTGGCACAACTCTGTAGCTCTCTCTCCTTTCTTTTCTTTTCGTCTCCTCTTTCGTTATGTCCTCTATTCTCCATCCGTCTCTGTCTCTTGCACTGTTTCTAACTCCCTGACATCTCTCTTTTTCTCCTCTCCCTCCCCTCCTCTCTCCCTGTGTAATTACAAACACCCCCTCCTCCTCCTCCAGCGCGCTACAAGTCAGCACACTTGATTTTCTCTCCTTTTTTCTCTCAGACAGGAAGATTAGAGAGTTAGTTAGTTCACTGCGCCTCCCCCTACTCCTCCTCCCCCTTTCCTCTCTGCCCTCTCCTCCCATCTGTGTGTGTGTTCTCTGGGTCATATTTGTGGTGTCTTGGTCCACCCCTCACACAGATGGAGGCGCATCATTCATAACGCTGCAGGTGCTGTTGTCCATCATCTTCGCATCTAATGATGAGTCCACGAAACCTTGTTTCCTTTATTAACATTCCTCCCTCATTTCCTTTGGGAAATAAACTTATTTTTTCAGCTATATGGATCATTTAGAGTAATGTGAGAGACCCATAAAAACCTGAGAGTCAGACATTGTCTGAGAGTCAGACAATTGATTTACTACTCTGATATTTTACTAATTTCAATGAAAAAGAGGGAGAAAATATATTGGTCTGAAATATATTTAGAATTTGATATGAGGACATGCTGTACTTTAATTCAACCTCATGTCCTTTTTACATACTTCTCTGTCACAATCCCATTCCCTTTTTTTCCACATGCTTATCATGCATTATGTGTTTTCACATATTATGCATGGCATACACATGGAAAAGCATGTAGATTTATTCAACAGTTTTTAACTCCCCTTTATTATCTGTTAGTATAAAATCAAATAGGCAACTCCATTGTGGTTCACACATTTAGTCAAGAAGCTAAACTACCTATTCACTGACCAACTGAGAACACAGAATCACAAACCACAGCAATAATTCTAACAGCAGTATGATTATGCCCAAGCTGTGGTTCGACGATGTAATGTTAATCTCCATCAGCCCCAGAATAAGCCTACATTAAAATCTTTATCAATAAAGTTTGATATTTCTCAACCAACCTCTGCTGACTAAGATGAATCAAATTCAACTGAACAGTTTTAGAAGTGTTTGATACATGAAACACTTTAATTCTACTTATATCAAAAATGACTTAATAGATAAGTTGACTGGAAATGAAGATGGAAATGACCAAAAAAACAAACAAACAAACAAAAGGTTGAATGGAAGCATTTATAAAGTGTGCTGCAGCTCACTGATCAGGGAGAGAGGGATAGAGGCCCCATGTTGGTGATGACAAAGAGATGCCTGTTCTGTATTGTGCTTCTCTAAATGTTTGGTGAGGTCCAGGATGAGGGTTGGAGTGCTGCTGAGGATCATTGGGTGGAAGCATTTGTTCGGGGCGAGGTCACAGTATTTTTTTTTTTTTTGCCCTGATAATAAATGATCCTTGATCCAACTTCACTTATTGAGGAAAATTCATCCTCTGGGGACTTTTTCTGGGGAACTGTTCTGACGGCCCATTATTGTGAAACCCCAGTCAGAAAAATGTTTCATTGGACTGATTTGGCTGGGTTATGTTTGCCCTTTGCCCCTGATGGCAACAATAGTCAAGTGAACTTTGTAATGATGGTTACAATAATAAACACATGGTTAACATTGTGGAACAGTCAATTTGGTTAGGTTTAGGCATCAAAACTACTTTGTGGTTAGTTATGTTACGTGTTAAGTGAGTTAACCTAAGTTAAAGCTGGCTGGTATTTTTGGATCTTTTGGGTTCCAATGGGTTCTAAAGGTTTCACAGTACTGGGGTTTAGGAAAAACTTGATCCATCTGTTTTCATGCATTTTTTCTACTGTGCAGTGTGAGTGGCAAACATTAGGAAAAAAAATGCCTGACTCTATGAATCTTAATTCACATGATAATGGATGAACACCTACATTAATTCACATTTTCTTTTGCCTATTTTCTGAAAATTCACTTGAGTTTTGGTTACATTTTAATGGAAACCTGGCAACTGTTGTTGTAATTCTAGGTTTTAGTTCAATTCTTTATCCTTCGGGGTCAAGACATTTCAGTTGGGGGTTACATCAAGCAAAGATTCAGCCGTAGAAAACAATAGGCCTTTTTCAAAGCAGTCATTTTGACTTGTCAAAGTAAGAAAGGCAGAGGTTTTACTAAAAACCTTAACGATGGCTCTCTTCTATTCAAGTGTCCCAGTAAACTCTGAGCTAGCATGAACAATACTAGGACACCAGTGCTTGCTGGTTACACGGCCCGATTGAGAATTATCAGGAGATAGAACATTTTTTTTTACGGCATGTGCGTTGCATTCCCACTTTTTATTTTTACTTCCTGCAGTGGCCTCCCCTCCATTGTTCTCTCTCCGATCTGCCTGACCTGCAGGTTGTTGGTTGTAGGTGCAATCCTGATAAACTTGATCAGACCCTCGGAGACACATGGTCAGAACACACTAACGCATAAACAGTTGTGGGAGGACAAGGGTGGGTGATCTCAAATGGAGCAGATGATAGGTTTAAGATTTAAAGAGAGGGTGAGGGAGGAAACCCCCCAGGGGGAGAAGCTTGATTAGTCATGGATTAGCCAGAGTTATGGGGGTGTGGAATGGGATGGGGTGAGGATGGGTTTGTGGGGGTCAGGAAGAAAGATGGGATGGGGTGTGTGTGTGTTGCCATACTGACAAACATACAGCATTCCACGTATGTATACTGTGTAATTATAGCCCCTCAACCTCCTACCAACCACAGACTCTTCTCTGGGCCAAGCTGACCCGATCTGGTGGGTCATTTCTGAATATAGTGATAAAGGTTCTATCTAAAGACAAAATATGTCTTTAAAGATATCCTTTTTAGCCACTTGGTGGCAGCAGAGCTGTAAATCTAACATTGTCATATTATCACCTCATAAAGTTGGCAAGCTTGCTGGCACACAGTTGTCCATTAGCACATTCAGCAGATATGGAGCAACACTGATGAGGAGTGAAGTTGCTGGCCACAAAGAGTAAGTCCTATATCTACCTTTCTTTTAGCTCTCTTTTGGTCTCCAACAAATATCTGTCTTTCCAGCAGCTCAATGATCCTTTATGTTAGTCTCTTGGTCTTTCTTTCAAATAACATTCATATGATTCATCAGAATGTTTTTGTTTTTGTTTTAGACCAGAACAGACAAACTAAACACTGGCTCTAGATAGTGACTTTGATGTATTTCATGTATTTTGCGGCTACTGTTTCTACTTTACACTTGAAAGGACTTGTGGTATTCAGTTGGTTGCAATCTGAAGCCTGACCACTAGATGTCACTAAATTATGCAGACTGGACCTTTAAAAATATACAAAAACTGACCAACAATGCTCTGTCAATACTTATTTGGAAAATGTCTACAGTTGTGCTTAAAATTTGTAATAAATAAAAACTATTAATTTTGTTCCACAAGCTAAAAATTCAAATTCAGGTCTCATAAATCTACATCATCACTGTCAAATTTATCAGGAATGTCTGGACATGAGGCTGCTGCCTCAGTGCAGTGGAGGCAGAATGTCAGGGTCAGAAAAATAGGTTGAGGTTACTGAGCCGTTACCTTCAAAAGTCTTATTTGAGGGGAGGGGTCATTAACATGGCATCTATCAGGAATTACGGTGTCAGAGAACAAAAAAGAAAGTAGTCACTTTCATGTGCAATAGCTGGAGAGAAAAGCTGACACATTCTTATGAGTATTTTCAGACCCTTTCTTTTTCTAAACATGGTGACCCCATTTAGGGCCTCTGGATTCCAGGAAGAGTAACCCCTTCACCCTTCACCTCGCACTCACTTCCCACTCTACCTAGCAACTGCCACAACAATAAGCCATAATTGGTTTACTGTCAAAGCCTATCGCACGGGGAACCTATGAATTTATTCACATAAATAATCATTTAAGTGGCATCAGGAGATGAGCAAACACAGGAACAGTACATGTGTGTCCATATGGCATTAATTAGACTACATGAATTCTTCATTTGTTTTAGCTTTGGACTCTGTGATATCAATCAATATGATATCAATATTGAGTGAAAAATGTCCAATATATTTAGTTTGAATGCTAATTTTTAGCCTTTAAAATGATGAATGTTATACATGTGCACCTTTAATCAGAAGTATAATTTGCATTTATAATCGTCTTATTACTGTTGTCAGTAACTTTAAAAGCAGCACAACAGAGGAGTGGACATGAAAACACACATGGCACATTGCACACTACACACACACACACACACACACACACACACACACACACACACACACACTGTGGCACCACCTTGTGGTCATTCAGAGTAATGCATCCAGAGAAAATTTAAATTCATGTAACCCAAACAGACACTTGAGGAGTATAAACAGGATGTGCACATCATGTCTGTTTCTATTTCAGTGAAGTGAAAACATTCAGTCAACTATTAAGTTTTTCATTTGAGGAACTCCAACTCATAATGAGCTCTAAACAAGTTATTCCCATGTACATGTGGCTCAGACACAAGGTGTATGTTTAGTTATGTCAACATATTTGTGTTAAGGAGGAAAATAAATAGGATTACACATTGGTGTGAGACTAATATTAATTATATTTATTGGCCCAATAATTTATAAAGTAGCAGCCTGAAAGTATAGATCTTAGAACACCTTAACACCACATGCTGAGGCTGAGAGTACCTGATGACTACTTCAAGAAGAGAGGGAGGAGAGGTCAGACAGATAAATGGATGGATGGTGACAATGGTATGAATGCAAACTTCGCCAAACCTATTAAAAATTAAAAATAAACCTAGAAATGTACAGGAACACTGTCTAGAGCTGTGTGCATGCCAGACAAGAATGACCTCACTTGTTTAAAATTCTCCACGCTAGATTAAAAGGCCAGGTTAAAGGGCAGATCTGCAGAAAAAGTCAAATAAACTACGGCAGATAAAAGAAACAATGGCTAACTGGTCTGAATAACTGAATCTCATAATGTTTTTCCTGTTTCCGTGAGGTTTTAGGCCCTACGTGTGTGTTTGAGTGTACAAGTTGGTCCATCACTCTGCCAATTAGAGCGAAAGAGGTTTTGGCTCACTGGCCAGTGCTTTTGTGCCAGAACAACACAAGAACTCATTTATTTATGAGGCACTACAGATGCTAACAACCTTTTTAAAAAGAAATATACAGCCTTTTCCCTCATTTTTAAACAAATGTCTCCAATGACTAAATGCATGTTCAGCTAAACTCGAACGAACCAAAGAATTCACTTCATTCACATCTTTTTAGGGATTCTGTCAAACAAGCAACAAGTTCCACTCAAACAGGCTTTTTGTTGTTTTTCCTTTGTGCACATGTGTGTGACTGTGCCTCAGTAGATTTGATTGACACATCCTCTTGACCAACCCTAAAGCAGAAATAAGGGTGGGCGGGCTGCAAAGGTCAACAGAGAGGACCTGTTCTCAGGTATACCACACATGCACATTTACGGCACACTCACGCACACTGTAGAGCCACCAGGCAAGTGATCAATGAAGCCTGTGTTGCAAAGCTGTTTTTCTCATGCACCCCTCCTCCCTCCCTCTCTCCGTCCCTCTCTCCTTTTCCTCCCCCACGCCCCCTCCCACTCTTCCTTTGACGTGTTTTCATTTCATATTTCTAGGCCATGTTCGGAGCACTTTTATAAGCTCTTATTGAAAAGAGGAGCTAAGAAAAGATGTTCAGCCACTGAAACCACATATTCTCATCATGTGGAGTGTTGAGTCAGTGTCCACATTTAGTGTAGTTCAGTCTATAAAGGCACTGTTATGAGATGATATCAGTAACATGACTAATAAAGACATCATGGTTGCGGATGTTGCTTTTAAAACCAAACCAAACCAAATAAACATTCCTGAACATGTCCAGTAACAAAATAAGGAAGGAGGAAGACATGAGCAACCCAAATCTGAGGAGAGCATGGATGTACGAACAAGTACTTATACAAATGGAAAAAAACACTAGATAACTGATTCATAAAGCTATATCTGATACATAAAAGTTAAAATATGGACATGGACAGTTTTCCCAACTTGTAATTAACGATCACGTCAGTGAGGGGCAGCAGAACTTTCTTGCTGAGGTTCAGGGACGAGTCTGTCTGATCTTTGTGAGGAGGGCAGATAGGAGACAGAAACATGCCTGTCATTTTTTAGAGATGATGTTTGACGAACACAGTGACACACTGTCACAGTCTTTGAACGAGGAGCTCAGCTTCCAGCCTCACTAAAGACAAATGAACTACCTGCAGGACGGCAGACCAGCGAGGCGTGATCCTGAGCTACAATCTGTGTCCATCAGTTCTCCTCTGAGGAAACACAAGACATAAACACATAAACCATGGAAAGAAGTAGTAAACCCCTACTGTGTTAACCACCATTAGTATCATATAGTTTTTAAATATGCCCATTACAATGTGACAAATGAATCTCAAAGATGGGAAAAGCGGGGGAAGATGGACAGAGGAAGTGAAAAGAAGAAGCAGACAGAGAGGGGACAAGAAGAGAAAAGAGAAAAGATAAGAAGAAGAGAAAAGAAAAGAGGAGAGAAGTCAGAGAGGTCATCAGAAGGAGAGTCTGACCCCAGGGTGGGATTAACCAGGACAACTGACCTGTGACTTGCCCACACACACACACAAACACACACACCAAAACCTGGATGGTGTACCTGATTTCTCTACAGAGGAAATGTGTGTGTGTGTGTGTGTGTCTGATATATCCACACATTTCTGAATGTGTTTCTGTGTGTGTGTGTGTGTGTGTGTGTGTGTGTGTGTGTAAGTTTACTGTATGTTACATGGTGCTGAATGACAGTGGATGTTACACAGTGTGATCCAGGCCTGGACTCACTGCTGGCAGACAGGTTGTAGATTTGTTGACCTGCTTGTTGTTGTTGTAGAATGAACAGTTCAACTTGCTGCCTTAAACAAACTTTCCCGTTTATCTTGATGTTTAAATCAATTTCAAACCTGCATTCTTTTGATTAAACCTGCATCACTAACATTAAGATAATGAAGATAATTACATTAGAGAAGTCACAAGGCTGACATAACAGCCTCTGACAGACAAGTCAGGAATGTAGTCTAAACTTTGTTGATCCTGATCTCTGGTTAGAGGACAGACGGACGATGATTCACAGGACTTGGACCATCCACCCTTCTGAATTGTCCTTGCACAGAGCTACATTGTGTTACTATAATTTATTGAATTAAATTCATAATTAAGTTTTAAACCTGCATCAGGAACAAATTAACAATGAAAATATGACAGAGAAATGTAAGAAGTCATTCATACAGACCCAACAAGATTTATCACCAACTCTGCAGCTCCCCTCTCGGAGACCTGAAACTTCACCTTCTCCAGCTGATTTAAGCCTGCTGTGTGAACCAAGACAGCAGACTTACAAAACTAAATCAGCTAAAGAAGCAGAGAAAACCTCAGATCATCTCATCTCAAGTAAAAGGAAAATTAATATTGGACTTCCATTTGTCATAAAAATGTATTCTTTTGCTCTATATGCACCTTTTTCTTAATACATTCACCAAATCAACATGTAAAGCATGTTAATGTTGTCTTTTTACTTTCTTCTACTCCAAAATAAAATAAATGAATACTGCTGTAAACCATGACAAAACATCTGGGGCTCACTGTCTTTTCCTGCTTTTGGACGTTTTTATTTGTCAAAGGAAGCTTTGGTTAGTCTCCCTTTAAATTAAACAACAAAACAACAACAAAACATCACCTTATGAAGCTGTTATAGTGAACATCACAGACAGCAAACAGTTGCTCATTTACACATCCAGGAACAGGAGCATGTATTTGCTGTTTCTGGCCACATGGCACATGTTCTCTTCTGTGCTCGCTCCTGAGATCAATACCTGGCTAGCTGCTAAATGCTCCACTATGTTCAAAAGCTGATCATGTTTGTTTGGTGCTGGACTGGCAGCATGTCGTCAATTTGTAACATCTTTCCTGCTGAAATCAGCTGCGATGATGAAAACAGACAAACAATGAACTGAAAGATGCAAAAACGATGATCATTTTTGTGGTTTCTCACAGTGAGGGACACGAAGTCATTAAATTATTAATACAAAATATAGCTTACTATACATTTAAATAGCATAAAAAGTAAGCTCAATGTTACAAATAATAATAATTTAAAATATGAAATTAAGCTAAGTTAGTCTTAATGTCATGTGGTAACAGCACGCGCTCTGCAACATGACAGCTGATTGGTTTAATGGTTTACAGGCTGCCTGCCGATCCACAGGTTATTAAGACAATAACCAATCGACTCAGGGAGTGCTCCAGATGAACTTCTGACTTCTTCATACGCACACACACACATGCTCAATGCCACACTGTAAGGCCTACAACATATTTCACATAAAAGAATTCATTGTTTGGAGTTGTCAGGAGGTCAGAGGTGGACATCTGCAGAGAGACAGTTTCCATTACATCAAGTGTCACCCACCCCATCCCGCACCACCCCTACCCCCATCAACCACTGACCCCCACCCCCTACCAGCCCCCTGCTATGATCTCACTTCACCCCTGAAATACACAATCGCACAGACAGACAGGTCACAGACCCCCTCCCTCTCTAAACTCATATCCTATTACATTAATCTAATGCGTATGTGATAAATCTTTACCACACTAATTTTTATAATTGATATAATATTATTATTTAAATTTGTGTCTCATTGTGTTAATTTACAGTTACATTAGACATCAACTGATCTGCATCAAACCAACCAAATTAATCAATTAATTCATTTCAGATAATAGCAGATATGTTGTATCATGGATACGAGCTGCTGTTTACGACTATTTACATCCGCTTATGTCCTGATTATGCATGTATAAGGCATTGAGTGTGTGCACGCGGGTGTGTGTGTGGTGTTTGCTCAGCTGCGAGTGTTGTTCTCAGAGCAAACAACCTCTCGGAGCTTCTCACATGGGCTCATCTCCTCCTCCAATACGAATGTTAATGAAGCCCCGTGAAGCACAGTGATGGGAACTCTTTTACACATGTGGCCCTGTAGGAAGTGTCTAGCACTGTCGTTGTGTAAGGTGTGATTCACACACACATGCATGTACACACACACACACACACCATTCTTCACCATTCTTCACGGCACTGAAAGAGGTTGTGGACTGTCCTGCAGGTCGATGATGCACTCCTTGTATTTTTGGAACTCTCCACATTACGTATAGTGACAAACATCCGATGCGAACTGCTCGGAATGAAAGGCAACCTTCAGAAAAATGTGACAGGAAAATATTATCTCATGTTGGCTCCACAGTCCCTCTGGCAGAGCACCATCTATTGACTTCCGCCCACTGAAACCGCATCACAAGATTCACTATTGTTCAAAGTGCAGAAGTAAAATGCTGCGCAGCGCAGTATTTTCCTGCCTGCTGACACTTTCTTATATTTACAATAGCATTCAACACTGGACTGAGGTATAAAACTATTAACTCAGACTATTCCCACCTTTTACATGCAGATAAAACCTGCAATATATGACCTACAGCAGTGTTTCTCCCTGTGTACCACCTCAGAAAATATTAGCATCTCCAAGTACCACCATTATGACCACCATCAAAATACTGCAGCGTAGGCCGACCCTGTTCAGCTGTAGACCGTTTACGCAAGAGGCAGGTTTAGTCCTAATAAGAAGATGATTTATTGTTGACTGTTGTTGAATCCTGAACAAAACTGGGTCAAACTTTGGTGCAACAGAGGTTGTACTGATCCACACATGATCTTCTTAGTCTTTCCAATTTGTAGCCATAATAGCAGCAGAACATCCACTTTCTAACATGCATGAGTGTGGGTACGAAGCAGGCTGATATTGAAACAAAGGAAATGTATAGTATGTAATATGGTTTTTAATGATTCTTTTTAAATGGTATTTCAAAACTGGTACCAAAGTAGCATACCAGTGCCCTACAGGCTCTGACACAGGCTTGATACTTGAGTGCTTGTGCTGCACAATCCTGTTTATCAGAGTTTGACTGAAATCTTTCTAATTGCACATTTTCCCAGGTTTGATGATATAATGGACTCATTAGGAGCACCAAACACCAGAACAGAGACCATAGAGCTGGCACTCAGCAGGGGCAGAGGCTAAGTGAAGGAGAAGAGATCTGAGCTGCGGGGTCTAATCCAAAAGGTAAATAATAAAATGGCAGCTGTGGCACAGAATGTCAAAACACAAAAAAACTGTGGAGGGCTTCCATAAAAATACATCTGGAGAAAGGAAACCTACACATGAATCAAGACTGTGTGCAGTGTTGGAATATTACTCCATAAAACTCGGACAGGACAGAGCGAGATCACAGAGTGTGTTATGATGATGTGTTGAACACACAGATTTGTCCTCAAAGGGAGAGAGTGTTGCTGTGTGCTTGTGTTTGTGTAGTACTTCCATCTGCAAACAGCCAAATGGACATAATTTCAGTAGCCACAGACTCAAATATGCAAAAGCATCCACACACACAGTAGAACAGTGTATTCTCCCTTTGCCTTAAAGTGTAAGCGGTTATTGAAGATTTCCTGAGAACAAGAACATGATGCTGTTCATCACATAAAATCGCTTTATGATTGATTGATTGTTGATTAAAGACATCATAGGCGGACTCTTTGGACACTTTGTTGTGTCCAGTGTGACTCATCACACAACGTTGCAGGCTGGAGATACAGACAGCTTCTTAGTTATCCAGGATGATGAAGACCTTCAAATGTATTATATTCACTTCCCTATATATATATTTATATATATGGTGCCAGTTCTCTAAAGTTAGCGGCAAACACAGTGCAGTCTTTATAAGAGTACGTTACTTAACACAGACTGAAATTGGTCCCAGTTCAAAATTCTGTGAAACCAGGATTCAAACGTTGACGACTGAGGCAAATACACTCAGGCAATTCAAATAATACAGAATAAAATTAGATGACAATAAAGAGATGTGTTATCAGTGAAACAGCGTGTTTGTGTTTTCAAGTGGTTTAAAAGAAGTCCTTAATTCAACAACCTCACATCCTCGAACATGTAGTTCCAGACCTGAGGAGTCATAAAGAGCCAGCATGACAATTCTGCCTGAGGATGATGAGGATGCCTCAGTATCCTTTACAAAACTGACTGGTCAGCAGCGAAAAGAGGCTCCAATCATGAGGTATGATGTGTGTGTGTGTCTTGACAGCACATATCTGACACTAAGATGTACAGGTTCTACCATGCCGTATCTTCACATGTGGAGCATGGACAGTGACATGCATGTAAATATTTAAAACAACAGTCATAAAGTATGCTCATAAACAGTGTTAACACTCTCCTCAAGCAAATCTTACATTCTCTCTCAGTAAAAAGACTTTCTTTGTACGTTTCTTGCCTCAAAGCACGGAACAGATGCACAATGATAATGATTCATGGTCAACTTTTTAAGCAGTAACCATGGAAACAGTGTACCCAAACAACAACAACAGAAAACCAGTGACATTTCCTTTCTCAAAGCAATTAGACCAACGGCTATTTATCAATTTAATAAATGTTCCTGCTAACTTTTTCTCTCCTCGTTCTGAATCTGTGCTCGGCCTCTGTTTCTCTGTGCTGTAATAAAAACTACATCATCTCAGTGAGCATCACTTCATGGAAAACACAAGACCATTTTCAACGGAAAGTCGTAAGACCCTAAAAGAAACACCCATTCTTATTATTTTCAACTTTCCACTGACAGATTTTTTTCCCATTAGAAGCCCATAGAGCAGACCGTTACACACATACAGCAATGACACCTTTTTTTACAGTTGGCCCATTGTGCCCAACTGTGTTCAAATCAAAGTCACTGTGGCTGAATGAGCACATTCCAGACAGGACGCCGCTGAGCAGGGTGAGGTTCACTTCTCTTATATAGTGAAGACTGTTAGTAAAGCTTCTTTCATACAGTCCTAAATCACTAAAAAAGCTTGGTGGGATTTTTATTCCAGAAAGATCAGAGACCAAATGAGGTCAGGAGTGAAAGCAGTTGATGATATGAAGGCGGGGGTTGAAATTGTGGACCTCAACCATAATACATCTGAGACTGTCAACAGTGAAATAATGTGACTGAGTTTCACTGTACGGAGGAATGCCTCGTCCAAAACAGACTCCTACTGGGTTCACCTCACAATCATTTATATTGGCTAAACATGGAAGCTTTTCAGAGCAACTCAACCAACGGTAAATGGAAAGTGAAGGTTCCTTGAAGCAGGAGGAAGAATGTTTTTTGGGGAACATTGTGGAGTTTGGAGCGTGGAAAACAGTAAGACAAAATTTCCTCATTCAGGTGTAGTGAATCTGATTTGACAACGGGAATATAAGGATTCAGATTCATTAACTGAGTGCGTCCAAAAAGGTGTGGACACGTCTGAGGGAGTCCCTACAGCCAGCACAGCCAGTGAGACAGGATTGCTTGTGGTTATGGAGAATAAAATATGGCTACAGTAACTATATTTGGGTTAGAGAACTTGAATGACATCTGTAGTAGAAGTTGAAGTTATCACACAATGTTACATCACCAACAGGTAATGTTAAGATTGTCATAAACTTTGCTGAGCTGATATTTTTTGCTCTAAACGTCGATGTAGCTCTACTTCAAGCTCCTTGGGCTCAAGCGCTCGCACTGATATTCAAAGCTGGTTTCAGAAATTGAACATATGACTTACTTAAGTCACAAGACCATGTGTCTGTACCCATGAGGCCCGTAGCAGTCCACAATGTGATGAGCTGCGTTCACTGTGTGAAGAATAAATAACTCTGATTTCCACAGCCTCCTGCAGAAACACTGGATTCACTTTTTCTGACTTTCTGTAAATTACATTGTTTTGTCTAAACTCACCCACAAACCTACACACATGCTGACGTCTGGGATGCGTTCTCAACATCCCAGTTCAAAGCGCAGTGAGAACACCATCTCAAACACACAAACAGAAGATGAAACCGCCTCACACCATTACCATACAAACTAAACACATTTCTCACCCCGGTGTAGCGCTGCCTCATTGTGCACACTCACGCACAGGATGTAAAGAGGGCAGAGGAAGCCCGGGCTATTGCCAAACAAACAAACTATCTCTCTCCTGCAGAGCTGTATGAGGAGTCTCACAGCAGGAAGGAGCTGAGTGAAAACCACAGCAGCTGACAGACGTGTGAAAATGGAAATGGAAAGCACTGATTACATTATCTGCCTCGTAATGGGCCTGTGAGGGAGGAGTGGATGACCCAGGTCCAGCCATTGTCATCACAGTCTGTTCACTTAGTTTGGCTGTCGTAATTCACTGTAACCTTTATGTGCATCTTCTAAAAGGAGACCAGGTATCACAGCCTAAACTGAGCAGCTCTCAGCAAATCAAACACAAAAACTAAATTCAAACCTGATCATTTATTACATTTTGAACTCGTGTTTATAAGTCAAGATGATAGGTCTGTGTACATTATGGGCCCACATACATCCAAGTACACTAAGTCAAATGGGTCCATTCATGCTACATGTAGTATTTTGTATTTCTCAAAGTAGGATTTTCTCTATTTGAATTTTCATGCATCAATTTCTGCTTTTTGTGCCTCAGTTTCAGTTTTTTGCTACTTTTAAAATGAATGTATGATGAACAAATGAAAAGTAAATCAATAACGTCAAGTCAATCAGAGTAAGGAAAAGTTACATTAGTGATATTAAAGATTAAAACATCACATCATATTCATGGGCAACATGTTTGCTCTGTCAAAATAAGAGCCCTCTGCCATTCAGACGTGGATGTCCCTTGCTAAATGTTGCTGTTGACAGAATATATTAATACTTTGCCACCCTCTGCCATTCAGATCAAGTTTGAAATAGTCACTGATATTTTAAAAAACGTCATGTGAAATGTCAACGAAACATGTATCTGAGTCTCTGTAACCAGGACAACAATGATGCTAACTGAGAGACAACTTCCTGCTATTCTAGGTGTCCTTCTTTTTCTGATTTAATCTCAGGTGCCATCTCACTTGTGTAAATGTAGTATATACATTAGAGTAGAGAACAAAAATACTGAACAGATCATGTCCTGTAAGGATTCAGTGTAAGGGGCATTTTATTTTAAATACCCTAATTAAAGCTCACAAATGCACTGATCATTCAACGTCTTATTATACTGATGGTATTTTTGGTTTTGGGGAGTATACTTAAACAAAGCACCCACCAAACTCAGTCAATTGACTTAATGTTGTACATTATGCAAAGACTCATATTTTCTACCTTAAATAAATGTAGCAATCCAGCAAACTTCACACACAATGAAACATGTATAAAAATATAAGATGCATGGTTGAATGTGTCATTTTTACACTTCTGTTTAAAGAAAGCAACTTTGTAATCACTGACGTATATGATGAATACATATGTAGTCTAATATATTGTTAATGTTGTATGGGCTTACTGTATATTTTATGATTTTCTATGACATAATACATACACACTTATTACCCAAAATGTCTTCAAACCTCTCTCCTCGCATCGAGAATGACTGTGTTGTGTGTTTTGCTGAAGCCATCACGTGGGAATCTATAACATCTGGATCATTAGTTCCGACTTAGTCTAATTAGTCTTTATATGCTCACAGTTAAGCCTTTAAATTTAAATGGAATCTGGTATTTACTGCCACAAGAGGTCACATTAGAACTCCACTGAGTCCAAAGAGGATACATGGGGAGTCATCTAAGGATGTACAGAATCATCAAACCAATTGAGTAGAAATATACAAGAAGACAGAGTGAATCTGGTGGGATTAGTTGTGGCTATATTATCAACAGAAGGAAGAGCTCCATTTCACTCCTTTAATAAGCATCTGCAGGTTTAATGCCAAACTGTTTTAGCCCGTACATGGATCCATCCCAGCTGTTTTAAGTTTTTACAGTTGCAGAATTTGGAAAGAGCTGCAGCAGAATGAATCTTACCTTCTATAACCTGCAGGGCAGCGGCCAGCCAGCACGGCAGGGCCAGGTACAGGGCAAGAGACCACCTGAGGAGACACATCAGTCACATCATGTTGTGCAGTTAAACAGATAAAACAAGGAAACTGGATAAAATCGCACAACACTGATGTAAAAGAGCTTATGTTGTGAGTGAGATGTGCAGAGAAAAGTGCTGTTACTTCACACATCTACTTTGACCTGAGGTGTAACTGCAGTGAAGATAAACTAAAGGAAAGCGTATGAAAGTTCTCTCTGCTGTCTTTACGTGCAGAAAACATTGAAGGAACGTTTAGCTCTCTTACCCTTGAAACATTTCAGAGGCTGAATGAAGAAAAGTCCAGGTTTGGAAGTGAACTCCAAGTGCATGTGTGTGATGAAATTCCAGCAAACTCCGTGGTCCCTCTGCCTCACTGTACAGACCTGAAGCCACACTGCTGCTCTCTCTCTCTCCCTCTCTCTCTCTCTCCCTCTCCCTCTCTCTCTGTCTCTGTGTCTCTCTCCCTCTCTCGCTCAGTACAAAGCCTCTCTCAGTTCAGAGCTGTGTGACTCTCAGACCCACGGAGTTTGGAAATTTGACTCCTTTGAAGGAAAAACACCTCCCCCCTTCCTCACTCAGTGGACCCTCTCTCTAACCTGTTGCTTGAGACAAGTTCCTTTTACTATTATATTTAAAAAGATGACTGCTGTGTGATTATCTGTATGTATGCCACCTTTTGTACCCATGTTTGTGTCTCATGAATAAAGAAAAAAAAATGTTCCTTACACTAATGATAATATGATGACTATTGTGTTAAATATGACTATTATTTAAGTTACATTTATCTGTCTGTGAATTTTAAATATGTTCATGATGTTCCACCTTGATGAAGGATAAATCAATGTAAAGTTAAGGAATGAATCAAATCGTTATATAACTTATATATATATATAACTTGCACATGCAATTATAACATATGACACTGCATGAATTGTTACTATGAGTCCTTACTACAGTTGATTGCTGAGGTGGGTGTATAGGTGAGTTTAGGTAGTCATAATGTGTTATAAGCTCTAGTTCATAACTAATCAAGAGCATCCATAAGGCACTTGAACATCTATCATTTTTTATAACTGTAGCTATAGTGCATAAGAAAGCATTATGTGTGTTTATGACTGGTCATGGTGTTATAGTTTAGTTCAAAAAGTGAACCCAAATGCAGACAGGTATGAAGAATGAACAAAAGGTAACTTTAATGACTTACTGAACTGAGCAGGTTAACACAAAATAACGAAAGGTAGTTGAGGAGTCCAGGATAAAAACAAACATCCAACCATCCAAGAAAAGTCCAATTAACAGGAGTCCAACAAGGACAACATCGGGGAAAAGCATTAAGACAGAACAACAACGCAGGACTGGAGAACAGACAACCTGACAAGTGAAAGAGGGAAAACACATAGACTAAATACAAGAGAACGAATAAACTGATTAAACACAGGCAAAAAAAAAAAAAAAAAAAAAAAAAGACAAAGACAGGAAGTAAATTAACACAAGACACCTGAGGAAAGACTCTTTCAACATAAACTACTATAAACTAATACTAAACCAGAAATCCAAAACCATGACACAGGAACAAGTGTCAGCCTCCGGTGCTGGGAAGGCTGCAGTGAGTCAGTCTCCATAAGTCCCCATGTTCAAATGTCCAACTTCACAGCAGAAAAGCATGTTTACAGCCTGGTACAAAAAATACTTTTGGTCTCTGTAGATAATTTCCCCGTTCATGATAACCGTGAGGCAATTAATCTTTTTTAAACTCACCCGTTCAGATGATATTAAGGCTAAAAGTTGTGCTTGATTGACAGGTAAGTGCAGTTATAGATGGCTGAGGTCCATTGATGAGCCACGTCTTTGCTCATATTTGGATTAGCCGGGAGGCGGATGAAGCAGTACAACAGACAGTACATCCAACATGGCGGCAGCCAGTGCTACATATTTTCACCTTCAAAACAGTGCTTCAGAAACCTACGGGTGACGTCACTCAGGCTCTGTCCATTCTTTATACTGTCATTGCACAGGAAGCATTATGAATGTATTATAATTCACTATGAATGCCCCATAAAGATGTACTATTTATAGTGTTTTCAAAAATCAAGTCTAAGAGCTGATGAATGGGGACATTGACATGCTAAAACCTGTGTGACAGCACCACAATAAAAGCTGCACCATTAAATCACTGAACTGATTAAATACAGAATGACATCAGCCTGATTAGCTCAGTATACCATAAGCTGCTGGTTATAGTGGACTTAAATCAAGCTGTGTGATTTCAGCTTTTTATTTGTAAGAAGAAGATGGTGTATATACTTTTATATTCACTTTGAAACTAGATTTTAACCCAGAGCCGCTCTACAAGATGGAGCTATATCATCGGGTAATAATGCACAACCCACCTTGGTTAACATTCTGATTTAACAGAGCAAACTGTCTTAAAAATGTGTAAATAATCAAACTTATGCATAGTGAATTATGGCTCCCCACAAAAATAAAGATGGATGAAGGAGATACAGAAACAGTGTCAACAGCTTAGTCGTATAGTTTTCCTGCCTGTTTGACCCCTAACAGTGAAATACAGTTGCCACAGGAAGGGTCCGCCTTTGGCAGGCTGGTTTCCTAAACTGAAAAGTAATTCATATTATTGAAAAGGGACCATTCATGTGTTCCACAAAGATTTGCTCCAGTGAGGTCATGTGAGTCATACATGCACTTTATGCATCGTCAGTTCTTTGTTGTCTGGTTTCTAGCAGTGTTTTCAGCACTTTAATCAGACAGACAGGAAAATATTTTCTGACCATCACAGTCCACACCCCGACACTGTCTGACCAACAACCCTGATCACAAACTCTGTGAAGATTTACACACATACCCATTAGTCCAAATCTGGTCTGGTGTTTAGTCAACAACAATAAATGTGAAGGGCAGTTTAAACAGCTCCACATGTATGACTTTTGAGTTTTATATGAGAGCAGAAGACTTCAATAAAGTGGACCTCAGTGGCTACCCGCAGTTCAATAATTGTTAAAGTGGGAGGGTGTTCAGACCGACCCCTGTGATCAACACTGAGCACAAACACAACTGAAGGCGGAGAGCTACCAGACAGCAATCATTAGATTAGTGTGTGGCCTCAGGCTAAATGAGTTTAGCATCATCTTAAAGAGTTAAAGTTAAAGAGTCAAAGAGTAGCTCCTTTGTTCTTGAATCAACACAGTCTAAGTCTAAAAGTGCATACAGACATTATATTAGCAAAACATGCAGCAGAGTTCAGTAGTTCAGAGTGGGATGGACCCAAGGGAAATAAGAAATCATTAGAACTATGATAATAATAATTATTATGGTTGATTCTACATTTCACAGCAGACCAAAACAACTGGTCCACTTAGTGCTAGACCTTCCACCCCCAAGCCAACAGAGTCAAAGCTTCAGGGGTCAACAAGGTGAAAGGGAGACTCGGTGAAATTATCCATGTTGTGATGTTAACACCCCACTATTAGCAGATGCTGGAATGATAATGGATCTAAGAGAAAGACGCGTACCCTCCCTTTCCTCCTTCCCCCTCATCCTCTGTCCTTCTCTGACTTTAAGGACCACACTCCCTTCCTAAGCCACTTGTGTTTTGCCTTTTTAGCTCTTCTCCCAGATTTAGCTCTCAGATAGGCAGCTTCTCCGGGAACAAGAAGAAAATGATTTTTAGACAAAGCTTCAGATGTTACTGGAGGAAGCTGTGTTAGGATGTCTGTGGCTGGCCTCAGTGATAAACCTGTTGTTTGTTGAGAACCGCGAACAGCAGTTTTCAACCTTTATCAGGATGAACTTTATAGACTCAGATTTATTACATTCATTCTGCTATTCACTCTACATTTTATTAAAATATTTAGATATGTATAATCTCATTTATGTTTATGTGTTAGCACAAGATGTATTGAAACTGCAATTGCAATTCCACGTGAGATTTTCCAAAGGGTATGACGTGGAAACAAGGCTTCAGAGTCTACAGCCATGCTAGCAGCTCTATGGGGCTTACCATTTGCATCTTAGTTTAGCATGTTAGTCTTGTCATTATCATGAAGACAAATCATGGCAACTCTTACAGTTTAATTTTCAAAATAAAACAGCAATTGTAGCTTTTAAACTCTTGAGGTCTGTCGCACTGAGAAAACCCTCACAACATGCCATAATGCACACATACCACATAATATGTAGGCACGATTGTTTGCACCACTCTACTTTACCAACCTCATAATATGTCCATATATATATATATATATATATATATATATATATATGATAGGACATCTCTCATGTACGATCATTATCGCATGTTGCACTTCTATGCAACTTTAAATGAACTTACTCAACAGAAGAAAAAAGCTCTAGATGGCAAAACTCATGTAAAACCTCCCACATTTGCAGAGAGAAAGCCTCAGTGAACCCTTCATTTTCGCTTCTTGTTTTACATGAGCTCTGAGAATTTTTTTGACACTTGTGGTCTCTTTTTTATGTGGATTTGGCCACAAGACAAGATTCCCATTGGGGAAACAATAAAGTGTCAAATTTGGTTAACTGTTCTGAATCTTAGCAAAAGACAGCCTGTACTTTAAACTGCAAAGAGTACAGATTACAGACAGAGTTGTAGTTCAGTAGACAGCGATCAGGGCATCAGACCGAGTTTGTTGTTGTTGTCCTGTGCGTGCTGACCCAGCTAACCACTCTGTGGGACAAACAGGAAGCCATTTATCGCAGGCCAAGTTCGCCTGAAAGCTTCCTACTGCAGCTCCAAGATTGTCTTTGTTCTTTTGCGAGCCAAGAGACAATGATGATTTTAGGATTAAATTGATTTTTGGAAAGTGAGCCTGGGCCAGTTATGTAAGAGATGACTACAACAATCCAGCTCAGCTCCCATATGGGTCAGACAGAAACAGATTCCATCTGACAGGAATGTCTCACCTTCTGAGTGGATGTTACAATAATAATCAAACATTTTTAATAAGACATGCAAGGACATAAATAAATAAATGTTTGGCTTTGATTAATGAAGAGCAATCAGATAAATGTTGTCCACATACATCATTCAGCTTCATTTCCTTTGTCCTTCCTGCCTTTGGTCTGTGCATGTCAATAGATGTTTCATGTCATGTTATGGGTGTTTCCATCCAAGTCTGAATAAACATTTCTCACTTTGAGTTATCTCATCATATGAGGTACAAATGGCTCCTAAAGAGATAAACACACTGTTTATGCTGTTTAAAATGATCTGTGTCTTAATGTCAAACTACAGTCATCAAAGAAAAACTATTATCTGGTAAAATATATATAGATAATAAGTATTAATGGTCCACGCTACTTCTGAATTATACTTTCCAAGTATAGGCTAAATGATACTTTCTGGATTGACATCAAAGTTTGAGCTCATTGCTATTATTAACTAAAAGTAATTAAAATTAGGGTGAAAATGCCATTCATGTGAGTGGGGCTAGTCATTTTGGCTGCTGTAGTGCAGGCTGCAGGGGCCTTCACCAAAGAATTTTTATCGGTGAGAGCTCTGAGATCTGATCGTCATTAATTCAGACAATCATTTTTACACGATAACACTCAGCAAAGAAGTTGCTGAGGCAGTAAAATTGCTTAAATGAACCAAAACGTCATCACTGTGCCAGCATGTCACCTGTATGATGTAATTAAAGACAGCAGGCTACATTGTTAAAGCGTCAATGACTTCTGTTTCACGTCATATCGTCATGATTGGTCCTTCTACATGGATGCAGGAAACATAAACAACAAGACACACTCACACACAGTACTTGAGTTCCAGACATCAGTTTTTTTTTTGGTTTGTTTAATATGTGTGCGTCTTTTTTTTTTAACAAACATGACACACTGTAGATAAAGTTATCTGTGCTAAAAAAAAAAAAAATGCATAAAAACACTACCTAGGCTCAGTGTTGCACAGTTTTCCTCATCAATGCACACACACAGCCCAACATTCTGTTCAAAAACCACTGACTCAGCTAAAATGTACTAAAATGCTAAAATCACAACCAGTCGCAGTTCTACTCACTCTTCCTTTTTGATCACACTTGGCACACTAATGTTAACTGTGGCAACAAAAACAGTGCATAAGTAATGTTCAAGGCTATCTATAGACTGCAATCAATCCTGCCACATTAATAGTAATCAACGACACTTTGGCTTAAACTTCTGAAACAGTGATATGAGGCCAACGTGACATACAAGTCATCCCATAATTCCAGAGTCAGTTCTTGTCTTTAGGTGCACTGTCAGCTATGTTAGCATTCCTTGTTGAAACCAATGTTGTTGCCCGCTACCACAATCAGTGAAATGTTAAAAATGACAACCAGTTCTTTCCTCCAACAAGTGCCTGTTAAAGCAATAAAACATGTTCAATAGATACAACAGCTCTTTCAGAAAACAGTTCATCTGAGGAAAGAACGTGTCCACAGTGCAACCACATAGTTGGCGTTTTACAGTGAACAGATGTGGAGCAGTCCCGGGAGGAGAGGGTGTAGAGAGGACTTCTGTGCCCCCAGATGATGCACTTTACCACACTCAACCTGCTGCCCTTTGGGATCCAACCGTCCAACAATGCTTCCCCTTCAAGTGTCCTTCCATAAAATTAAGAACCTCTTGGCGCTAGGAGTAGATGGTAATGACCTCCCGGCCTCCTCCACGTACCAACAGGACACGGTCTAGGCCTTCCATCAAGACCTCCAGGAACTCCATATCTGAGAGACACATTCTGGTTAAGGGCATCCTGTCCATTAGAGCTACAAATGCCGTCACGTTCAGATAAATCTACTTTCAAGTGAACTCCATTCATGGGTGTGAAAACTGCTTCAGACATCAGCACAATATAACTCAAGTTCATTAGCAAGTGCTAATTTTATGTGACTTTGATGTGACAACATTTTTTAACAGCTAACTAGTAGTTTATTTTAAATTTTACACACAAAATACACAAAACCTGCTCAACCTCAACAAAAGTGAAGTGCTCAGCAAAGTAATTATTATAATAATATAATGTATAATATACTGAAATATACTGTATAATAGTCAGGGATCATTTTTTATACATGTACTGAGGTCATGAATCCAGTTGTATCTAGTCGGTTGTATATGTATGTATAGTTTACTTCCAAACGTTAAAGGACCGCTGCGTAGTTGCTGATGGTAATCCCCTCACTTCACCCTCTCCCTATGAAGGAGCAAAACATTAAAGTCCCCGTCTATAGAAAACATGGTGAACTCCATTATGAAGCTGAAGTTTAACTGCAGACTATCTTAGTTCCTCAAAATGTGAGGTGTGGCCAAAAGCTGACGGCTCAAGTCAGTGTTAAACCTTGTAACATGTCAGTTTGCGAGCTTGAAAGGTAAGTTAGCATAGCTCCTAAAAATGTCAGACTATTCCTTTAACATTTCTTTGACTTACTGACTAAATGACAGAACAACAGATTGACTAAACGAACGACTGATGAGCTGAAAAAGGATACAGTTCTCATCCCCTTTCTTGTTCTTTGGTGGACCAGGCATGTTGAGCAAGACCAGCTGTGAGTCCTTGGATTTCTTGACCACCACCTCGTTCAGCTTCACAGCTGTGTGCATCCTCCGCACGTTGGACTGGTTGCTACGTTAATAACAGACATTAATAAGAACACTGGTCATTTTGATGTTCCTTGCAGAGTATAAAACCCCAAATGATCAATCGACAGCAAGCACAGCACAGAGTGATTGGGGATCTGATGATCAGCTTCAGTACAGAGACACATACAAGTTGAATATCAGCCATCATGCACCCGGAAGCTCATGCGAACTAGAAATGTGATCTACATTACAGATCTACTACACAGCATGCCAGCACATTGAGATTATTTTACAATGTGCACATGAGTGTTCATGCACATGCAAGCAAAACTTGGAAGGTGAAGTGACTTACAGGTTCTCCCACTCACTAGAGGAATAGAGCAGAAACAAAATATTCAACATCAACACAGGTATAATAAGAACTGCTCCTCTGAGCTTATCTCACATTTTATTGTCTCAAGATTTTAGTTTAACAGTAATCAGTAATAACTAGGGGACAACCCTGGGGTGAACAATACGATTGATTAAAGCTGCAGTACGCAACTTTGTGTTGTATTTACAAGGTTTCACTACATCCTGATATAACAAATGGGTTCCTCTTGCTCCTCGCAGGGCTCCTAATGATTTTTTGAGCCAAGAAAGATAGTTGAGTGTTATTCTGAAGTCACCCCAAAGTGTCAATATTTGACGACCTGGACGGTCACCTACTGTAACCAAAGGTATTTTCATAAAAGATACTACTTTAACTACTTTAAGATGAACTACATATCCTTCTCTAATATAATAATCTAGTATGTTTATATGTAATATATGAACACAAACAACACACATAATACCACAAAGATAAAAGTATAATTCATGAAAAACATTCTACTCATGGATCTACTTACGGTTTCATATTGAACATGTCTTTGACTCCCATGCCTTCTCTGTGTCGGTTCTTCTCCTGGATCAGTTTGTCTTTGGTCCAGGTCATGTGGACACGATCTGGTGCAGCACTGGCCACTTTGTCATTCATCGCCGAATGAGACGCCGTGTTTCGGTCATGGATCAACTGGGCCTAAAGGAAGGACGATAAGAAGACAGTTTGGTGGTTGTATATCTGATGTCACACCTTCACTGTTTTTTAATTTCTACTGATAAAACATTACATTTACAATTCAATCCAATTAACAGCAAAAGCCTAACTCAAACATGAGTTGAACCAAACTGTATATTAACATCACAAAGATGGTTGTGAAAATGTTATTGCTTTACAGTTATGAGGGACATGACCAGAAGAAGACAGATGATGTACATGTAGATATGCTTGTTTTTAGTGCAGTCATGTGATGAACAGGTTTGTGGTCATGGAGCCTAAACGCAGGCAAAGAACATAGAAACAAACACGTTATCTTGAAGACACAGCAAACCTCCAGGTCTGGTTATGTCATCTGCTTTAAGGACACAATGAAGTAAATGTGTTATCTCTTGTTATAAAATCTGCAATTTATATCAAAAGTACAGTGAAGGTGAATATGAACAGGTGTCTATATACAACTCCAGAACTCACTATAGCTCCAGTCACTCTGAAATGTTTCGCAACTCCTTGCTCCTGCAACTTCCTTTTCACAGTGACGTGAAATGTTGAGCTGTCATGATAATGAACACAACTGAGAATGAACACACATGATCACTGATGTTTCACCTGGGTGAGACCACACCTTTCAACTCAGCGACAACTTTATTAAAAGTTCAAATCATGTGATATTCATTCATTCAACGCTTAAATGTGTGTCACTAAGGAGTCATCACTAAGGAGCTAAATTTTGTCGCTCTGAACTATAAATATGATCCATAACAGGCAGATTTTCAGCTGTTAGAATGTCTGAAGGAGTGGATGCAATGGTTAGTAATCCGGTTAGTAGCTAGTAGCAGGTTCATCAACAATAACTGGGACTCTGGTGCACTTTGTCTTCCTCTAGTGGCAGCTTTAGCCTTCTGTGTGTCTTGGTATCTCTTCAGTACAGAATGGAGGGAAAACAGCAAATACTGGACTTCATATCCCTAAGTTCAGCTTCTGATGACAGCAGCGTCTGAAGTGGTTACAAATGGATGATGAGGCAAGAAAAGGATGGCATGATAAAGAGCATCATGGTTGGCTACCACAAGCTGTCTGGTCGCCACTGCTACCTCTTCCTCTGGTATGCACAAGGCGTTGAAGGAAGGAGCGTCATCCGGCGTCTTCTTCCGCTTTATGGAGCCACGTGATACATCTGTGATGCTCTGAATCTGAGCCCATTGTCCAATCACAAAGCCAGGTTCAGGGTTCAAAGGTCAACAACAGCAGAAGAGACCACGAGAAGTTATGCTCCACTGATGTTATAAGTGTGTTGTTGCGCTGGACATTTTCATACAGTGATCTTAGAGTTTACAATTAATAAGTCATTATACTTGTATAGTCTGGTCACTCCTTCCTATTTTATCCATTTAAAGCAACACTGCATTACTTTTCTACCACAAAATAACAGATTTTAAATCAGTTTGATGCTACATTGAAGTACAATCGGGTGAATGGGGGGAAATGCTAACAGGGAGTGGAGCCAGTGTCGTGTCAGAACAGGAGCTGGGAAGGCAGGCAGTGTAACCAGGCTGTGCAGCATAATGTCATTATAAACGTCATGTTATTATATGTCATAATACACATAATGATATAATGAGAGGCATACAGAGGCAAAATGACAATAACAGAAGAAGCTAAGAAGAGAAAATAAGAGTGTGCCAGAGCCACCAGACAAGAGTAAATCTAGGACTGACTTTTAGTCATTGGTGAGAGCTTGGTGAAATAAAAGGCTGGAAGACAGACACCTTCCTTCTGTTGTACTACTAAGTAATATTAGCTGGTTTCTATGTCTTATGTTGTTGCACTAGCTTAATGTTTGGAGTGCTACATCACAAAACTACTAATTTCTACACAGTGTGGCTTTAAACATTTTAAATTCAGTATTTAAATATTATTGATTACTGAAGTTACATATTTGATATTTCAGTTTCATCTTTAGACTTTCAATTTGAGTTTAAGTTTGTATTTAAATTTATTTCTTTGTCTCTTTTTTCCTTTTTAAATCTAATGTAGTATATTTTTTGTCTCTTTTTCTTTTAATTTTTCTATTTTGGTTTTTAATTTGATTTATGACCACAAATATCCCCCTTAAAATGTCATATAACGCAGTGCTAATGTCATTTCATGTTTGTGTAATGACAAGTGAGTCAGAAGCAACTTTAAGCCTGAAGTTAACGGCCTTTAAGAAGAGCATGTTCTCATGTTATAGTGTGACGGTACCTCTCTCTCCCTCTCAGTGCGAGACAGCTGCATCTGTTTGAGCATCTGAGACCTCTGCTCCATCACCAGGGTCTTCTCATAGGTGAAGGCCGAGATGTCACTGTCGTGCTAGAGGGATAGAACATTTGTCGCCTGAATTAACCATCATGGGATGCAAATATGAATTAGAGAAATGTCAAAATATCTCAATGAAAGTCTTACCATCTCCACCACCTCCACCTCTGCATCCAGGCGTAAATGGTAGAGGAACATCTGGAGGTCTTTCTTCATCTGGATGGAGTTGTCATCCATTTGGGCCACAGTGAAGATTCTCATTTTACACTTCTTCCACACCTACAGATGAAGGACATGTATCGGTATCAGCTGTTATTTATATGGCAAGCTAAGAGCACTAACTGTGCAATAATTGTCTGATTTTTCTTTCTGTTCTTGCTTTTAAGATTCTATTTGATTATTAATATTGAATCTATTAGAGTCAAAACATGTTTCCCTGTATAATACTTGTTATTTATCCCATAAAAAACATGAAATAAAAGGAAGAAAGAAGTCAGAGAACAAATACACACACAAACACACACACGCACACACACACGCACACGCACACACACACGCACACACACACACACACACACACACACACACACACACACACACACACACACACACACACACCTTGTGCTGACTCAGTAAAAATGGCAGCAGCATGAGCAGTCCACCATCATGTACGATCCACCACACATCGATGCTTCCCTCCTTCAGACGCTCGTGGTTTTCGGGGAAATGGTCAATGTTCTTAGCAACCAGCAGAGCCTGATGGGCTGCCGTCGTCTCTCTCACTGTTTCTGCAGAGAGACATGAAGAGAGTGAGAGTCATGGAGGGGAGTGCAGCCATCCCTCTGCTGCCCCCCACTCTTTCTGTGCCAGTCTTGGTCTGCTTTTCTTGCAGAGATGAAGGTTTGTTCTACTTGTCACAACGCCTTTGTGTCTTCAAACCACTTATAAGCTCCTATTAGAAATATTGGACACCTTACGCTTATGAACTTATGGAGACATCAATTGTGTGTTTGTCACATACTTCCTTCAGACCCTCCTGTGTCGTTTACCTATGAAGTTCCTCCTCGCTGAGGTGTCCCGGGCCTGTTCCCATCGTGTCGGCCAGGCCATCAGCACAGTGTTGTGTTTCATTCCTCCCAGTCCTGCTGACTGGATGAGCAGGGAGAAACCATCTCGTAGATTGGACGACACCACCACATGGGAGAAACCTTTCATCCGCTCTGCAGCCATGGCTGCTTTCAAGTTCTGCAGGGAACAAGTGGAGTGAAGAGAAGGATGATGTTTCACATCACGATGAACTGTGCACAATATTTTGTGGTGCTGTCATTCAAATATTTGCAGCCTTTTTTTTTTTTATTAACACTATCTGCACCCAAGTAGCCAAAGAAACTCTGTTAATGCAGCCTGTAGTTTTAGACAGCTTGTGTGATTTAAGAAAAGAAAAAATACATTATTCCAAACTGTAAACTGACCACATCAGTTATTTCATCTTATGTGGACTGCATTAGTCTGCACACTAGCTCCAATATTATATTAGCTGGATTTTTAATTTTATTTTAAATTTAGGCACCATTTGCCGATGTTTGTGTCTATAATGTATTATGATGCATTATAGACACAAACATATAAATACTAATAATGTGTTATACTGTGCACATAACAATGTATAATTAAATAAATACTTATACTGTTCCAAAACAAGAATCATAAAACATTAAAAAGCATTTTATAAGGTTTCATGAGGCCAATATCATCATATTTTATAATATATAGTATAATGTATAATGTCAGTGACATTTGTTTTGGCAAGGATCATACTGTGTAATTCAATACAATAGAATATAATAGAACAGTATATAATGCATTATAATCATTTTAGAATATAAAATATGAAGTATTATGATACATGTTCTTATAAGTTTAAATCTATGAGTATCTATTACCATCACTATAAGCAGAATATAACATGTATATAACAAGTATGTTTATAATGCATTACAGACATAGGTGTCATGTGTTATGTTATAAAATAAATGCATGCTTCATTTGGCTGTACATACACTCAGTGGCCTCATGTGACTTATAATGTATATCTATGACCTCAATGTCACCAAAAGCTGAATGCCATATTGAATTGCAGTATATTGTACAGGAGTACTTAATAAAGTGGCCACTGAGTGTATGAGCTTAATATGTAAATAACCAGTCTAAGTAATATAACCTTATCTGTTACATGGGGAATAGCTTTTAACACTGGGTAGCACCCATAAATAAAGTTTCCTACTGGGCTTCTCCAACCTGGACCAAACTCTGATGTTGAGCGAAAAGTTAAAAGTTAGCATGACATGAACTCCCACAGTCTGCTGTACTGAATATTTTAAATGATCTGTATTAAGGAATTGATTGCTGGTACTCTGACCTACCTAGCAGACCTAAGGCATGAACCCTGAGAAACAATGCAGAGGGACAAAAGAGGCAAAGATCATGACTGACAAACCTGCTCTCCAGTCTTGGCATCATTCCGTCTGGTCATGTAGGTTCCCTCCAGGACTGAACACACGATGGTCAGTCCCTTTCCTGCTTTGAGCTGCGTAGTAAAGGACATGAGACGAGGGTGTTTCACTGCCAGGTCTGAGTTCAACTTACACATCACCAAGAGCTGAGGCCTGAACAGGGAGACAAAATGCTGGGAGGTCATTACAGAATATACACACACAATATTTCTGCTGCTGACTTTATTTTGATGCTTTTCTTTAGAAATGCAAATCGTGTCTGACATTGTTACACTGCAATGCTAAACTGGTGCCATTTTTTCCCCTCTAACCGCACATTTGGATTTATTTTCCAAAGATTTTTGGAAACATTTTTTTTTTTTTCATGTGATTTTCAATGAAAAATGCAAACGTGACGTGACGAAATCCCACAAATAATACTTCAAGTTTTGTCTTCCAGTCCCCCTGGCCTCACTATAATTAAAGCAAATCACAGCATGGCTCAGGACTATACTTGTGATGCTCCATTTCAGGGATTCAGTCACACACACTCACTCACCTCCAGTTTTTGGTGTGTAGTGGTGCTTCCTCCAGCCGGATGAGAGCATAGCGTGCTGCATTTAAGGACAAACCTCTGATCCCATCTCCCCATTCCTTCACCGCCCTGCAACCAAAAGGTCCAAACAGGAAGGAAATGTTTGTCTAAATGTTTAAGAACAGACATTCAAATGGTTTACTCTCATTGAGTTTGACGTCTACATCTGCAGGCAAGGGAAAAGTCTAATCTCTTATTGTTTTCTGCTGGGACACTAAAAAAATAATGCTGGTTGTGTACAACTTCTCTAAATCAAGAGTGAAGTAATCTATTCATCATCACAAACAAAACCATATTGCAGTTTTACACACAAATGAACAGGCTAGTTAAGAGAACCCCAGACTCACCCTCTGTACTCAATGTACTTGTAGATACAGCCAGCTATCACTATGGCAACCAGAGCATAGTACCAGGAGCAGACGAACATGAGAGAGAGGCACAGACTCATCCCTAAGAAGGACAGGGTCCTAGAGGACACACATACAGTACATATTAGCATTTTTTAATTATTTTAATTACAGCTTTAAAATCTTAGAATCAGATCTGCAGGATTTATTCTGTTGCATGAGCTTAACTGCACATGTTCTTACCAGTGATAGAACTTGAAGCGAGGTCTCCAGTTGGGGGTGCGGAGCAAAGTTTGAACAGCACAGGCCAGATTAACGAACAGATAGCACATGAGGAAAAACCTGAGCAGACAGCAGAAGAGATCATTAAAAGAGAGGACGAAATCATATTAAATGCACATGACTTTGGCTGAAACAGTAACGCAGACAGAAAGCTGTTTTTATTTTTATTTTCTACACATACATGGAGAGGATGGGGGCCACAGCATCCAAAGAAGCGATGAGGATTCCTATCTCACAGATCCCCACTGTCAGTAACAGAGCCCAGGTGGGCTCACCGTTAGCCTTCCCATGACCAAAGACCTGAGAAAGACCAGGGTGCACAAATACAAACGTTATCATCAAGTCAAACAGTACAGTAGCTTTCGGAGCGGAGTAGTCGAGCGTAGATCCACTGAACATTCAGCACAGAGCACATTGTCAGAAGTTGATAAAATAAATATAAAATTGCGTATTGTTCGATTTGTAGTGCGTTCCAAACCAAGACCACTGTATCGGATGGTTCAATACAGATATTGTTGCAAGTTATTCCAGATGAATCTGAGGAAATGTACTGAACAGGTCTGTTAGACCTGAGGGATACCCACTTTCTGATCATTACATTCTTATCCTTACGTTCTTTATCATCTACAGCCTGATCCACTTCATTGGTGGGTAAGATTCATTCACAAACATCACTCCCAAAGACACAACGGATAGGTACATAATGTAGAAGCCTCTAAAGGGTCTTTATAAATGTTGGACCAGTAAAGTAAAGTACGAATATGTTTTCTTGTTTGTTGACTAATGATCATTTGGTAAATACCTTATACTGTATTGTATTGTATTGTACTGTATTGTATTGAGTATGACCTTTTGTGCACATAGAGTAGATGTGTCAATACTGAAGAAGCTGTCCTCTCTGGCTTGTCTATATGTCCTTAGGATAGTGACGCGGCATCATGTCATAACAAGTGCACTGATAAATCCTCTATTGTCTTTGATCAAATTTCAATAAAGATACCTTGTGCACTTTGTCTCCACTGACTGAACTGATCAACGATGAATAGAATTATCCACAACAGTAACACACAAAAAACAACGATCTTTCTAACACTGACCTGTAAGAATGGGACGATGCCATCCCGAGCAATGGCCTGCAACAGCCGAGGGGCACCAGTGAGGCTCTGAAGCCCCGCCCCACAGCAGGAGAAAAACGAGCCAATCACAATCACCCAGGGCGAAGGCCAGGCTAGAATACCAATTACTGGGTTCTTCTTTACTGAGTAACCAAGCCTGAAACAAACAGAAGCGAGCATGCAGTTACATTGGCTAACAATAACTAGACATGTCATTTTCATTTCACTACCTATGCACAGCATTGGAAAAACTGAACAATTCACCTTCCAATGGAATTTACCACAACAGGTTATTAATCCTTCTCCATCTATTATAACTTCATCTTATTTTACAACATTGATTCTGTCCCTAAAGGCATCTATAACAGGCTGTGTTGTACCACCATTTATTCCTCTACAGAGTTACAGTGTGTAGGAAGTCAATTCAAAACACACTCACTTGTCTCTCAGCACCACCCCTTCAATACAGGCTCCAAACATGACCACGCAGGAGATATCTAAGCATCAAGTTAAGATGTCTGACAATGAAGGCACTGTGTGATTTGCTTTGCAGGGACAGACTGGTTTGTGCTGTTATAACACAAATGAATACAAATATATTGGCTTATGTTGTATATACTGTGTCAGCAGAAAGAGTTTTGAGGATACAGATGAAGGAGGTGGTGAGGATAGCCATTATGGTTCCTATTGGGATGGACCTCTGGGCATCTCTGAGATCACCAGACCTATTAGAACCAGCCATAATACCTGAATACAAACACACAAACACACACTGTTAGCCATGCTGTCAGACTGTGAGCTCAAAGAACTGAGGGGCGTATACTACAGGCGTTTTTGACCACAACACAATGACAGAAGAAGCTAAGAAGGCAAAAGGAGAGAGTGACCGAACCACTAGATAAGAGTAAATCTCGGACTGGCTTTTATTCGCTGGCGAGAGCTTGGTGAAATAAAAGGCCCTAAGCAAGATTTCGTTTGTGGCCCCAGAAAACTTCTTAACCATAGTAATTCACACTGCCAGAGCGGAGGTAGAGATGCTGTGATGCTGCCAGAAATGCCACAGGATGAAGCCGTTTTGTCAGACGTGTTCTCACAAAACTTGACAAACCGCATCTCAAAATGAGCCGGTCAGTCAAAAACTAATTTATAACTGACGGACAAGTTGTGTGAAAGCGTGTGAAAAGGATTAACTGCGTGAGTGTTGCGGTCATTGCATGAGAGTTGGCAGTGTCTGAGCGAGTCAGTCAACTTAACACAAACGCTGTACAAAGTGAGGAGTGAGCAACATCAGTCCAAGTTATATGTGTGGCGCCCACAGCAGTTGTGGCCCTAAGCAACTGCATAGTCCGCTTATGCCAGCGACCAGCCCTGCACTTGCTTGATGTCTTAAATGTAGCAAAAGCACAAGCAATCATTATGCAGAACATATATATATGTGTGTGTATATATATAATTTTCTTTATTAAAACAGGATTTTTTTCCTGTTTTTTTTTACTTGACTTGACTTCAATGCCTCAACAACATGCACAAATAACTTGATTAAATCCAAAATGTTTTGTAACTCAAGCAATAGTACAGTTATACGAAAGTACAGGAATGACATAGAAATACTATATTTAAGTCAAGGACCTCAAATTGTACTTACTGTAAGTACAGTACTAAGTAAATAAATACATAATATATAATAAGTAAGTAATAAGTAATAAGTGTATTTGATATAGTATATATAACATATTGCTTAGTGTTTGGTTGAGTAATTATCTACCTGTGACAGAAGGGAAGTAAATTCCCACCAGCAGAGTGAAGTAGGTGGTGATGTCATTAATAACGTAGAGCTCATTAATTTTAGTAGCAGTGGGCGTTTCCGACACGGAAGGTTGGCTTTTCTTCTCTATGAATGTACCAACTGGACCATAGTCGCCCCACAGGTTGTCTAATAGGAAGACAGACAGAGGAAAGCACCATCAGCTGGACATACATCAGGAGGCAATGAATATCCCACGGACCAACTAATGAATGAAGAGGAAAGCTCAGGATCCTTCTCACCTTTGATAACTCCGCTCAGCAGCCCAGGTATGGCCTTCATCTCCGTCAGGTTGTTTAAGTCGAAGTATTTTTCGCAGGTTGCATTGGGATATTTACTGTCACAGAAGAGGCTCCATAGCTCACTGTTCACAGTGTTGTTTTTCACAAGCTCCGTCTTTGCGCATGTTTCAAACTTCTCATTTTTTAGAGATCGGTTCCCTAACAGACACACACTGCAGGGAATGAATTGAAATTAATAAAGTGAATTGGAGTTAGATGAAAGCCACTGCAGCTGTAGTAACAGACAAAGGTCTGTCATCATTTGACTACAGTCATTATTACAGCTATAGTCAGTGTCAATCAGCTACTGCAGCAGTCAGCGAGTTAACTAGTTCTGCATCACAATATGTCATAATACAGCTCAGTCTTTATTCATGTGTCAGTGGAAATGCAAAACATGGTGCAACATAACACAAAAGAATTTCAGAAAGAAAACAGGAAGAGCTAAAAACTAATTCAACTATTTAGCAATAATAAAGACAGGGCTCAAGTTGTAGTACTTTCTACTTCCTTTTTGCATCCCCCAAATTATTAAGGGAACTACACTTCCATAATTTAGAGCAATGGACACCCCTGAAAACCCCAACCTTTTATAATGTGCATTATACAGGGACAGTGTAAAGTTGTGCCTCACCTAGGCATGGCAGTGTCGTGTCTTCAACACACGCTGATACCATGGCCAAGTTAGCAATAATAATATGCAACATCCACATTTTTAAAATAAAGCTAGCTGAGGTCACAGTTTGGTTTACAACACCAAAAACTACTTGGTTAGGTTCAGGAAAAGACTGTACTTGACAGCATCAATGCTGACTATTTTTTGACCAATCCACCAAACCCATCTCCTCCGAATGCAGATTTTGTCTCTCTTTATACTGCTGCTGGTACTGCAACCTTATACAAGATAGACTTTACGTCTAAGCAAGGGAAAAACGTGACACTGGCATGGTATCCTCTAGTGGACCTCCAGGTGCAACTTTTGCATCAATATCAGGCATGGGAGGAGTCCAGTTCTGCATTCTTTTGACAGTCAGTGCTTCATGAGAAATGGTTATTTAGCCCTTAGTGACTCACTTAAACTCTGGTGGTTCGATCATTGTCTTGACGACTCCTGCATAAGTAGCCAAGATCGAGAGAATCACCCAGGCCAGAAACACCAGAGCCAGTTTGTTCACATACCTGCAGAAACAAGAGGAGTAAATGTAGTATCTGTGCTGGGGTTTGTGTGTGTGTGTGTGTGTGTGTGTGTGTGTGTGTGTGTGTGTGTGTGTGTGTGTGTGTGTGTGTGTTTGTGTGTGTAGATACTTACTTCACACCTACAAACACTACCAGCGCCATCAGGAGCAGGCAGCATGTGCCATAGACACGCATGTCGTTGGGCGTTGCTTCATGTTGACCAAACAGAATTGCTGTTGGGACAATGTACGTCTGGTGGTGGGGAGACAGCGAAGAGAGAGTGAATGTGTCATTAAAGCAGAAGTGACCATTGACTTAATGTAGCTGACCTGGTGGTTACATACCAGCAGAATCTCTATCGTGCCCAGTATATACATGGATCCAGCAAACGTGGTTCCGAGGTAGAGGCAGAGACCCACTGCTCCTCCAAACTCTGGACCCAGTGATCTGGAGATCATGTAGTACGAGCCACCGGCTTTTAAGAAATGAAATTCTGGTTAGACTACCACCAAATGTATTTCTTCTGTAGAAGTTTGAATTTTGATTTTTGCATCATAACATTATTTATCACAAAGTAGTGGGTCTGAAAATTTTAGGGTTAGTGTTTTAATGTGCATTAGCGTACTGTCTCTCATTTGGATAATTTCAGTGCAGACTATACGTAAAAATATCGCATCATCATACATAGAAATACACTATATGGACAAAAGTATTTGGCCATGGGGTGTCGACGAAGGCTTAGCAGCGGCCCAGGGTTTGAATCCGACCTGCGGCCCTTTACTGCACGTCATTCCCCATCTCTCTCTCTCTCTCCCCACATTCATGTCATTCTTCGGCTGTCTCTGTCAAAAACTACAAAAGCTTGAAAAAGCCAAAAAAAAAAATAAACAAACATCTAAAAAATCTAAAGAAGTATTTGGCCACACCTGTCTTGTTGGAGTAGGCATAATAGTATGGGGCTGTTTTTCAGGCTTTAGGCTAGGCCCCTTATTTCCAGTAAAGGAAATATTATTATATATTATATAATATATATTAATGCTTCAGCATACCGAGACATTTTGGACAATGCTATGCTTCCAACGTTGTGGCAACAGTTTGGTAAAGGCTCTTTTCTGTTCCAACATATAACAATGGGGACCAACTCCATATTAAAGTATATGTATTTGAATACACTGTCCCTGTTGGTATATCCTCAGGCGTCTGGATACTTTTGTCCATATAGTGTATGTTTTCATATGATCTCATCTTCTCAGAACCTCCCAGAATATTTTCTGACTCTGCTGCTCGACACGACAACTACCATGTCATTTGAAATATTAAAATAAAAGACTGTGTACTTACTCTATTTTTCCAATAATTACTACAAAATGATGTTATTTTCCTTACAAATCATCCTAAGAAATTACAGGTCCATAAAAATAAGGCATATCTAAATGTGCTTTCGATGTTCATTCACCACAGAAATGCTGTCAACCAATAATAATACCATAATAAATGTAGAGAAGGTCACATGAAGCTGTTGATTACTGTGAATTACTTTGTATTCTTTCGTATTCTGATGGAATGAATCTCCGTCGAAGTGGAGAAACCACCACATTTGAATTGTGTGAGTGGAAAGAAAAAAATAAGACATTTGATGTGGCTACCTGGGACAACTCCATTGGTTGCTATGGCACTCATCGATATGGCTGTGAGTAAAGTCTGCAGGGAGAGAAAGAGGACATGTTTAAACAAAACAACAGCAACCCATCATGGTTTGGATTTCTGGTTTGGTATTTCCTGTTTTATGTTGAAAGAGTCTTTCTTCAGGTGTCTTGTGTTACTTTACTTCCTGTCTTCGTACCTGGAGATACCAGTCATTTTTTATGAGATCCCCAACTACACTCATCTCTCTATCTATCAAGGCCAGGTTGGAGATCAGGATTCAGTAACAGAGGTGTAACCCTAACCCTTGTCATTCTCTGTCATCTCTTTGGTCTGACAGGGTGGGTGGGTATATACACTGGAGGATGGGTGCTCTGTGCAGATCATCACACATCACACATCACATCACATGAGTGCTGAACAAACTTTTCAGACAGTGAGCTCTCTGTTTGGCCACATGGAGCTGCTGACGTACAAACCACGGCTGTAAATATGATGGATTTTCTGCTTGCTACAGCGACCCTCCTCTGCGCTCAGGCGTGGAGATTGCTGTCATTAATCAACACCATGAATCTATAGAGGGACGTGTCGATTTGTCTGCAGTGTCATAAATCTTGGAGTCGATCTCAGACATGTTGTTGTTCCGTTTCAGGCATTTATAAAATGATGAAGATGGACTGTTTGTCTTTCCTTCATTCACAGTATCATTGATGCCACTCGTCACATTCAGAAAACACATGGCGAAATGAAGCATCTCATTTCAAAGCTGTAGTCTGTTTGACACTTGATTTCCAATTAATTGTCAGCAGGAAGTCAATATGTCAACCTGTTGGATTCACTAATGACTCACACAGATGCAGCACATGGAGACGATGGCGAAGGATCCCAGGATCCCTGCTGTGCCGACGATCCAGGTGAGACGCAGAAAGAGAATCACACCCAGGATGTTCTGCATGCAGGGCAGGTAAACTCCAATGAAGGTTCCCATCTGTGGAACCTGGGGATGGATAAACACACACACACACACACACACACAAACAGGTGAGAATCAGACAAGAAGAAAGGAGAGGAGGGGACAAAACGTCCGGTACATCATATCTCCTTTTCAGATGTGTAAGAGGTCGACATGTTTCATTATAATGAGAAAAAGTGGTGCCTAACCTGAACCCAGGATGTCTGCACCAGACCACTAGAGACCGGGACACCTGAAATCCAGCCTTGAAGTCTCATATACAAGATCTCATCTAGAATAGCTTTTATTTGGAGCAGTAAAGCATGAAGGGTTAAATATAGCTCCGGCATGGTTGGAGCTTTTCCTCATTCCCTTCATATTAAAATACTACATGTCATTCTTCAGTGCTTTTGACATGTTATGATGTACTAATTAATTATTCTTCACATCTTATTTAATATTATAAAGCTCATAAGTAATAAATATTGCAACTTAACCTGGCATGCAACAATTAATCTAACTATATTTTCCATTTACAGCATGTTTGCTTGTTTCCTTAAGTTTCACAATGATGCATTTCATTTTTATGAAGTGATCTGTGACAACTTCTTTCAAAGTGATGAAATCTTAAAGATCCCCTCCTGATATGTTTTAAAAAAAAAAATTCTTTCAGTCGTTTGCTCCTTCTCCATCATCAGCATATCCTATAAATGTATACATATTTCTCATTTCAAAAGTTTAACATCTGGACATAAAATGTGTCCTGCTCGGTGCATGTTTGCAGAAAGTTTACAAGTTGCATTCTGAACCTGAACCGTGGCTCCAAAACTAATTATGATGTCACAAAATCGGCCGTTACGCGTTCGACTGAGATGTCAAGGTGAGCACAGAGAAACTCCTCCTTCAGTAGATGAAACATCCAGGTGAAGGAACAATAATCAAAAGACATTTTCAGGTTTATAGACTTTGGCACAACACAGCTGTTGGCTGGTCATGTATGGTCCTACAAAAATGATTTTACAGTTTTAGTGGATGTGCCTAAAAAGAGTCCAAATAGGCAGATGTCTTTGCAGGATATTCAGGTAAAATATATGATCCATGCAACAGCTTTAGGTGTAAAGCTAAACCTCAACATTACCCTCTATAATATGCATCAGACTGCACACTGTGCAGATTTACCTCTACTAGTCACCAAAAACCAAGAGTACATACCATTTTCCGAGTTACAAACACTTTCTCCTGTGCTTTTTCCACTGCACTCAGTTGTCTGTCTAAATACAGTGAAGTGGCTGATGTTGATTTCCAGATCTCCCACATCTTCTCTCATGTGTTAACTCTCTTGTCTGGTTTTCTCCCCCTCACTCTCTCTGCATAATCCGTCTTGTTCTCTTCAGTCTCAAGCTTCAGATCTACTCTTCAGGAAAAAAAACACAGCTATCATTCAGGGGGCGGGTTTCAGTAAAACATCATCAGTGCCCCTAAGCTACAATCCAAGTCCTTCTGTGTGTCCAGCCAAAGACTTTGGATGAAATTATTGTTGTAACTGGTGCAACTGTCCTTGATTTCATGTAGTTTCATTCATTTAAATCCCGATTGTCAGCTGCATGTACAGTTAGTAGTATGCAGACTCTGTATGCTTAAATGAACTCTCTTTAAAGGAAGAGAAGTAGGGGAGAAGATTTTAACAAATACATATCACTATGAAACTTATCCAGTTCATTACATTAATTTTTTTGTATTACATGTTTTCTGAAGATTGATGTTTAAATATGCAAATGAGGCATTATCTAATGCCAACTTTTGGTGAAATCTACAAACACAGATCTTTTCTCCAGAGTGAAAAAATACAGCACAAAATCTAAAAGTGACCAGTGCATGAACATTAAAGTATTTATCTGCTGACCTGCAACCAAATGTTTCCTGCTGCTCCACCTTCATATTAAAAGCATGAAACATGAGTTGACTTTTATTATGAAGCAGTCTCAGGAAATAGAATGTGTTTGCGTGACTCATGTCATATCAGATTGCTTGGAAGAAAGGTAAACTATTGACTGACTTCTTTATTGAAATAACCATAGTTGTGCAGCTCTCAGAATTCTGGGACTTGTAGTATTTAAACTGCTGTTACTACCTGAAACTACATCAACCAGGACTAAAATTTTAAGGATTGTGACTAACTAAAATTCCCGACAAGCTGTTTCCATGTACAAGAACTGTATTTCTAGCAGTGAGGAGAGAATGAAAAGGGCACCAACTACAAGTAATTCACATTTCATCTGCTCAACTTTTGTAAATCTCCATAGGCCAGAGGTTCACAACGTGGGAGGTGAGCCTCCCCAGGAGGCCCCAAACAATTTCAGGGGAGGCTCGGTGAATGGAATGAATAAATATTACATTACTTATCAAAAGAAGATCACATAGAACTGCTTAAATGTGTTTGACTTGATTAAAGACACTGTTCATGGATTATAATAGATAGATTTTAATTGAGTACATTTGATTTTAATTGAGTTTCCCACAGTCAGAAACGAAATATGTGTAATAAATTTTAATTTTTATGATAGAACTTTTAATGTATTTGGTGCAGTCAAACACAAATATTAGGCTATCTTGTTTTGATTACTGAGAGTCCGTGGGATCAAATAAAATACTCATGAGGATTTTTTTACAAGCTTTGTCTGGGGTGAGACGCACAGTGTGAAAACCCCCTGCCATAGGCACATATTTCAAAAATATAGCACTTTGTTCCATGTGAAATACATTTTAAAGCAAGTGAGATAAAAGCTTAGCGACCACACTGCCGCTATTCTACAAGGCAACAGTCTTCTACTGTCCTTTATCCTACATCAAACTTTTGCAGTCCATGCATTGACCATGTTCATGAGTCTTCTATAAAGGAATACAGAAGAACTGCACCTGATCACAAAGCACAAAAATAAGACATAACATGTTCATATGTGAGCTTTTGAGTTAGATGGACTGTTTTAACTTCAGGCAGCGCCAGGCTAGCAGTTTTCTGTCTTTATTAGAGCTAACTGGCTCCTGCCTTCCACCTATTTCTAGTCTTTACTCTGTGCTAAGCTAACTGGCTTCCAGCTGTAGCTTCATATTTTTAGACAAACATGTGCTGCCAATCTTGTCATCTAATCCTGGAGAACAAAGTGAATATGAGTGTTACCCAAAATTTAAGCCTGACAATAAAGAGACGTTGTTTTACAGAGCTCTCAGCACTGATGATACATGGAGACAGTCCATTTATTCCCACACACCACAGACTTTACAGACCAGATGATATTCAAATTATACACAACTCACTCAGTATTCTAATATACTACATCAGCCCAGACTGGAAAGACGGGGCTGACTGCCACGTGTGGTGTTAATTTTAACATGCAGCTCTGTTGTGTGTGTTTCAGTTTGAACATTATCAGCAGCAGGTCTTCCAGCTGGCACTAAAGGGAAGAAACACCTCAACTCCCAACCTCCACCTGGCGCTAAAACACAACCTCCCACACCACAGACATACTTCTCTTCTCTATGAGGGCTGAGGGGAAGCTAACCGGCCAGACTGAACCGCCATTAGATGCTGCACTTTGTATTTGAGCAGACGAAAAGTGTCCTTTCCCGATCATGACCTTAACATGAACCTCAAGCGTTTGTGATATCAGGTCTTTTTCCCACGGCCAGCAGGTTATTTAAAAGACACACCAGGCTGAGGACAAAAGAGATGGAACTGATCTTGTGACTTTGTTTAAAGGCTGATAACAACTGCAGTTATCAAGGTACTATCAAAGAAACAATATTAGGACGCTTGAAATTGGGTGAAATGTGAGCAACACTGCTGTTGTATGACCCACAGAAGGTGCTGTGTCATTAACCTTTACATAGTAATGTATTAGATGTTTGGTTGCACTGCTTTCTGAAAGATCCTCGGCTCAGATAATTCAACATGGATGGATTTTAAAAGTCCCTGACCTGTTTCAACTTCTCAAAATCTCTCGTTCTTTTCCATATGCAGTAAACTATTCACATGCTTTCATCATCAAAGAAGAACTCTTTGATGATTAGGACTGAGCGGCATCCTGACAGTGGTTACTGTCAGCTGCTCAACCTCTACTGAACCTGCACAACATAGATGTGTCCAGTGTTAATAGCTGGGACACAGCCATGCACTGACTAAGGTCTCAGGAAAAAGGGAAGAATTTGAGAGAGATTGTTGTGTAATACAGAAATTTCTTTTTTAAGGTTAAATGACTGTTTCTGGGGTTCGGTCTGCTTATTGGACAGAAAAAGTAAAATTTCACCTTGGGAAAATAGTACTTGAGAAACAAGATAGCAAACTAATCAATTATGAAGATTCCTGTCCTTTATAGAAAGGACCAGATGTCAATTTTTGCAAGTTCTGGAAATAAATATTTCTCTCAGATATTGATCTTTGTTTTAAACCTACAGTGCATTACTGAGACAGTTATGTTTGTTTCTAGTTTCTAGATAAATATTTTGACTTCATTTTCTATGCTAATGGGTCCTTAAGATGACAGGAAATCTTCCAGATTTGGTTTCTATAGCAAGTATACTAAGACGTTAATACTAACAAGTAAGTACTAAAGATCATCTTGGCTCAAAACTTGAATCTGTTATTTCCATTATCAAAATTTTCACTGGCTCAAAATAAAGATGTCAGTACCATGACAGCGACCCTCCTGACTCCGTCCTCGGCCTCCTCATGTTCACGAACACCCTGGGTCAAGTTGGTGTAAGTGGCTAGCTTGTTGAGAAATGATGATACCATGGGGGTACTATCCATTTCCTCCTGCAGAGAGACAGAGTGAAATGAATGAATGAAGTGAAACAACCACACAAGCTGGCGCACATGGAAACATATTACTTTGACTGTCTTGTATTTTCTTAATTAACAGAAATCTAATGATTTTCTACTTTGTTGAATTCAGTTTTGTCCCTCATGTGAAGCACTTTGTAACTTGCTTTTTGATCAGAGCCACCACATTTTTTGTTATTATATAACATACACATTATATAACATACACAGCAGCCTTTTGATATACTGTGTTTTTAACCTCTGTGTCAGAACCTGTGATTAGGTACTTATACATGTTATATTACAACATGAATGATATAATTAAAACATTGTAGATTTGGAGAAAGATCATTTGTGTTACCTCAAACAAGGCCATGTTCTTGCCTTCATAGTAGCGTTCTCCGTCATTGTCTGAGTTGATGAATGGACTGGACTCTCTCAGACTGTCATCGACTGGTGGGAAACACAGGAAGAGCAACAGTAAGGTGCACATTGTTGAGATCAGAGGCAGCAAGTTCACCACCTACTGTTTTTGTATATGAACAGGTATAACAGTATGTGTACTGTATAATGTTAATAGCAATAATGCAATGTAGAGGTAGTTCTAGTGGTGTTGTAGTAGTTAGTGATAGTGGACAGGGCATGTAAAACATCCTTTATTCATACTGTGGATTTGTCTTCATTATCCAAATATTTTATCTCCACTTTGACCTGACTGAAGAAAGTGTAAGAAGTTCGAGCTTCACAAGAATCCTGTGGGTGACATCAAGGATACTATGTCCAAGTTTTATACAGTCTATGGTTGAAATGTGCAGGAAAAATCAAACTCATTTCTGTTGTCTGTTTAGTGCACGTTCAGCAGACCAAAGATGGTTTTGTAAAAGACACCACAACAACAGTAGACATTAAGGTCAAACTAGCTAGCACTTAGCAGGCAGTTGGTTAATATTTCACATACAGATGCAAATTAGAAGTTGGAAATACTTTGTTGAACATTTAAACATAAAGTTACATAAAAATGAATAAATATTGTCATCAAGCTAAAGCAAACCAAATCTAGTCCCCACAAGGAAGAGCTGTGAGGCAACACACATTAGTCAGATACCTTTTTGTCCGGTATACCCTGTAATTTGTGTTATCAAATCATATAATAAAAATATAAAGCCCACTTTGAGTTTGATGACTCATTTGAATTATTTGAATGAATGAAAATGTCATGGTATAATTTCAGTTGACAAATATCTATTTTGATGAACTGGTGGTGTTTCCTTGCTGTGGTCCCTACATTAGCCATATCTTTAACATGCATTGTGTTGAAATATACTAATGATTCTGTAGCTGGAGCTCCACAGAATCTGTACAATATGAAATATTATGCTATAAAGTATATTTTTCTCATTTTATCTCATCTTTAACACAATATTGACCTTAAGGAGGCCTGTTAAAACAGTTATCAGAACCAGTGAATTTGTTCATATGGGTGCTGTCATGAGATACCATTAATATCTGATTTCGAATGTTTTTGGTTTTGGAAAAGCAGCATGAGTTATGGGATCAGTGAACCATCCGACATGTGGCTACACCTGTACAGTTTCACTGAGCTCATACCCAAACCACTTTTTATTACATTTACATTTAGTCTTTTAGCTGACACTTTTATCCAAAGCGACTTACAAGGAGCAATTTGGAGTTCAGTATCTTGCCCAAGGACACTTCAAAATGCAGACCAGAGGAGCCGGGGATTGAACCACCGATCATCTGATTGGTGGATGACCTCTGAGCCACAGCCGCCCCATTATTAAACAGTTTCTCATAAGACTTTGTGATAACAGGGTCCAACACTGTTGATAGAGATTCAGGGGCTTTTGTCAGACAAATGAAGGCCCTGCCCAGAGTTTAGCCTTTACTACAGTCCGCTTTTGTACACCCTTGAAAAGACAAAGCAGCACAGAGTAATATTAAGGATGTGCCTTTCAAGCTGCTTCTCAGCTTGGTTTCTCTTGCCCCTGGTTGTCATGCAGTGGTCTCAGTTTATTAGGTTCGGCATGTTATCTCACTAGATCACACTGTTGTCTTTATTGCTTTGAAGAACCCAGGGCCTAATAGTGGTTTATGGATCACTGGAGATCAGTTAAAAAGAAGAACAGTGTACTGTGAATGCACATGACATGGTAAGAATTGTAAATCAGCATGTAACAATGAGACTGGAAGATTATTTGAGTATAATTGGCTTTCCTTACAGTCATGCCCATGGCGGACCCTGAGCCAGAAACTCAGTTCTTTAAACAGACGGAGGGGATCTTTATGGAAACAGGAAAGGAAACAGGGAAGCAGCCACCCCACCCCATTTCTGCTGAATGACTGTGCCTAATCAGGTACGGCTTCCCTAGTGCCTAGATGGGCCACTGAAAGTGTTGTTAGTGGGGAAGCTGTGCTGAAGGTGCCTTTGGATGAGATGTTAAACTGAGGTTCTGACTCAGTGGGCTCATTAAAGATGCCATGACACATATCACAAAAAGTAGGGGGTTCTGCATTGTCGAAAATAAATCTGCAGTGCCTTTGAATGTTCTTGTCAGTGACGTAAAAAACCAGCAGGATGTGGTGTGAAAACAATAACAATAGACACAAGCTAACTTGGTATTAATAAATGATTAAGCACAAATTAACAAAATAGATGAAGGTCTCTCCAAGAGATACGCATACAAGGGACATGTGCATTATTGGTGCACACACATGCTGTAAGAAGGTATAGATTTGCTTCTTTGCCTTTTATGCTGTATTTCTTTCAGCCAAACCTATAATACATGTGAAAAACAGTCACATGCACTTAAGTAGTCCAACTAGGGGTGCCTTACATATTCATATATTTATATCCCATCTGTTATTCATTTATCCCTAACCCCATACATACATCTGCACTCTACTGATTTTTCCTCTTTTTTTGCACTACTTACAGTACTTTCACTCTGTGCAATGGAAATGGAAAGCTGAGTCTAATCTAGAGCCTTGTCGGTTCTATTCTATGGTATTATCATTTTTTACGTTTGTCCAGTATGAAGAACTGGCAGACTCTCTCTGATCCCCTCCTGTCTTTGAAAACTCTGTGACTCACAGATGTATTACTGTATGCATGCAGATGTTCATTGAACGTGTATTCCCTATTGCTAATTTTGACCTTGAAAACTACCCTCACCTAAAATCTAATTGTAATTTAAGGCCAAGTCCTTATTTCTATTTTATTCTGATTGTTAGTGGCACCTAGAAAGAATATGTAAATGTAACTTTCTGTAGTATGGGGAAAGAAATTAAATGAATTGTCAATAAACTGTACGGGTGAATATCTCTCTCATACATACACACATCCAAACATATGAAAAGGTTCCCCTGCAGTAATCATGATAACCAGCAGATGTCCATATTTCTGTATATTCCCCATATGTACAACTGAAGGGTCAACTCTCCGCGTGCATCACATTAAAGACAGGGTACTAAAGTAAATTTGGTGGATGTGTATGTTAGTACCGAGTGAGATTCTGCACATTGATCCTATTTGCACAGCTGAAATGAAAAATGTAACCGAACAGTTGTATCAGCCAGAAGTGCTCAGGGCAGTGGCGACTGGTGAAAAATATTCTAGGTGGGGCTGTGCCATATTCAGTCAGTTTCGGAAACCATCCCATCCTGATACAATTTAACACAAACTGCAGGAAATAACAACAGGGTTTATGCAGGAATCCTGAGGTTAAATTTAATACCTTTTAATACCTTCTAAATATTTTTTAAAACCTCAACATAACTTGCCTCTAGTTATATAGCAAAAACAGGATCGATAAATGGGAGGGCACACGCACTGTTACGGTCAGTCCCTTAGTTATTTACATTTACATTTAGTCATTTAGCTGACACTTTTATCCAAAGTGACTTTCAGAGAAGATTTGATGGCTGCAGTGGAAGTTTGACTGGTGGTGGGACACGGTTGGAGCGGTGTACTGGACATACTAGCAGCACAGAAATTTGATATCAACAGCCGCTCTCCCATCAAGTTGTCAGTCAACTGAACACTGTAGATAGATCCATCTACATCATCATCAACTTTTTTTTAAAGAGGGCCACAATGTGAAGATGCCCGGGGGCCAATACTAACATTTTAAGAATGAAGAAATTACTACATACAAATATTTTGTAACAATTTTATTTTAATTGTCACAATTATCTTAAACTTGCATGAAGTTGATACAAATCTTAACCTCATGTTCATTTTAAATATGACTTATTATGAGTAATGCAAAGTCTGTTAACATTTAAGTTTAAAACATATCAGTCTTGCTCTTGTTTTTTCACAAGATCATTCAGAAATGAATATTTTGTGTCACATCTACAGATACATAACACCAGCAGTTATGTCCTTAGAGGTTCAAATACTTTATTATGTCAAACAAAAAGCCAAATCTTCCAGCCATACAGTATCTGACAATCCTAGTAGGGCATAAATAATAATATATACTACTACTAATACTACTACTACTAATAATAATAATAATATTCTAAAAATGAAACTTCGGGCCACATGAAATCTGACTGCGGGCTGTGATTGACTCCCAAGCTGTACTTTGGACATCCCTGATCTACATAATTTGACTTGACACGACTTGATATTTACTAAAGAAATGACATCATGCCGAAGAGTTCAGCACCACTGCACACATAACCATGTTCTCTAAAGACAGGAGGATGCTTGTGAACAGCTGTTCTATTCACACTTTTCTTTTTTGTCTTATCAGTCTAATTTTCAGTCTATGAAATCAAACTTTTTTGTTTAAAGCTTGTTTCAAGTTTTACTCCAGCAACCAACCATGTACAGAACTTTTCAGTATTCAGTGACTTTGTACTGTCATACTAACCGCCAACTTCTTGAGAATCATTACAAAGTTTCAGGGCATCCCTGTAACCGGTGTAACTCCCGGTGCCAGAGGGGAGATAGCAACGCTGGATGCTGTTTTACAGTTTTTCCAGAGTAGAGTAGTTGTATCACACATGAAGCAACAAGAGGAGACTCTCTGTGTCAGACAAGTTCTCACATGTTGACTAAACTTTATGAGGCATTCTTCTACAAAAATGAACACTGCACTATCACAAGCTTTACAAGTTGTATAAATACAAGTTGTATAAAAATAAAAGTTGTATAAATTGTGTAAATTGTTTACAAGTTCTGTTTTACAGAACTTGTAAACAATTGACATATCAATTCTAACAAAGCAGAACATGTTGGAAAGGCTGTTGACTTTTACACCTTTGCCCCCTGTGACAGAGGTGATCAGCTGTGACAGAGCTGATCAGTTGTGCTGTTGAGTGCATGAAACGGTACCATTAGTAGTTAATAGGCAACACAAGAGGCATACGCCAATATACAATAACATTAAATTATATAGATTAATAAATGTTTATATGAGCTCTTACACTGTATAAAGGATGTATAATATAGAAATGTACATCATGTGGTTGAACTCAAACCTTACATATACAGTAATATTAGCTTTCCTTTTTCGCTAGCTTGCTGTCTGATATGATGGTCTGGTTGGTGTGGGCCCAGCTCTTTCACACAGAGTTTGTCCAGCAAAGTTCTCTCAAACGGATGCTGAAGGAGTGATTTTACCTTAGTGACAGTTGGTCTTGTAGGATAGCATGGCTGGCCCTTTCTGGAGTAGATTTGAGGACGCTGATTGGCTAAATTGTATGTCAAACGTTCATACCTTAAATTAGTAAATGAATTATTTCATATTATTATGATTATTATTATTATAATTTTTGTGGCTCAGGGAGGGTCTATCGGCCAGCCGCCTCTGGCTCAGGGTGTTTTTCCTTCCAGAGAGAGTCATGAAGTTTGTTCTTTTCTATCTTCTTGTGTTTTGTGGATTACTTTGCAATAAAACACGAAAGACAAGTTCAACTGGTGAGCACATATAAAACATGGATTTTGTATTTGTGACACCACCCAAATGGTTTTTGAAGAGTTGGCTGTTGCCATCTTGGCAGTCCTGCCTCTGCTGCCTCCCCAGCTAATCCCAAAATGGGCAAAGACATGGAGCTTGGGTGGAGGTGAGGTGGGCTGAATAAAGCCTGTTTGCTCAAGAAGTCAGCACCCAACTGTCAAACAAAGCTTCCACACTTAATTATGCATACCTTTAAGTCAAAATATAACTTGAATGAGTTCAATAAAGAATCAGTCTCAGTTGTCATGAACAGGAAATTAACTATAGAGTCCAAAACTGTTTTTTCTAGGCTGGAAACAGATTTATTTCTGCTGCTGTGAGGCTTATGGAGACTGACTTGTTTTGTATCCTCAAGGCATCCTCAAGTGGCTGTTTAAGAAACAGTTCTTGGCACTTCCACGTTGGCTTCATTTCACACCCAGGTTAAATCTGATCGCTTGGCTAAGCATGATCTGTCTATCAACATTCCTGGGTAAGTTCTTTATTGCTGCCATTTTGTGAGTGTTAAAACTATCTTGCAGTGATTAGTGAAACTCAAAGTTGCATACTGGGTGTAATCAATATGTATAATTCATTCAAAGGTCATAGAGAGAGTCATAGAGATTATCCTGTGACAAACCCATAACCCTAACTATGCACACCCTCTCCAACTCAAGAGTGTGAATGAGTGTCAAACCGGCTTGATGAGGAATTACTCAAGTGACAGCCAAACGGAACAAAAGTCTCACGGGACTTCACTGAAAATACACTTCCTTTAAATAACTGTGTGAAAGGAGATGTTTTTAAGGATGGCAGCTTTAAGGGTGGCTCTGTTGGCACCTAGCCCACCAGGCTAACACAAAAGCAAACAATGCTACATATGATTAACATCCTCTTCCACTGTACAGTAACTCGGTGTTAAATGCCCTGGGGGAAGGACACGATGACCAGGGAACGGAAAGAGAGTTTGTGTGTTTGTGTGTGTGTGTGTGTGTGTGTGTGTGTGTGTGTGTGTGTGTGTGTGTGTGTGTGGTGTACCACCAGAGATAAGGCTCAGTCATTACATCAGAGGCACAACATTGGTTGCTACATATGTAATAGTCAATAACAGTATTAAAAAAAGAGTTAATGGTTGATGGAGTGATTCAATACTTTGGCAAATACACTTATTCACTTCCTTGTGGAGTCTGGTGTTGGTTATTAAAATAAATACATAAAGTTTCTACAAGAGCTGCAGAGAAGCAGAAAGTGGAATGATGCAAAACATGACCCTGGTCACAGGATGCTGCTTTGGAAAATGATGGTACTGAAATGTGATTGTTTACACTGATGACATCTTGTCTAATCAGCACTGTGTGTGCATATGTAGGTGTGTGCATGTTCTGTGACTTCTGCCTTTACAATGAAAGACAAAGAGTAAAGGTACTCACTGTACTGCTGTGAAAGGGATTTATGACGGTTTAAGGCGCTCTCATTAAAGGGATAGTTTGGTTTGGAGGCATTTATCCGCATCGTTCTACATAACCTGCGTGAGCAATTCTTGCTGTCAAACTTGTTCACCTCCTAACTTTATCTCATTCAGCCCCCACAAGTCCTTCAACTGTGCTCATTAGAAGTCTTGCTCCGTATTACATCCATCCAGATCTTCAACATTTCTCTTCACTCAATCCACACCAGAGTCTAGACTCCAACCAGGGGTTATTCTGTACAACCCACGGCATCACTACCCCCTAAAATGATGTCACAGTGGGGTTTTATCACCAAAGACAGAGTCTTTATATTCTTGAATTGATTTTTATTATGAGTCAAATAAATTAATTTCATCTTTTTTCTATTTACCAAAACCATTTCTTTGAATGTTCTTTTATGACATATTTTAGGTACTTTTCTGTTCAAACGTTTTTTGTATAATTTCCTGAAAATGATTTATTAATTTAATTTCTAAGAGTTCATCTTTGAGCTATAAGTAATCTCACACCAACACACTGACACCATTATGAGGTTACAGTTACAAATCATATTACTTGACAGGAATTGCCTTGTTTATGCATGTTGCTATAAAAAAAATGCTCATCCTTAAAACAAGGATGCCTGTCACATTGTTGGCAGCCAGTGTATCTGCTTGTATCTGCTTGTTAATGCTTGATCTGTCATATAAGGCCTTTTCCCCCTATCTCTGTGTTTCTCTGTCATAACATGGCACAACTGTTTAATTTCATCGACTCTAATCTAGACATGGTGACCACAAACTTTCAGATCAGTACACTCTGACAGAATATTTTGAACAGAGACAACAGTCACATCAACAGAATATAACACAACTGTGACTCTCAAATAGAATCTATCAACCTTGAAACCTGAATGAAACATAATCATACAGCTGTGATCACCACAGACCCATAGTGGTCCTGTTTAACTTCTGGAGGTTGTGTTCCACTCATGTGCAGACATATTCTGCACTGTGGCAAGGACACATTTGCATGGTCAGAGGAACACAGATTTCCACACAGAGTTGACGTATACACAAGATTTATGTCATGTGGACCCTGGCTCATGAGAGTACAATTAAGGCTTTAGGCTCCAACAAGTGTGCCAAGCAGCAGATGGATTTCAAGACATCCCGTAGGTAAAGTTAAAGGAGCAACATATCTACAGGTGAAAGAGGTCAGTTAGCTCTCTACCAGGCTGATAGAGACGAAAACAGTCTCACAAACAGTGGAAACGAGCTCCAGAAACAGATGCTGAATTTTATGTCATAGATGCAAAATTGACAGTTGTGTGACTCAACACAATGCATATATTACAAGCACTCTACAGAAAACAACAATAATTTAACACTGTCTGGAATCATAAATTACTGCTCACTAGAGGAAGTGTCTCTCAAATAGGAAGCAGTGAACAAATGAAGAGAAGAAGTGATCTCACACCCATGGCTGTGAAGTGAAGCCAACACGGAATTGCCAAAAACTGCAGTCCCTTGAATGGCCACTTGAGGCTGGCTAACAAACAGGTCAGTCTCCATAAGCCCCCATGTTCAAATGTCCAACTTCACAGCAGAAATGTTTACAGCCTGGTTCAAAAAACAGTTTTGGTCTCTATAGCTCATACCTCTGTTCATAATAACTGTACTGAGGGTGGATTTTTATAGAACTCACCTGTTCAAGTTATATTAAGGCTTAAAATTATGCAGAATTAAGGCTGACAGGTAGGTGTCCTCTCAGATGGCTTGTTTGAGAAACCAGGCCTCATTCGGTCCACCTCAGCTTCAAGATGCCAAGATGGCAATGACCAGAGCCACAACACTGAGCTTCACAGCAGCTCTTCAGCAAACCGTGGGTGACACCATGGATACTATGCCCATGTTTGAGACACCTATATTTTACTTCCTGTCTGACGGCAATGCTGCTAGGAAGTCAAATAATCAGCTTAATTCATTTTGCCTAAAATGAAGATATTACAAAATGTCTTCCTTTCTATCTTCTGTTAACTGTTTGACAGCCTGAAAGCATTTTTTAGGCCACTGTTGTGGCTCTCTGTCTTCTGTTCTTTTGGAATAGTACTGCACGAGAGCCATGATAAAGCCAAGAACCATCAATCAGGGATGTTCACAACAAACAGCCCCACCTTCCTGCACACACACCAATCAAGTTGCGGTGCAAGTTCTAGCTAGTTGAACGACGTCACACTTAAAAACTGTGTGTGTGCATTTGTTTGTTTATTTACGCCTGCCATAACCTGTATCTGAATGTCTGTGTCAGCAATTCTTCTGTTTTTATAGGCCGATGTTCAATTCTACAATCACACATACGGTTGAACAACTGTCCTTTACCTAGTGCATCCTGGGATAGTATCCATGATCTCAGGTATTAGGATAGGTTTGCCTTCTGGGCTCTAGGAAGTCAGGTGACGTAGTGTAAAGAATGACAAAGTCCATATCGCAAAGAGATCATGGTGGATGAATGGGTCAGACAAAGGATTTTCACCCAGACTAAAAAAAAACAAAACAATGTTGACTTACTATTTTTGGACTTATTTTCAGTCACAGTTTACTTTGGACAATGGATAGAAAAAGGTCATGGCTAAAAATAGACTATTTCACAAAATGAACCACAAAACCTTTCTAGCCAGCTTATGCCATGACCCAGGACAGCAATAAAAGGCTATTGAGAACTGACCACCCTAAGTGTATGAGGATATCTTCAAGCCAAAGAAGAAGTTGCGTCTTACAGCATATTCTTACCTTCTAAGTTGTCCTCAACCCCTTCATCGACAAAAAGTTTGCCCAAACTGACAGGTTTGCTGTCTCCGGCTGCAGCCGCGCTGTTGTTGCCACCATCTGCATCCTCCACTGGCACTACAGTGAAGTTGGTGGGCATCTTGGCTCATCAGTTGGCCAGAAGAAAGTTTGAAGAGGTGTCCAATCACGACAACCGGGAAGACACTTTTAACTTTTAATACATCCAAAGTAAAAAATATCCAAAGGTTAAGTGAAGGACATAGGGCCCTAGCACAGAGAGCTAGAGATTCAGATTGACCACAACATGGCACTCACTCCAACTCGCTTGTTTCCTCCTCTGTATTTGCAGTGTGATCCAGTGTCTCAGGGTGAAAGTGCTGTCTCCTGCACGTGAGGCAGGCTAAAGTCCTGCAGTGTGTATTTCTTCACTCTCTCTCCTTGTTCCTTTCCCTCCCTTTTCCCCCCACTACTCCAAGACTATTGCCCCATGTGACCCTCTATTTACCATATGAACAGACTTAGTCCAAGCCAGCAGCTCCTCCCATTACTCTGACTGTCCCACTTCTCATACTCACACCTTTGTAATGCCAAAAGGGAGGGAAGCAAACACTAAAGTATCTCTGAAAGTTTCCAAAGTATCTTCTATCTAAATCCAATTTGATTGAGGAAAAAACAACTTGCTGTCAACCTAAACAAACTTTTCTTATCTTTTCTTTGGCTTTGTTTGTGCTTCCTCTTCTCTCTCCAGGCTGGGAGTTTCCGCCTCTCTGCTCCAGGTAAAAACAAAATGGGTGTTACCTTTCCCACAGTGCATTATGGGTAACAGTGTAGTGCTGATGTTCAGCTTTTAGAGTGGCACCGCAGGCTCACATGCACACACACACACATTGTGCAAGCAAAGGAAACATCTTGAAAACCTTGGACACACTTTCCTCTGTATTCTCCACAGGGGAAAGAGAATGAGCCAACAACAATGGGCACAAGAAAACATGAATTGTTTTCTGTTTGTGGGAAAGAGTTTATTGACACTCTTACACAGGTTTTGTGGCATTTATCTTGATGCACTGTAAACCACCTTCAGAAGGACCAGTGTTCTTTTGCCATGACTCTGTCTTTATATTGTATTTTCTTTAGTTTTAACTAGTTTAAAGAATAGTACCAACACAGCAAATTAATATAGTTTTTATAGAATGGTTCCATGTATTAATGGCTGTGTTGTCTATTTATTAATTTATTTTCCAATGTATGTTTTTCATTTAATTTAAAATTTAACAAATGTAGATAATAATAAAATTAAATGCTACAAGTAAGGATTAAGGCAGGTTTTTGGTTAGTCTGCGTCCTTAGCCTGAAGCTTTTATTTCTAAACTTTATAATAATAATAATAATAATAATAATGATAATAATTGTGTGCCCCCAAAACAGGCGAAACAATCCATTGTTTAGAATTGTTGCTTCTCTAGCAGAGAAATGCCTTAGCTTTAGCCTTAGCCTAGCATACTAGCTTTGCTAACTTTTCTTTCTTAGATTTGTTTAGCTTAGCTTAGCTTAGCTTAGCTTAGCTCATTCTGTCTTACCTTACCTACAAACAGGCACACAGATGTCTTTGAAGTTAGCAAAAACATAGTCTTAGCTTAGCTTAACTTTTCTATGTTAGCCTTGCTTAGCTCAGTTTAGAGTAGTTTGGTAAACCGTCATGAAAATGACATGGTTAAAATGCTCTCTTTTGTGGGTCAGGGTTTTTTAATGGTACAATATAGCAGATACGTTATCTTCTATATTGTACCATTAAAATGGCAAATATGTGAAAGCAAACAAAGGCAGTGATTTTATGGGGTGAAACTGTAATTTTTATTTTCATGTCAGTGAGGACTACAAGACCATGAATTGTCCATGGTGGAGGGGCAAAAGGCCTTATAGCCTACATAGCTCTAAAGTAGGGTCACAATGCCACATTCCTCCATGTTTTCTGTGACTGATGCTGTTGTAACACACACCTCACAGAGGAATGAATTTATATCTTTGTGTGTGTGTATGAGTTATTTTTCCTTGGTCCATGACACTTAATTTTTCTTCAGATCTGAAAACTTCCCCACTCCCCTTAAACCTAACACTAGTGACTTTCTCTAGTGTTTGTGTATGTCCTTATTTGTTTGGCAGTTTAAAACTCTATCGTATGCTGATCAGGTCCCCAAGATTTTCTGACTAAACTCAATTGAGCAGCGTGAAAAACTTCTGCATCTTTAAAATATGCGCTGTGCAGATGTTTGAACCAGATGTTTGTCTCTGAACACTGTTCATTTCACAGCCAAAACCGCTGAAGCATGTAATAGTTAATATGAAATATAGTGTGCCATGAAATGTAGACATTAATAAACAGTACTGGACTGGAATAGTAGTTAAAGCAAACATGACTCATGTTTAACCTGCAGACAGCCCTTGTTCAGCTGGCCTGATATCAGATAATCTCCCAGCCATAAAAGCCACACTGCATACCACAAAAGAAAACTGCTATTTGTTCAGCTTTGTTTAGAGAGTGGTGCATGATGGAGTCGCTGAGTCTTAGAATATTTTAAGTTTTTATTTTTGTTGACCTTCTGACCTTTTACATATTTTTGCATGTAAGAGGCTCATGCTGTTATGATTCTAATCCATCTCTGTAGGCTTTTGAATAATAAATCTTCTTTATCACATACTGACAGCGTCAACCGATAAGTGACAAGCCAGCAGGTCTGTCTGTATGATGCCAGCAGAGGGAGTTGTAGGTTCATGAGGACTAAACATTTAAGCTGACAATGAATAGTAGAAAGTGAGAGACGTTCGGTCACAGTCCAACTCTCGGGGAAAGATATTTATAGTTTGTAAATAACCAGTGAGGGGATGAGTGCAAATATGTTTTAGAAATGTTTCACAGCAGGAGGTCGTAATAAGCAGAGATTCATATTTCAGTGGCTTGTGGACTTGAGTGCTTCAGCACTCAATCGATGTATTGTGCTGTCCCTGACCTCTGACCTCCCCCTGAAGTGTGTAAGCAAATGTATGTATATGCAGTATACAGTATAAATATATAATATGCATGCTGGCTTAGAGGTTTGGCATGATGCAAAACTTCCAATCACCTTGCTAACAGATTCCTTAGCTGGAATCAGCTTATTATTGGTGTGCTATCACTTGGCCCACCGCTGAACTACTACAGCCTCTCCTTCACGGACAAAACTGCCATTTTATACTCCTCAGATGGCTTAAGTGTGAATGTTGAAAAAAAAGGGAAAGCAAGAGAGTTCGAGGTGAAATCAAATCCCTTTAGCAAACAGCAAAAAGGTCAGTGCTGACGCAGACCCGGGAACAGGCTGCCCTCCCTCAAGACTATATTCTTAAGTGGCTAGATTCTATTTGTAGCATTTTTACCTGTTTACTGACTCCCCCACTCCAAAACCAGGTAGCTGAGCAAACAAACTGGAGGGTTTGGACAACCTCTTGTGTCATCACATGGGGGATATATTTCAACTGGCTGCAGTGTGCTGCTGGACCACAAAACGCAATGTCAGGGCAAAAGGACTCATATTTATCAGGACTGGGCTGAACTTTTTATTCACTCAGGAGAGGACTGGCTTCAGTCTCCTAATTTCTGTCACCATCTGATATGAGAATATAAATTCTGATCATTAATACTGATAGCAAATGTATTTCAGTTTCCTACATAAAGCAACAATGCAGTGTTTTGTTTCTGATCCATTAAGAATTGCATAACTCAAGTTATTTAAACAAGTGGGCCTTTGGTAAAGGTTCTGTGTTCAGAGAATCAGACTGAACTTGCGCTAGACTATGTCGTTATGTAAAATATGACTCCATTATCAACGGAACAGAATTAAAATAATAAAAGAATATATAAACCACATATAAAAGAAGTAAAATGAAATGTCATGGTATGGTCGCTCACCCTCCTGTCCACTCAGATATAAACATATTAGTAAGTTATAGCAAAAAATGGATGATTAATAATTAATGGTTACTTCCGTGATAATTTGCAGGGACGCTGGACGTCTCTCACAGTTAGTTTTTACTCTGTGTGTCAAAGCAGCTCCATAGTCCACAACACAGAACAGGATTCATGATCAGCGTTTTCAAATCACATCAACACTTCGGTATACATTCATATGTTCTCTCTCTCTCTGTCTCTCTGCTGCAGTCTGCATCACACTTTTAAAATAAACTAATGTTTTCTTTTTAATGTCTGGTTGTGAATGACTGAACAATGCGTCGATTCTTTTTGTTGCTGCCACAAGGATTTGTGGGACAACATTATCTCCTTTCCTTTTGTAAAGGATGGTCCAGTGTATCCTATTCTCCTTTCCTTAACACTGAGAGGATCCAAACAGGTCCTATCATGGCTGCTACGTTAATACATTTGGGTCATTTCACTCAGTTAGGAACCTTCCTAAACAAAATAGACTGAATAGATGCTGGGCGGGGCCTTCGGTTTTCACTCCCACCTGCTTGATCACATCACCACCTGCTTCTCATCATCCATTCAACTCATGCTGTACAAAAGACCAGCTCCACCTGTCAGGCGCCGCCAGATCAGTCAATCACCTTTGTGGTAACAAACCTTATGGCCAACTTTGCATTGGAAACTGGTCTTTGTTTGTTGTGATACCTGGTTAACCTTGCTCTCCCTGTACTTCAGGGAATCCTGCCAGCCATTGTCCTGCCACATCCACCTGTCTCTCTCTGGAACCTCCTCAGTGCAAGACGTCATCCTGCTGCTACATTATCTCCTCTGGTTCAAATAATATATTTAGATAGATTCTGCTCTCTGGCTCATGCTTGCGTTTTCAGTCTGCTATCATTAACCTTACAATGATTCTGTGGACGGCAGTAAAATAGACAGCATATTTGTAGTTTTATTGTTTTATAGTGTTATTTGGTGATATCATACATAATACAGGAGCTTTGTGTCTCTTGCATAAATCTAAAAAAAACAGCAACAGAAATATACTGATACAAAGAAAGGGCACATTTATTTTACTGTCACTTAACTTATTTAACTTGTTACCTTTAGAAATAGACTTTTACTGTATATGGTCAGATTAATGACAGTATAAAGAAAGGACTGCGTATATACGTCACCCAAAGGTTTCTGAAGAACTATGCTCAGAATATGCAGCTTTGGCTGGAAGTCCTGCCTCTTTTACCTGCCGGCTAATCTAAAAAGACAAAGACATGGATCTTTGGCAGAACTGAGGTGGGCTGGTGAACTGCCATGTTTTACCACGTTTGGTCACAGCAGAGCTGGGTCTTCCTCGAGGTTTCTGCCTCTTAAAGGGAATATTTTCTTTGCCACCACCACCAGGTTCCTGTTAATGGTGGGAATTATTGAGTCTACTTTCTTTATATGGAAAGTGTCATGAGATAACTTTGTTATGATTTCTCTGAGTAAAATGGAATGGAATGTTTTTACAGTAGCCCAGAAGTGACACACTAAACACTGGCTCTAAATAGTGATGTCGACATTTTTCACACATTTCATGGCCCCCAGTTTCTCCTTCATGCCAGGAAGGAGAGGGTGAGGCAAGGGGTTGCAACCAGCAACTACACCACTAGATGGAGTTGGAGGTTATTAGATACTTTGAGTAAAGTTACACATGTTGCGCTAGTATGTAGTATCCAGTACTTCTGGCTAAGCAGGGTTAGCTGAAAGTGGTCAGGTACAACCCTGTGGCTCTCCACCAGTCTGAAAAGCCCTTAAACATAAAATGCTCTGTTTTCTCCACAAATATTATATATTAATCCTTTTTGTGGCAAAATATTCTTGGCGAACAGAACTATGGGGTTCCTTTTTGAAGCTTTCTATGAGAGCATTTTTAAGTGTGTATTTGTGAACAGTGCCGTAAACACACTAGTGTGGGCATATAATCCTTAAACCATATTATTTTACAATTTTAGCCTTTCATTAAATAAGAAATTGGGTATTTCGGCCAAGTAGCATACTGTATAGTAGCATTGATGATCATATACAGTGGCTACTTTGTCCCCATCCCTCATCTTTTTTTAGGGACATGCCCACTCTACATACAGCAATACCCAGAACACCCAGTAGTATTTTCATTTATTTTATCTCCCACTCTGTCAAACCCATACACACACACAGTCTCACACACACTGGATGTTCTGTCGTCATAGTGAAAAAACAACAAATTAATGAATTTCATAACTATTAAGGTGAAAATAGTCTTGTTGCCAGTGTGTGTACTCAGCCTGCTGTAAGCGACAGGAGGGCACCAGGCGAACGCGGCCAGCAGTCAGACAACTATTTTTGGTACAAGCGGAAAATTTTGTCGGGGATTCTATGGTGGTGGGGATCAGGGGGTAAGAAGAAAGTCTGTGAATATTGTGGGACTGTGGGAAACAGTGACCCTCTGCCACACTCTGCTGGCACTGGAGGTCTGCATGTGGGCTACCAACAAAACAGGAGGACAGGGAGAGCTGCCAAGACCATAATTTGAGTACGGGATCAGTGTGTGTGTGTGTGTGTGTGTGTGTGTGTGTTTGGTGGGTAGGAGGTGTGGAGCCCTGATGAGGCCAAAAATCACCATCCTCAAAATGGCTTAAAGCCTCAAAAGTTTTTGTTTGTTTCTTAATACAATCTGCAAAGGGTGAAATCATGTCAGTGATCTTCCTTATGTCAGTTCCAGTTTGACTACGAGGCCAAAGAAGAAGCCAGGCATTTGTAGCTCAAGCAGGGCGCTGATTGTGCCAATCAGAAGGCAAGGTTTAAGATGTACTGATTACCTGCAATGAACTCTGAGTGGTTACTGTGTGCAGTCCAATAGGAATGTTTATTAAGGGAGTTTAGAAACAGCACAACTGACTGACTGGGATATCTGTCTCAGGTGTATTTCTGTCAACTGTCATCACCCACTCAGAGTGGGAAAAGCATTAACAGTGACCCTGTTTCCTGTACAAGTATAACCTGTAGGCGCAAAATGAAAACAGAAAATCTAACTGTATTTAAAAATAATACAGAAACGTTCATACAAACTGTAAATTAGGACTCCTTTTGACAAACTCGAACACAGTATGAAAACATCATTCCTTACACAAAGTGAGATCTTGCATCCCAGCCCAAGGAGGTGCTGATCCATTAAAGACTTATAATAAGTAATAAGAAGAAATTTGTTCTGTGTGTTCAAACATTTTCGTTCTGGTAAGAATTCAGGCTGCTGCAGGAAGAGGTCAAAAAGTCAGGAATTAAAATTTCTGAGATAGCGGAGATAACTTAGTGAACCTGATGTGTTTTTGTAGCATGAGTGAAAAAATCAGTGGATTGTTTTGAAATTGTATACAGACATTTATAAAACAAATCTTATGATTTTAGCCCTATTCAGACCAAATTAGCCGTTGTAGTGAATTTCCACAGGGTTGGCAACCAGAAAACATTTTCTTCTTAGAATATGATTGAGTTTCATCAAAATCAGTGAAATAGTTGGTGGTGTGCGACTTGTGTGCCTTAAAGTGTTTCATACTTCTTGTGGGTGATTGCACAAACAAGTGAATAGTCTGTCTGGTAATAACAGACACACTATTCACCTGATCAGTGTATCTTCAAAATGGTTCAAAATCAGTTATTCTATGATAGACAGGTTACACAATGTTGCTTTAAACCGGGTAAGCCATTAATATGAATTCAGTTTCTTTGGCTGAAAAGACGTCTTCTGGTTATTTCTAAATGACAATAGGAGGAAAAACTTAGAATGCAGTATATTTATATGTTAACGTGTTGATGGAGTTATGCCAGATGATTCTATCAGGGCAAATGTGCTGACACAAAGACTATCCAAATATGAGTCTGTGCCTTTGAGAAGCTTCCAGGTCTGTGTTGTGTCATGAGAAAATAGAGTGAAACAGTCCATAGTTATAAATACACCTCAACCAACAGAAAACCCAGCAAAGGGGAGATAATTACCGTGTTTCACCCCCAAAACACAGCTGCTAACTATGTTAAAATAATAACAACGTCTAAATCTATGAGTGGTGGAGGGCTGAGAGAAGGAAGTGCAACCACACACTTGAACACCAACACCACACACACACACACACACACACACACACACACATTACTTCTCATCCTGGTCGCAGTGATTGTTAGCCCACATGCACGGTGTGTGTCCGCCCAGGAGTTAACCGCCTGAGGAGCCGGCTATAAAGCATGAGAGTGATTGCACGAGTCATATTTAGAAAGTGTCTCACTTCTACACATGCCGGACACATGCAGAACTACACATTCGTCCATACATAAACATACACACACATATACGCACGCACACCGGTGTGTTTCAGGCACAGCCAGCTGTGTCCAAATTTCAAACATATCTCAAAAAGCCTCATAATTGCTACGTCCATTTGACATTTCTGTATTTTTCTGACCAACATACACAATCAAAAAGGTTTTTTGCTAAATCTGGCAACTCAGGAGTGTGTTGTTAGACTTACACAAACACCAGCCATGACTATTTATTCATTTACTATGAAAAGACTCTTTTTCTTACAGCTAAATGTTATGGATTAAGTGTTCAAGGCCTGTAACTAGCATTATTTAAAGAATCATGAGATGACAGTTATGACTATAAGTGCAAAATATAGACCCACAGTAGGGTGACTCAGTTCAGTTTGGTTTGAGAGTGAACATTTTGAAGGTTTTGGCCCTGACATAGATTTAAAGAAGCATTCAATGTATGCAGTGGCTTAGTGAGAAGTGTAGCTTGTGATTTCCCATAAGTCTCAGATGTTCACAGGCTTATCTTGACCTCTGACATTACCTTTCCGGAGCTCAAGAATGAACTTTCATGCTCAAAGTTACAGTCGTATTATCCACGACACAATTGCCTTTTTTTGATGTGTGTCAGTTAAACAGCCAGTTCACTTAAATGACACAAAAAGCAATGTCTGTAGCAGGAGCTTGCCATGTAGGTAGTTTGGGTTTCAGTGTAGTATATAAACTCTACATGGAAGAAATAAATGTTGCTGTTGGGTTCATTCATTTTTTCTTGCTGTGCGAGCACTACGAACATTTACTTCAGCTCCATTTATCCTTTTTTTTTAGCCGGAAAGCGATGACATACAGCACCTCATTTGCCAGGGAGACCCATTGTATTTGGGTGAAAGAAATCTCAAAACAAGGGCAAATGATCTGTATGCCAAAGTAACGTGGGGTCAGTCAATGAATTCATTTCCACAATTTAGGTGATTTATTGTATCTTTGTATGCTCTATCTGGTTCATTCATTGAACAGTGGCAGTGTTCAAAAGCACTCCCTGTTTGCTGAGTATTGAAATTGAAACATTTAGGCACTACATAGTGCCTGAAAGATTCCCACAGTGGAACAGGGAAAGTCAGCATAGCATGTACGCTACTTTCTGCCAACAATCCCTCAGTGTGATACATTGCATTTTATAGATCCAAAAATAACAGTTGCTAAACACTGCACCTGTCAAGTAATGATGTTTAGACGTGCCTGTATGTTATTTGGCCTCTTTCAATGAGACTGATCAGAAATAAAACAGTTGTGGACAGAGCCGGGTGAGCTGTTTACCCGTTTTCAGGCTATATGCTAAGCTAAGCTAACTGCCTCATCGTACCAAGAAAACAAATATGTTTACTTCCTGAGAACCGCTGTGAAACTTTTTCCTGATTGACAGCCTGGTTGGCTGACTGAAAAGCCTGCCTGTAATGGACTGCTTTTCTAAGTGGGTGGCTATTTGTCTGACCAAAGTAGCTGCCTGTGTGACTGGTAGAGTTACAGTATGACGTACAAACTGAATTTGGTGCTGGTAAAGCTGCGCCTGCCCTGCTCTGAATGCTTGGATAAGCCTCTAATTGTCTGGCAATGATGGCTGACTGTTTTCTGACTGACAGGCTGGCTAACAGACCAGAACAGTTCACAGGAATCGTGTGCCAATGGCCGCCTCTGCAACAGGGTCCTGTGAATTTTGACAGCACTGTGATGCTTGCCTTTTTCTCCAGGAGACCTGGCCCAAACCCAGTTAGCATATTTAATTTTGGTTCATAGTTTCTTTATGTGACACGCATTCAGGGAAAAGAGGCATGTCTTCTTCAGAACCATATCACTTGTCCTGTGATGGTTAAATTGGCAAGTTTAGGCTTTATTGACCAATACTGGACTTTTACAGTTGTATTTTAGTGTTGTGTGGTCTAAATGCTGTTTAAGAAGATGTTCGCATCTTTTAGTCATGACAATGTTTGATTTTTATTATATTTTCAGAATATGTCATAGATGATCTACTTGATTAAAAAAAAATGTGTGTCTGCTTTAGGTGCTTGTGTACCTAATGTACACTCCTCTGAGTGTGTGTGTGTGTGTGTGTGTGTGTGTGTGTGTGTGTGTGTGTGTGTGTATGTGTGTGTTTGTGTGTGTGTTTCTTAATGTGTTTGAAGAAGTGACAGACGGGGACTTTTTAGCTGGACCCTGACCAGATCTGTGCTCCGTCCAGATGAAGGAACGGAAATGCATCCTGGGAAGTTGAGAGATTGAGATCAGCAAAACACAAAGTTGGTCTCTGTCCGGGGCTCTGGCACAGCCAGTAGTCCAGAGCACTTTGACATCAGTTAACTTTCTTCACTGAGACTAAACTGAAAAATGAGAAGTAGAAGTGATCAAAAATAATAATAATAATGATAATAATAAACACTACAGGAACTGCACAAATGTGGTCATGCCTTAAAATAATGTGTTGATTGATCCAGGCTGGTGGTATTAAAATGGCCTGTTTTCCTAAATTGATTTGGACTATGATGTTTTATGAGACTTTTTTTATTCCTAGAATGTAAAATATTTATTCCAAAATCAGCACTCCTGAACTGAGTGGTATTATTTTAGACATTTAGGTACAGGATTAAAAACATGAAATCTTATATTGGACTGAACGTGAATAGCTTATGTGTTTACTTTAGTTGGTAAACTGTCCTTTATATGAAATGTGCGAAGCCAACTGGTAGATAAGATCTCCTCCCTGGACCTGAAACAAGCAGCTTTCTCTTCCTCTGTGCTCCCCACAGTTCCTGGAAACACCCACAGCTTTCTAGAAAGAAAATTCACTTGAAGGTTTGACCCGCAGCTGAATTTGAGATGTTGTTCAAATGTTAAAGCCCAGATTCTTCAGATTATCTGGATGCTGTATGAACCAATATTGAAACAGAGTGACCACTCAACCATATGTCTGCAAAAACTGAAAAATAAGTGTAATGTAATACAGGAGGAGTCTGTGACTTGAGGATTAATATATTCTACGATAATAATTCTGAGCAGGAGAATATAGTTTAATGAGAAATGACACAAAAAAACATTTTAATTTTATCCCCAAGTATTTTAATTATAATTCTGCCATGCACGTTCCTGGCCAGCCAGGGTCCATTTATATAAATCTATAAACAAAAGCTGGGAAAAGCAGCATGAAATAAAACAATATGTTACATGCACAATATTTACAAACATAGGAATATACTCAAATTATGGTGAAACTTTATGAAAATAAAAGCTGAAAGTGACAAATATATGTCTCGCATGCGTGTTTGACTTTGTAAGGCAGGCAAGGTGTTAGAAATGAAAACAAAAAGTCAACAGTAGCAAGCATTTCATAGCATGGTGCTCAGTAATATTTACATCATTATTATGTACAAAAATATACAATCTGTATTTTACTGCCTGCATTGTTGCTATACTGTATATTACCATTGACGAAAAGAAATAATATATGAAGGTCCAACGCTTACTTTACAGGAGTTAAATACATGAAAAGAAGTCCTCTTTGTGTGTATTTCTTTTCATAGCATGACACAATTAACTCTATTTTCAATAGACAAAGTTAGAAATAACTTCCAGCACACATACCACTCAAGTGAGTGGGCACAAAAGTTCCCCCCTGAATTTAACACTTGTTAAGCCCTTCCCCTGAACAGAGACTGTCCAATTGCACATCAGCAACCAGGGCTAGAGAAAAATAAGTACTGTGTATTTAAACTGTTTGGGGGATGATTAGCCTTTCCAGAATAAAAAAGACAAGAGCCAGAGTCGAAGGAACGTATTGGCTAAATTTCACCGGGCATGTATACGACATATTCCAGCTGCACCGCGGTAGACGATGCTAATCATGGCCGTTCTAGTCATTGTTTGAACTTCCACCAAAAGTGCTGTGGTCCATTGCAGGAGCAGCTTTCTGCTCTGCTATGCTGATAATAACAGCTATTTTATTTTTGACAGATGCTGCAAGCAGCAGCGAAGGCATAGAGAATTCGGTTGATTTCAAAATAAAACACCCTATGCAAACTTCCAATCATAGTACGTAGCATATTCACTCATAGCAGAAGCACGTAAAACAGGGTAAAATGACAAAGAGCAAGTTAAAACTTTGCAGGCAAGTGACAGTTTTAGAGGGGGATAGCTTCAGCATGCCCAGTTGTCGGTAGTTTTAGGAAAGGAGGTATTCTCTAAAGAGTAGTAGTAGGTGGTAGGAACTAGTAGCACGTTCCACCAATTGAGATAGAACTGTTCCCATACCGGGGCCGCCTGGGTGAAAACCAGGAATCCTAACCACTAGACCATATGGGACCTTCTGAAACCCTCCTGGTGGGATTTGAAGTCGCATGGAGAACCGACCAAAACAGCTACATGGGCGCAATATGACAGAAAGATTCCTGGTGCGGTTTCACCATAGGAGTAAGCTGCAACTATTAGTATGCTAACTTATCTTACTATTTGATTCTGCCCAATAGTTATTCATCAAACATTATCTAGTTGTTTGCAATTGTGCTTATTCATTTTGGTCTGGTTTGGTCCTACATAGAAATGGGCAACAAATGCCAGTTCATTTCAGCACAAATGTTCTGGCTAACCTAACTTTGTTCCCACAAAGTGAGGAGCTTTTATGACTGTATCTTAACTTTCAAGGTCTGAAATTGTGGGGGGCATTTGGAGCGGTGCTGAATGTCATGGTGCATATAGTTTAAGTATTAAAAAAACATGATGTCATGATGTCATGTCAGCAAAAAAGATACACCCAATGCAGCCCAATGTGATTATTACGGTCAGCTCTAGAAATATAAAAAAGACGTAAGGCAAAAGACATCCAAGATCATCATCTACCAAACATCCTTTGCTGATGCTATTATTGGACACTGATTCACTCATGGCCAAGTTTGAGGGGAAGCCTTGAATAAAGTCCTGTTGCACTTTTAGTGTCGGAGCCTGAATTATTTACTGTAGGTATGAACATAATTACAGGTTGTAAGACGATAATGAGCGGGTTTTGCTGGATGTGAAGTGGCCATGTTTGATGGTACTCTGTCCTTTGAGAGTGGTTTTTCAGATGACTGCGAACACTCTGAAGGCTTTTCCACCTGTTGGGTTCAGTAGGCTGGAAGAGGAAGAACAAAAAAGTACACAGATTTTAATACTGACTAGTTAGTGCTACAGACAATTGTAACTAACTTGATATCAAATAAAATGTACATAAATTCAGAATCTGTATATTTGTTTAGGTAATAGTTCATTCTCATATCTGGCATTCCTGAAATTAGCCACTATACACGAGTACTTTATAGTTTTGTAATCATACCTCTCTGAGGTGATGCCATTCTGGTAACTACCACTGTACTGGTTCCTTTTGTCCACAGGCATCACATCGAGGTACCCTCCAGACTCATTCTGGATCACTCCAGCATGAATGGCTGCTCGGCAGATACTAGATTTCTGGAAGAAAAAGAAACATTTTTCATAGTGTTCCATAAAAGTACCAATTTAAAGGAACAGTGTGTAGGATTCAGTCGCATCTAGTGGTCTTCTTTCTAGGAGAAATTACCAAGTCGCTATCTAGGGACAGCTTTTAGCTTGTTATAGGAAACAAAAACAACTATTCTTATTTTCCATCTCTAACATATTCTGTTAATAGTGACTCCAAAAACTTTTAACCCTCTTTGCCAATCAGGAGGACATTGCGAGGGTTAAGAATCAAAATGCCCTTTTTTGAGTATGGGGTTGTTATACAGTCTGTGTATAAGTGTAACAGAGCAAAGACTTGTTGAATGAAGTAATAAGGACAAAACATTTTCACAGCAGACATTTTGATTGGTTGTAGCAGATGTGAATAATAATCTTAATGTACATCCATAGCTATAGTAGTAGTAGCTATACCGATGCTTTTGTAATGTAATGTCAAATCTCAGCAGACATTTAGACGCGTTCGTGGAAAAACCACAAGTGTCTCTAAGAACTTGAATTAAGGCTTTACTATTTAAAGATATCGTGCATGGTGCTATGGCTTACCTAAACACTTAGATATATGCAGGCCATCATGCATGTTAATTACACTTGTGGTAATGGCTATGCTAAGAAGAATGTCACACACATAAAAAAAGGTTTATGTGGGCCAATAAGAGTTTATTACATCAGCATTACTGGTAACAGAGATATGATCAAAATGTCTGCTGTGAAAAAGGTCAATGAAAGACAGTCACTTTATGACGATGATGAAAGAACTCACATCTGAGTAGTATTTCGAGCCAATGACTCGGGCTCGACTGTCATGTACACAGTTCCTGGGACAGTACAACCTGAAGAACAAGCCAAAACTCACTTTAGGTCACAGGATATTATCATTTCATACATTAGAACCACAGAATATTAAGGCTACCTGGGTTAAATTTAGTTTAGAACCACATGTTGTTAGATTGTAAATAAAAGAAAACTATAAATGTTAAAGCAGGTAATCTTTGTCTAAACATAACTTCAAATATACATGTCAAATTTTGTGTTGTGTTGTCAAATGTTCATTGATGAAAGGTTAGCAGGTTAGCTAGTGCTATCTTAGCTTACTGTGGTTATGTTGCTACATGACTTTGACTTTGGAAGGTCACATGGGCCATATAGCTATTTTCAGCCGACTGCCTTGCTTTCAGTCTATGTGAAGCTCCATCTATGAAACAATTAAAGTGACTAAATCCAAAGCAGGACGTCACCTTGGACAGTGTCGTACAGGTTTCTTGAAAGGGCAGAAGAGTGCCACAGTGGTATCACACCTTACTGCCTTGACTAAGAGAGGAAAAAGACACAAAGAGAAGAATTACCTTCAGTATTTCTGTACACAGATAACATGTTTCTGTATTTGTATCCTCAATGTAAAAAAATGATTGCACGCTCCTTACCAGGCACTGTCTCTACTTTGAAGGAATTGGCACTCCTGTTTTTCCTGTGAATTTAAATGAAACTGCATGAATATATCAACACATTATATGTTTTAAATAGAAATTGTCATTATTCCTTTATATATATATTACATACTGTACTTGGAACTGTGCGTAACATTAAGAGCAACTTAAAACTGCTAATTCCTCAGGCATGTACAGACTGGTGCTTGACTTTTTGATCAAAACAAATTTCAGAACTGATTCGTACCCAATTGACTGAATACCATTCTTGTATGATTTGTTGAATAGTTGTTTTCTGCCCAGTCTGGTCACATCGAGCCATCCGCCGTCGTTGTCAATAACACCAGAGTGTAACCCAGCTCCACACACACTGGATTGCTGCAAAAACATGAATGGTAATGCATAGCAAGTTATAGCTTAAATGATTATTATTATGTCATTAATTACAGATTCATCATTACAGAGAAAAAAACATAAAATACAAAGAACATAAAACTCTAGTTGGTGATCATTTACCATGTCATAATATCCAGTCCCAACCACTTTTCCAGCCCTGTCAAGGCAGCCAGGTGGACACTCATATCTGTGGGCCGGAACAATAGTAACATGAACAAAACTGGTGCTTAAACCACATAATATTGTCCTGAATATTACCGTAACACCATCTTTGTACATCAAATGTTTTCAAAATTTTGCAGACATATTCATCTGTTATTACCATATTCCATCCAGCATTTACCTGTTACAGGTTGTTCCCTTGCACTGATCTCTCAGTTTCGTCTCACATTCGACCTGTTGGCCTAAAATAACAAACAAACAAGAGTCAATCTCATTTTAATCACAGCAAAAACGTAAAACAAAACTGCACTACTTGGAGAGATGGAGTAATGCGAGCAGTCCTTACACATCTGCTCTGTGCTGACAACTTGGTTTCTTTCCAAGTTGTCATTGGGTGAGGGACTTGGTGCCTGGGCTCTTGGTTGGGGCTCCCTGTCCCTGACCGGTTCTGGTTCAGGTTCAATGTAGTTGGTTTCTTCAAGCTCTGGAGCTGGACGCCTGTCAACACCCCCATCTGAAGACATGGATACCAGATTGTCATTGTATTGTTTCCTTGTTCCTTATATCTCAAATGAATACGGTAAAACATGACAGGATGGTGAGGACAGACAAAAATGTAGTAGAAAATCACAAACAGTTTTCTGTCCCAAACCCACCTTTGTAGCAGAGATTGTCCCTGCAGCCTCCACCATAGCTAGCTGGACAGGCAGAGCAGGGAGCACCATATTTGTATGGAGCATGACCCCACCAGTTGCCCCTGAAAAAAAACATTATGATTTGTTGTAGGTAAAAAAAATAAAAAGAACAAAATATATGTTTAAAAATGATCTAAATCAGTGTCCAGCAGAGGTGAGCAGCAGCTACAAAACTCTGGTAAGCATGTGCTGGAGCTAAATACTGTTAATGTTTTATGTATGATGATGATTAATGCTTTTGAGTTGTACCACATGATCATGAAACGAGCAAAAACATACGGCGGAGAGTAGTTGCAGACCAGATAGACTGCTTTAGCCCAGATCATTCCCCACACGTTCATATTGTAACACACGTTGATGGCGCAGCCGATACGATTGCTTGTCGCCCACACCAACTGACAATAGAAACACATACACACACACACAAAGTAATTCAGTGGTAATATCAAAAATAAATAACGTTAAACTTTGTTTTGGATTAGATTTTAAATATTAAGTTCAAACAGTTTGAATATTCAGTCTTTTCATTTTTAGGACTTTCAATACGAAAAAAATATGTTTGTTTGTTTTTTACAGTAAGAGTCTAAAATGATCCAAAGGCATTGCTGGGAATCAAAAAGCCCTTACCTGAGTGTAGTGAGTACAAACAGGTCCTGAACATCTGAATGGGCAGTGTGGGTTACACTCCTGGGAGTAAGGATAGCTGTAGTACCTCACCTCATCATACCAAGCCTGGACATGGTACGTAGGGGGTCGGTCCCTAAAGTCATAGAAAAGATGTAACAGTCATATTGTTTGAATATGAGCAGCTGAACTGCCTTGTTAAAACTAAAATTAGCTAGGCAACAGCAGAACACTTGGTCATGGATACAGGATACAGGATACATCCATTGAGACTTATGAGTTTTGGTGCTTTGTTTGTGGTTAAAATGTGTTTGGGATTACATGTGATATGGAAAAAGGATTGTTCTCATCATAATATTGTATAAACCATAATTTAAGTGACACGCCCTCTCCACTTCATTGCACATACACACCTGCCCCAGTGTGCTCCGAGGTTTTGGCCAATTTGTGTCAACATGTGGCTCGGCCCATGTTCCCATCGGCAGGTATAGGCCCAGTGCTCTGCGCTCCTCTCTAACTCATAATCCCATACCTGGGGAGCACACACACACACAGAACACACAGTTTCTTGGTTTAAAAGTTGTTTGCCTCTGGATAGATGAACGTAAAAGGTCACCCCTGAAGGTCAGGCAGGGTAAGTAGTTAATTTTTTTTTTCCCGCTGATAGCTAAATCATTATGTTTGGTAATATTATTTTTCTCTTGGGCTCCAGGTTAGTCCAGAGCAGCTTTGCCTGTGACAGATGTTTGCAGACCTGAAACTCCACTCCACACTGGATTACCCTCGTGACTGAAGTGGGTTTAAGTGGCCACTTACTGTAGCTGCGGCTTTAATTGCTACTCATTACATTTTTCAGATATCTCATCATCCTCTTTGAGGGAACGTAAACTACCAGAAATTCCTCGAGGCAAAGTGAACCTGAAAGATGAATCTGCTCTTTACTTTAAAGTACAGTGGCTGTACGCATGACTCTTACAAATTTAACACGGTATGGTCAAAACTAGGCCTCTCTTATGAAACACACACACATCCACTGTTTTACACACAGACACGTACATGAGAGAGAAGAGAAACAGACAGGTACCACTGCCACCACTTCAGCTTGCAGCTTTGTGCTACTATTCAATGTGGTTGTTTCATAGCTTGTTTCCAGTAAGTTTTGGTCTCATAAAACAAGCTGAGAGTGAAAAAAGCTGCCAATATATATACACAGTGTATAAAGCAACCAAAACAGAGAGCCTCTGTTTGGAGGCTTGAGCACATCTTTACTGTAAAAACTCATTGAGCAATTTAAATGTTGATTTACTGATTACTAATTGACTTTGTTGGGGAGGGAGAAGAATAGGCACAGTGTGCTCCGCTGTTGGCATGTTGTTTGGTTGAATTACGGCTATCACACGTCAGAACTAATAGGATAATGCTGAAATGTAGTTGTAGTTGTAACTGCTCTGATTGACCACCATAATGCGTTCCATATGTTCAGTGAGGCTAACGCACTGCGCACACTGCTGCCCATTCACTGTGGTGCCGCTTTCTGTTCAGGCCTGATTGGAGAAGTGATATTTTGACTCTGTACTTATTTGGCCACGATCCAGCTGTGGCTGCGATACAAAATACCAAGGTGAGTTTCTGCCCTAACCTCCTGCATGGTTCCCATGTGATCCTGCTTTTTTCCATGATCATGAAATTGTAGCTGTTTGGTGGAACGCTTCACATTTGAATGCATCTTTATTCAACTTTAGTGAAAAGATTGCATGAAATGGAGAATGCACCGACAATAAAAATGATAGCAAAGGCTGTTTGTTCAAAAACCACAACAGGAACTGGTTGAATTTGTCAGTTGTGTGGAAGACAGAGTGAACATTTGTAGGACATAAGCAATGTGTAACCTTTACTGGGTGTGCAAGAGGCGTGTTGCTGCAGGTACCATCAACACGTTCAAATATGATCTAGGAAGGCAGAGCTGAGTAAGGATCCATGAACTTGAGGGCTTACCGGATGTCAAAAACTGCACAGCAGTTTGTACTGAGGCATCAACACAGTGGTATCATCAAAGTTAATGAGGAGGCTGTATTGTTTCATGCAGTGCTAATGTTAGAGATGGTGGACCATTGAATATAAAAATTATGTGACTTTGACACTGAACACTGCAGTATATCCTCTGTCTTTTCCAAAAATCAACCAAAGACAATTTTGCAGACAACAATCTTAACCAAGTAGTTTTATTTCCCTAGCCAAACCCAAACCTTAACAAGCGTAGCAGCTTTGAAAAAACTCAAACTACAGTTGTGATACAGTAATCAGAAATTAAGATTATCTCTCAAATTGTATTTTTTGTTCGCACACCTACTTTGATACACATTTCCGGTATACAACCTTTGATGGCTTTCACTTTGCCTTTGAATGTGCCATCTTGGCAGTCCTGCCTCCACAGGCTCCCCACTAATCCAAAAATGGGCAAAGACGTAGAGTGTAGGTGAAGCTGAGGCAGGCTGAATGAAGCCTGGTTGCTCATACAAGCCACATTTGACGGTAAAATGCCAATTAAAGCAGACAGGCTCTTAATTTAATTTATTAATAAAATTTGAAGTGGTGAGTTCTATAAATACATTTATCATGAATGGGGAAATTAGGTATAGAGACCAAAACCAGGCTAGACACTTTGTAAATTTCTTTGTGAAGTTTGGACACTGAGGGATTGACTTGTTCTGTAGCCACCCTCAAGTGGCCGTTCCATGAACTGCAGTTTTTGGCAGTTTGACTTTTGCCTTCATGTTTATGGAACCTCATTTGTTAGAAGCATACTGAACCCTTGACTCACCTTACTTAGTCAATCAGTATTGTGCCCACCTGCACAGCCCGTGCGTCACAGGGTTCAGCACAAAGCTTTCACTGCAAACAATCCAAAGCGAGTGCTAATGATCTCTGCCAGTTCATTATCCTCTCCATGTTCTTGTTATTCTTTGCCCTCAGTTATCCAGCAGTGAGGAAGATGGACTGCCCAGCAGCCTTTGGAGAAAGGTCACAGTAAGAACCACCAATCTCCTTTTGCATTCCAAAGAGCATTAAGTTCCCAAAAAGTTGTTTCCAACCATCTGCCAGGACCACCTCTGCTACAGAGCTAAGTGCAAGACGTGCAGTTTTACAGCAGTAGATTAAGGGTGAATGCTCAAGGTAGGTCTTTGCAAAAAAAAAAAAAAAAATAGTGAGGAAGAAAACAAGAAGCCACGCTTTGCTTTTGGAATCCAAAGTATGCAAAATGCTCTACGTAAATGCTTGTAATTCAACCTTCAGTATAGAAAGTGGTTGTGATTATGGGAACCTTTTAAGAGGTTTCTATTACTTAGGAAAATCTGCTGGGCAAGAAGTGACGTGCTTTAGATTAACAGACGCAACAGTGCTTTAAAGGCATTTGCTGAATGGCTTTTGTATGAAATTAAGAAGTCAGAGCTGCAATGAAAGTGCAGCTCCTTTGGCCTTCGAATCCTGCAATCTGAAAAACAAATACATGGCCCTCATCAGTCCTCAGCCTTACCACATCATTATCATCAGTAATAGTATCCCTTGCTAAAGAAACACTGGATTAGTGTACATAACATACATCTACACTACCATGCCCCGCACTTCAAACGGCGAGGCTCAACATGTTTGAAATAGATTCACCACTGTGGCACCCTAAATGAGATGCATGGACGATCAAACAAAAGATAACATTGGCCTCGGCCAGAGTTTGAGGGAGCTGCGATGGATGGGGAGAGAGGAGGCGAAGGCACAGAGTGAAAGTGGAGAAGGGTGAAGAAAAGCCTGGGGGAAAGCTTGTGAAGCTTAAGATCAAGAAAGGAAAAGAGCAAGGCAGGGAGAAAGAGAGTCAGCAGGAGGAGAAATGGAGTGAAAGAGTAAGGAGACGTAGGGCAGGAAGGCGGGGAGGGAGGGCAGGATGGTTGAGGTAGAGTGGAGGACAACACTGCGGGGGTGAAAGCTGGATATGGGCCAGTGTCAGCGAGGACGGGCAAGCAGGAGGCAGGAGCTAGAACTAGCCAGATGGTGGCTTTGGCTTGTAGATCTTGTTCTCTTGGACTTTTTAAAATGAGTCTGGATACAATCTTGATATGCCAAAAACACTGATTGAGAGATTTGGACGGGCAGTCTGAAGAAGGTATTAGTTACTGTTGGCTACTATGCCTGTCAAGGATTGATGTCTAGCATGGGATGAATGCAGTTTACAATGATAATGGTGGCAGATTTGCACTTAAAAATTCTTTGTAACCTTTCACCATGTATGGTCATCTAAATTGTCGACTGTGCCTGTCAGATTTCATCACATAGCTAATGACCGAAGCTAGCATTAGCTCCAAGAACTGGATGGGACCATTGACTTTCAAATGTTTCCAAAGCGATTTTAAAACAAGACTGCTGCAAAAATGTTTTAAATATGCACTTCTTGATGACTACATATTTGATATCATGTTAAAAGACTACAGCAACATGTGAGCATCATTAGCAGGTGATGGTCTAACTCTTGTATTAAATATGCAAATAAAGAAAAGATGTGTTAAATTGTTCTAACATAGCCATGTGTGGGCGCTAGGCTCAAATACTTGTTCCTATTTTCACCCACTGATTATGTCACAAGAGATGAGGCTTTTAGGATGTTGACTTAGTGATGTGAAGTGTAACACCATACCAGGTAATGTTGTAAACTTCCCCAAAATTTCCACTAAACTTTTTAAAGAGAATCAGAGAATGACTGCAGAGAATCACTTCTCAAAGCTTCAGTATGTTTAGAAATCCAGGCCTGCTTATGATTGCTAAAATGTGATTGGTTTTACCTAAACTTTGTCAGCATCTAAGACCAGCTGACACACACCTGGAGACATAGTTAAACTAAAACTATGCAGGGTTGAGTTCTTTGAATGATAAGATGTATTTCAGTGTGTCTTCAGCACTTACCATGTACTCCATGTTGGAGGCAGGAGGGTGGACCTGACCCCGCAGCTTATTGTGCAAGTCCAGGATGAGGTGCATGTCTCCCTCACTGATGGCCCTCTTCCCTCTCGACCTGGCCCTCCACCACTCCTCATCCTTGTCCCTGTACTTGTCCAGGATGGACTCGAGTTGTGTGGAGTTGGTGAGGACCATGGCCAGAACAGTCTGGGTCAAACACAGAAACAAGCTCGCCACATTGACCCAGCCCAGGAAAGCAAGGGAGCTCTTCATGACGGGGATGATACTGCTGCTGAACGAAGAATACTTTCTGTTGTCTGCAAAACAGAGTGCATGTTCAGTCAGACTGTGCATATAAGAACAAAGTCTCCATGCGGCTGTTAATATGTGTTGTTGCACCACAGCTCATTATCAGCTCATCATTTGGACTAAGTATATGGACTGTGCAAATCCAGGAATTCACATCATGTATATATTAATTCTCTCCCTTTTTAACAAGCTCCCCTATGTCCCAAAGATACCTTGAATATATCCTCTGTCTCTGTCTAATAATGCTGTAATTATGGGAGGACGAAACTTCAAGCAGTAAGGCTCATACAGCTCTCAGCAGTCTGGGTGCATCTGCAGGTCACTGCATCACTACACACAGTAGGACCAGTGTAAACTGACTTTTCACACACTATGCTACAGAGGCAGAGATTTAGTGCACATGCATGAGTGACTTACTCTATGTGCAGACATGCACTGCAGGGAGGCAGCATTTTATTTTCTGTTATAAAAACATGTGTTGGATTTTTTTTTTTTTTCATGGACTCTTTTTAGTTTAACACAAAAACCAGATACAATAAAGTCTACAATTTACCTGATGATAATATTATAAAACTGATTCTAGTGATGCCTAAGGAATAAAAAGTGAGATATGGTCGCTATAAAGTGACAGACACATGCAGCCTCTACGTAATATTCTAGCTATTTTCATTGGGTAGCAATTTCTAGTAGCAGTTTACCTTTAAATTCCTCCAAACTGATCAAAATTGCAATATTCCAGATGCCAGGACGCCTTGAGATTATTGCAAAGTGACAATTTTCCAATCCAGGGAGTCTTTAATTCCTTCCATCACACAAAACGAGTGCAGACAGTCGGCTCTCCTTCAGACTGTACATCCACGCTGGAAGAAAGAGAGCTCAGAAATGTCTATAGGTACCTGTTGAATTCCTCAGGTCGCTCAGTGCGCTACTGGCTGCATTGGACCGCTGCTCATTTTGCGTTTATATGCCAAATTTGCGCTTAGCAACGCGCAGCGCAGAGGACCACGCCTCCTAAAACCCTCTTGCTCCCCCCTTTCACTGCACCCCCACCTAACAAACCCAAGACACACACACACACACACACACACACACACACACACACACACACACTCACTCACACACACACATAGAGGCCAGCAGGGATCTGTTGGAACTCCACGGATGATCTATTTGAAAAGGCACCTGATCGCACCAGAAGTGACGTGAGAGCAAACATGTGGATGTTGTGAGAACAGCCCACTCGTGTTACAAATATTGCACATTTTTCTATTTCCAATTTTTTTTCTTTGACAGGATGTCACAGCCAAAATTTGTTACTGGTACCTGCAAAAAGACTACCATTTTAAGATACAGTATAGGCTACATGAATGTACAGTAATAAGGTAAGATAAGGATTCCATCGAAGCAAACTTTTTAATTGAATTTAATTTTCAATTTAATTTCCGTTTAATTCAGCTTCATTGTCACATTTCATCAGTCATAGTGAAATGTATTTCTGTTCTCCACTCAACAATTTGTCCAATTAAAATAATGTAAAATAAAAATAAAAATGATAGAAAATATAAATAAGAATAATATAAAGTATAAATTCTGTAATAATAATAATAATAATAATAATAATAATAATAAAACAAAACAAAAAAGGCTAAATAAATAAATACAAAAAAATAAAATAAATAAAAATAAAAATCTAAATGGTACTAAATAAGTTATAACACTAAAAAATAATAGTAAATAAATAATTCTAATAAGACTAACAATAAAAAGTAAGAGGTATTTTAAGATGCAGTCACACTGTAACTTCAGAATTTTGATGATACACTGACTATTCTGGTGTATGGTGTCTCTGTCATTCGTAAGTCTGTCCTTGTACTATGAAAATTTGCGTTATACCTTCTGCAAGTACAGTATTGCAAGTAAGTAGTACTGTAAGTACATAATGCTTTGCAGCACTAAATCAGCACTAAATCAAACGCCACCAACTATTTCACTGATTTTTGTGAAACTGGATCATATTTTATGAAGAAAATGTTTTCTGGTTTTCCCTCTGATGTCTGATGATGAGATTTACAGAGATTCCTGATGGACAGTGAAGTAAACTGCTGCAAACTGTATCTGCTGCTAGCTAATGTTAGCTTAGTTTGTTAGCCGGGCTGCCCACACTGTGAGCTCAGAGCACTGTGGGAGTGTTATTGTTTGTACCACAGCCTTTTTAGACTACCAAGAAGAAGAAGAGGAGATTTTCAGGCCCTGTCATGCAAGAACCAGAGACAGGCAAGCAGGCAATGTAACCAGGCTCAGCAGCCTCTATAGACATACTGGCATCTGTGAAGAGACTGGAGAAGGAGAAGGAAACTAAGAAGACAACATGACAATGTGATTGTGCAAGAAGCCGTGAGATGAGTGACTTTTAGTGGTTAGTGAGAGCTTGGTGAAATAAAAGGCTGAAAGACAGACACTGAGCTGGGCTTCTTTTTGTTGGCCTGGTAAGTAATATTAGCTGGCTGCTATGTCTTGTGTTGTTGACTTTGCTTGATTTTTGGCTGTTAGCAAAGCTGTCGACTTGCTAGTTTTTGTTCATGTAATGTAATGTAATCAGAACAGTTACACATATACTTTTGCCTGTATTTATCACATATTTACAGTCATATTGCTAGCGGCAAATCACAAAAACATGGATTTCTGCACAGTGTTGCTTTCAGGAGGGTGCGTTCCCTGCTTCCACTATCAGCTCCTTAGTCTTCCTGATGTTCAGGTCAGGTCCTCCACTTCCTTCAGAATGATCATTTTATTGTTTTCAGTCATCAGGCCAGCCACAGCTGTATCATCAGCAAACTTGATGATGGTCTGTATCTACTTGATGGAGTCAAAAGTGGCAGAGGACTCAAACACAGCCCTGGGGATCTCCGATGTTAAAGATGCAGGAGGCTGAGGTGTGTCTGCCCACCCTCACCACCTGGTGTCTGCCCATCAGGAAGTCAAGGATCCACATGCACAGTGTGTATTTAATCTCAGGTCCTTGAGCTTTGCAACCACTCTGAAGGGGAAATCCCGAACTATAATCAATGAACAGCCATACACATATCTCCCTTTCATGTCCAGGTGAGATACAGTGATGTGGAGTATGTGGGTTCTGGCATCTTCTGTTAAACGGTTAGGACAGTAAGCAAACTGTAGTGAGCGTGCCGTGCACTGAGGAGCAGATGTAATCTTTGACCAGCCGCTAAAAGCACTTTATCACTACAGAGGAGAGTGCCAGTGGGCGATCGTCATTCAGGCAGATTGGACTTGTTTTCTTGGACATGGGAATGAATGGGTATGACAGACTTAGCCAAGGGCAGGTTTATTATCACTGTGAACTGGCGCTAGTTGGTCGGCACAAAGTTTGAGGATTTGCCCACTGATACAATCTGGTCCTGCCGCCGATCTGGTGTTCAAATGTTGGAAAGCACTCCTGATGTCATGCTCAGACGGAGTGACACATGTGTAAGGTGTCCAGCAAGTAAGTTCTGACATGTATTGCCTCAAGTTGTATCAATAGTGTAGTCATCTTCTATGGTATCACTACATGTATTCTACAGGAACACAGTTTGCCAGTGACAAGTAGAAAAGAGTGACTATATTTTCTACTATGACCTAGTGCAATATAATATAGTAATATTTGTTTCTGTGCTTTTTGCACACATTGACTAAACATCCCGTTCATGAGCACATGTGAGCGCTGTATTTCTTTTCTTGTCTGAGATCACACCTGGCTTTCTGCTGTGTGTGTGAAGCAGCAGCAGGGTGGCCAGTATTTCCCTGTGACATGACCACAAAGCACTGATTCATCTGCCTTTACATACACAGAACATTTGTGAAGGTTTGTGTGTGTTTGCTCTCTCTCTGCTTCTTCTACTCTGGCTGTTCAGCACAAAGAAAATGATTTCTTTAAATTGTCTTCAAGGTGCAAAGATAAATACGAATATATAAAATAATGCAAATAAAACACTATAGTTCAACTCCTCTCAGACATACTCATGTTTGTCATTTACAAAACTGGTTTCATTCAGGTCAGCCTTATATGCAGACAGTCACCAGATTCAGTCCTTATTTCATTTATTTAATATTTAAAATGAGTGACTACTTTGTGTGCCAGGTAACATTTATATGCTTTGGTGAATTTGTAGAATGATATAAGGATATTTTCAACAAACATCTTCTTCTACAAGTATATGCTGCCCCCTCATGGATAAAGAGGGGACTTTCATAACTGGAGCCATCAGAAAACTACAGTATCAGTGATCAGTTTAAGCTGAGTCATGAAACCAGTAGTTGTGTCCATCACCCGATAGTCTTAAAGAAAAGAAAGATAGTTTTCTTACATATTCATGATTCATGGAATACTTCAACTGTCTAACTGTTGCTCTGCCATAGCATTACAAGCATGAATTTCTTCACTGGATGCATTAACTTTTTGAATGTTTTTTGTCATGAGGTTGCCAGGGATGCTAGACAAAAATGCAAGATAGTTTTATTTAAACTGTGGTTACAGTATGCACCACACTCTAAAACCACAAATTGTTGTTTCTAGATTTCTGTTTATTTTTGGATTGATCAAGCAAGAAATTATGTGTTAGAAAGTGAGCTCTAGACGTGGTTTAAGGTGGATTTTCTTTCTCTCCAGTTCTAGTTCTTATGCTAAGCTAAGTTGATCGGCTGCTGGCTGTAACTTCATATTTAGCATACAGATACAAGAGTGATATTAATTTCCTCATCTAACTCTGAACATGAAAGTGAATACTTTCCAAAATGTTGATCTCTTTTGAATATTTGTGTTACTGTTTTAGTTTAACCCAAAATAAATACAAGTTTGAGGTCACAACTAGAAAGCAAAAATGTCTGTCAGCTGGGAATCTTTGATGTCATATGCCCAGAAGTCACACTAAAAATAAGCTGTCTATCACATGCCCCTATCACTGTTGGGAAAATGTTATTGCATACATCAATACTGGAGTTTCTGCACTTTTGGTCTTTCCTAGCAAACATTGGTCAGACGATGAAGTTTTGCACAGGGCCTGAAGTGGTCCTGACAAGAAGACCAAAATTGTGACATTCACAAAAAACTGAAATGATGAAAGTCAAATAAGACAGTAAACAGAAAACAGTACATACTGTAACTTATTGTTTGAAAGCAGATGGTCTCTCTTTCTATTTGTCTTGTCCAATAATGTAATTTAGCCCAGACTTCAAAAACCATTAAAATACTTCTCACAACTGTGTTGTGTAATACATGCATGCCATCAGGTTCACCATTTTAATTTCACGTGTTTGCATGCTAATATTTGCTCTTTGCTAATTTAGCCATAAAACAGTCTAATGTACAATTTATCCTTAGTGGAACATTAAAACATGTACTGAATGTAAAGTCATAATATTCCTATCTCTACACAATAAATGTTGACAACACTTTAACAACGTATTTTCAACACATCAAAAGTCATGTATATTTGAAGTAGCTGGCTTTCCATTATATTTGTAAGCATTGTCTGTCTGTTGTTGTGTGGTGCTGAACAGGTAGTCTCCCATGGGTCTTTGAGGGCTTCAACAAAACAGCTGTTTGATTTAGACAATTTAGCAAGAATAATGCACATTACAACCTTATCTGACATTTATGTCTGCTGATAATCTTTCCTGCTTCTCTCTGTCTGTCTTTTTTTGCAAATTTGTTAGTCAGTGTGTCATCATGATTTGGAAATATGGGGAACAGATCAAACATTATGCAAGACACAGATGACTTGTGCGGAGATAATCAGGTAAATAATTAACATCATGATCACACTGTGTCTTTATTAAGGATGTTCAGGGACAGCCTGCTAGGTATTGCTGTCTTGTTAAATCTTTTTCTCACAGATCACTGATAGTTATTTTCTGACAAATTCACGTCAGGATGGAAAGTATCTGCGTGGTTGACAACATAGGCCCTCTGGCTTCTCTTGCTCGAGATGTCTGCCCCTTCCCAAACTACAGCCCCAATCCTCTTTTTGTCAATATGCTGTCTCTCAACTCTTCTCTTCACCTCAGGAAGCACTATATGGAGGTGCAGTCCTCCCTGACGCCCAAGCAGCTGGAGGACTTCACCCAGGGCCTGAGAAGAACTTTTGGCAAGGAGGGCAAGGTCACTCTTGGCGGAGTGGGGGTAGTGGCTCTGTCCCTGGCTGTGCTGTTTGACATGCTTGCTAAACAGGCAAAAGGAGAATGCTTGTCAGACTCAGGGCCCATTCCAGGTTTATTCATCAAAAACCAGAGAGGATACTACCCTCCACATGTCTACACAGTCAGTGAGTACCTGAGGCTGGTACCCCATATTGCAAACAGCCCCACAATAATGAAAGAGGAGACAGAGAGGTACATACTGCAATGTGTATTTGTCTACATGTGCTCTATAGAATCAGTTTGCCAACATTGAATGTGTGTACTCTTTGTCAGTTTGTGTGAATTCATTGTCTTTTTTTTCCAAGGTACTTAAAACAGTTAAGACTTGATGACCAATCTATGGGGAGTTTGGGAGAAACCAACACAGTCCCAATAAACGAAGATGTCACTGTACTAAATTGGATTCTGGGAAAGTGGTTTGCAGACAGTTTGCAGATTCACCTCCTCCGCATCAAAAACGATACAGCTGACAAGATGATCAGTTCTAAGGGAACACGGCCAGCTGTTTTCATCTGTAAGCTCAACTGTGATCCAAATGCAGCAGACAAACTTTTTTTGGCTGAAGTTAACAAATCTGACAGCTGCATTCAAGAAGTTTTTAAAAGACACATGACAAATATAGGAAAGCCACGGCTGCTCCAGGTTGCCCAGACAGAATGGCTATACACCATTTTTGACCTCTCAGAATCACTTGGAAATATGAATGATTTAATGATTGCTCAAAGAGATGATTTTGACCTGAAGGCCAATGGACTTGGAAAATGGGCAGAGTAGTTCACGGTTCAACATGAAACTAGTGAAATATAGGAAGCCACATTAGTTACTGATAAAATGACACAAGGTTAACTATGTAACATGGGATGAAAAGTAAGAATATGATCAGTCATGTGGCTTTAGATATACTGTATCAGATATATTAAGTGGACATAGGTCAGTGTGATCAGTCTTTTTCCCCCCTTACTTTCTTAATATGTGTTTTTGTTTGAGGCCATTTTGTGTTTTGAACTTTTGTTAATAATTGCCAGTTTAATGAATTTGTATGTTCTGAGTCACAGTGTTGCTCCAGCTACTGTCTGAGTGATATTTGTAGTTATCAGTGGTTTTAAAACCCAGGAAATGACGACTGATGTCTATGTATGTGACATGTGTAGGTATTAACTGTATGTCTAGTATAATTTTCAATGTGTCAATAAATTTATATTTGAAGTTATGATCGTCTTCTGTGTTCAGAAAGTGAAAGAAATCACGGACATCCTGAGTAATAATGCTAATGCCATTGTCAGTCTGTCAGTCAGTCCACCACTTTGGTTTATATATCAACAAAATAACAACTAATGGATGAATGAAACTTTGTACAGATATCTTTTATCCCCAGAGAATTAACCCCACTGACTTTGGTGACCTTATTTTTCACCAAGCACCACCAGCAGGTTGACATTTTTTATGATTTAGTTAAAGGTCCAGACTCTATTGCAGAAATGTAAAATAATATTCATACCAGTGATCATGGCGGGAATGATTGGGTCTGTAAATAGTATACACAGCACAGTCTACATCTGCTCTATATGAAACAGATTCTGATATCATTTCTGTCATGATCTGGTCCAATATCAGTAAAATTCAATTGAATTAGTGGATAATAACAGAAAATAAGAATAGTTATCCCAAGAGTCTGATAGTGTCATTTGTAGTTATCAGTGGTTTTATAATTCAGGATGTGACAAGTGATTTCTATGTATGTGATATATGTAGATACAAACTGTGAACTATAAACTATAAACTATAAACTCAGTGTTTCAATAAATTTACATTTGAAGTTACATTTGAAAAATCAGAGATGTCCTGAGTAACAATGCCAATGCCAATATCAGTCTACTATTGACCTTTTCCCTCAAGCACCACCAGCTGGGTGATACTTTTGCTTTTTAGTTGTAGGTGTATCACATTTATGAGGCTCTATTTACAGAAATGTATATTTGTAAGTATGTTTTTAATAGGGTATAATCACCTGAAAAGAAGAATAGTTGTGATTTCAGCTAAAAGGGGTATAACCTGTGGCGTCCCGCAAGGTTCCATTTTAGGTCTTATTCTGTTCAACATTTATATGCTACCACTTGGCAAAATCATCATCCTTAATTGCTTAGTGGAAATAAATGACTGGATGGCCTACAATTTTCTACAACTCAATCAGGATAAGACAGAAATAATAATATTCAGGCCTAAAGATCAGAGAGAACACTTTTCTCAACACCTTCGGTCCCTGGCTCTTCAGACAAAAGTCCAGGTCAGAACCCTGGGAATAATTTTAGATTCTGACCTCAACTTTGAGGCTTATAACAGCCTCAAAGGCTCAAAACAAAACCAAAACGTAATCTTAACATTTTAGAAATATCGCCAAAGTCAGATCTCTCCTCAATCAGGCTGACACAGAAAAAAACAATTCATGTACATACATGAATAACATACATATTTACACATATAGGTCCTTAGATACACAGGTAATATATCTGACAAGTATAGGAGACAAAAGGTTCCTGGTGTTTACAGTTAACATTTAGCTGTCTTGAGATACACAACCATCTATATTACAAAAAATAAAGGTCCACCTTTTCTTTCATCTCAGTTATAATTTATTCATCCATCCAGACCCTTTCAGCTGTTATTTTCTCTGCTGGTGCAGAAGACTCCCCTCACACATGGCAAACCTTATACTCATACCTCGTACTGGCTGTTACTCCAGGCTGGTGCATTTCTTTCCATAATGGACACTGAGACTTTGCTATCATAGCTGCAATCAGTAGTGGTACTGTTAGGCTCTCTAAATAGAAGAGCTGATGGTATGGGACAAAATGTACAGCAGTTGAAAATTTGGCACCATCCACAGGGAGTTTGGGGAATGCTCGGGCATCTGGTTGACATGATTGTGGCCATACAGATACAAGAGTGATATTAATTTCCTCATCTAACTCTGAACATGAAAGTGAATACTCTTCAAAATGTTGATCTCTTTTGAATATTTGTGTTGCTGTTTTAGTTTAACCTAAAATAAATACAAGTTTGATCACAGGTCAGAACTAGAAAGTCAAAATGTCTGTCAGCTTTCATGTACTTTAAGGTCATATGACCAGAAGTCACACTAAAAGTAAACTGTCTGTCTATCACATGCCCCTATCACTGTTGGGAAAATGTTATTGCATACATCAATACTGGAGTTTCTGCACTTTTGGTCTTTCCTAGCAAACATTGGTCAGACGATGAAGTTTTGCACAGGGCCTGAAGTGGTCCTGACAAGAAGACCAAAATTGTGACATTCACAAAAAACTGAAATGATGAAAGTCAAATAAGACAGTAAACAGAAAACAGTACATACTGTAACTTATTGTTTGAAAGCAGATGGTCTCTCTTTCTATTTGTCTTGTCCAATAATGTAATTTAGCCCAGACTTCAAAAACCATTAAAATACTTCTCACAACTGTGTTGTGTAATACATGCATGCCATCAGGTTCACCATTTTAATTTCACGTGTTTGCATGCTAATATTTGCTCTTTGCTAATTTAGCCATAAAACAGTCTAATGTACAATTTATCCTTAGTGGAACATTAAAACATGTACTGAATGTAAAGTCATAATATTCCTATCTCTACACAATAAATGTTGACAACACTTTAACAACGTATTTTCAACACATCAAAAGTCATGTATATTTGAAGTAGCTGGCTTTCCATTATATTTGTAAGCATTGTCTGTCTGTTGTTGTGTGGTGCTGAACAGGTAGTCTCCCATGGGTCTTTGAGGGCTTCAACAAAACAGCTGTTTGATTTAGACAATTTAGCAAGAATAATGCACATTACAACCTTATCTGACATTTATGTCTGCTGATAATCTTTCCTGCTTCTCTCTGTCTGTCTTTTTTTGCAAATTTGTTAGTCAGTGTGTCATCATGATTTGGAAATATGGGGAACAGATCAAACATTATGCAAGACACAGATGACTTGTGCGGAGATAATCAGGTAAATAATTAACATCATGATCACACTGTGTCTTTATTAAGGATGTTCAGGGACAGCCTGCTAGGTATTGCTGTCTTGTTAAATCTTTTTCTCACAGATCACTGATAGTTATTTTCTGACAAATTCACGTCAGGATGGAAAGTATCTGCGTGGTTGACAACATAGGCCCTCTGGCTTCTCTTGCTCGAGATGTCTGCCCCTTCCCAAACTACAGCCCCAATCCTCTTTTTGTCAATATGCTGTCTCTCAACTCTTCTCTTCACCTCAGGAAGCACTATATGGAGGTGCAGTCCTCCCTGACGCCCAAGCAGCTGGAGGACTTCACCCAGGGCCTGAGAAGAACTTTTGGCAAGGAGGGCAAGGTCACTCTTGGCGGAGTGGGGGTAGTGGCTCTGTCCCTGGCTGTGCTGTTTGACATGCTTGCTAAACAGGCAAAAGGAGAATGCTTGTCAGACTCAGGGCCCATTCCAGGTTTATTCATCAAAAACCAGAGAGGATACTACCCTCCACATGTCTACACAGTCAGTGAGTACCTGAGGCTGGTACCCCATATTGCAAACAGCCCCACAATAATGAAAGAGGAGACAGAGAGGTACATACTGCAATGTGTATTTGTCTACATGTGCTCTATAGAATCAGTTTGCCAACATTGAATGTGTGTACTCTTTGTCAGTTTGTGTGAATTCATTGTCTTTTTTTTCCAAGGTACTTAAAACAGTTAAGACTTGATGACCAATCTATGGGGAGTTTGGGAGAAACCAACACAGTCCCAATAAACGAAGATGTCACTGTACTAAATTGGATTCTGGGAAAGTGGTTTGCAGACAGTTTGCAGATTCACCTCCTCCGCATCAAAAACGATACAGCTGACAAGATGATCAGTTCTAAGGGAACACGGCCAGCTGTTTTCATCTGTAAGCTCAACTGTGATCCAAATGCAGCAGACAAACTTTTTTTGGCTGAAGTTAACAAATCTGACAGCTGCATTCAAGAAGTTTTTAAAAGACACATGACAAATATAGGAAAGCCACGGCTGCTCCAGGTTGCCCAGACAGAATGGCTATACACCATTTTTGACCTCTCAGAATCACTTGGAAATATGAATGATTTAATGATTGCTCAAAGAGATGATTTTGACCTGAAGGCCAATGGACTTGGAAAATGGGCAGAGTAGTTCACGGTTCAACATGAAACTAGTGAAATATAGGAAGCCACATTAGTTACTGATAAAATGACACAAGGTTAACTATGTAACATGGGATGAAAAGTAAGAATATGATCAGTCATGTGGCTTTAGATATACTGTATCAGATATATTAAGTGGACATAGGTCAGTGTGATCAGTCTTTTTCCCCCCTTACTTTCTTAATATGTGTTTTTGTTTGAGGCCATTTTGTGTTTTGAACTTTTGTTAATAATTGCCAGTTTAATGAATTTGTATGTTCTGAGTCACAGTGTTGCTCCAGCTACTGTCTGAGTGATATTTGTAGTTATCAGTGGTTTTAAAACCCAGGAAATGACGACTGATGTCTATGTATGTGACATGTGTAGGTATTAACTGTATGTCTAGTATAATTTTCAATGTGTCAATAAATTTATATTTGAAGTTATGATCGTCTTCTGTGTTCAGAAAGTGAAAGAAATCACGGACATCCTGAGTAATAATGCTAATGCCATTGTCAGTCTGTCAGTCAGTCCACCACTTTGGTTTATATATCAACAAAATAACAACTAATGGATGAATGAAACTTTGTACAGATATCTTTTATCCCCAGAGAATTAACCCCACTGACTTTGGTGACCTTATTTTTCACCAAGCACCACCAGCAGGTTGACATTTTTTATGATTTAGTTAAAGGTCCAGACTCTATTGCAGAAATGTAAAATAATATTCATACCAGTGATCATGGCGGGAATGATTGGGTCTGTAAATAGTATACACAGCACAGTCTACATCTGCTCTATATGAAACAGATTCTGATATCATTTCTGTCATGATCTGGTCCAATATCAGTAAAATTCAATTGAATTAGTGGATAATAACAGAAAATAAGAATAGTTATCCCAAGAGTCTGATAGTGTCATTTGTAGTTATCAGTGGTTTTATAATTCAGGATGTGACAAGTGATTTCTATGTATGTGATATATGTAGATACAAACTGTGAACTATAAACTATAAACTATAAACTCAGTGTTTCAATAAATTTACATTTGAAGTTACATTTGAAAAATCAGAGATGTCCTGAGTAACAATGCCAATGCCAATATCAGTCTACTATTGACCTTTTCCCTCAAGCACCACCAGCTGGGTGATACTTTTGCTTTTTAGTTGTAGGTGTATCACATTTATGAGGCTCTATTTACAGAAATGTATATTTGTAAGTATGTTTTTAATAGGGTATAATCACCTGAAAAGAAGAATAGTTGTGATTTCAGCTAAAAGGGGTATAACCTGTGGCGTCCCGCAAGGTTCCATTTTAGGTCTTATTCTGTTCAACATTTATATGCTACCACTTGGCAAAATCATCATCCTTAATTGCTTAGTGGAAATAAATGACTGGATGGCCTACAATTTTCTACAACTCAATCAGGATAAGACAGAAATAATAATATTCAGGCCTAAAGATCAGAGAGAACACTTTTCTCAACACCTTCGGTCCCTGGCTCTTCAGACAAAAGTCCAGGTCAGAACCCTGGGAATAATTTTAGATTCTGACCTCAACTTTGAGGCTTATAACAGCCTCAAAGGCTCAAAACAAAACCAAAACGTAATCTTAACATTTTAGAAATATCGCCAAAGTCAGATCTCTCCTCAATCAGGCTGACACAGAAAAAAACAATTCATGTACATACATGAATAACATACATATTTACACATATAGGTCCTTAGATACACAGGTAATATATCTGACAAGTATAGGAGACAAAAGGTTCCTGGTGTTTACAGTTAACATTTAGCTGTCTTGAGATACACAACCATCTATATTACAAAAAATAAAGGTCCACCTTTTCTTTCATCTCAGTTATAATTTATTCATCCATCCAGACCCTTTCAGCTGTTATTTTCTCTGCTGGTGCAGAAGACTCCCCTCACACATGGCAAACCTTATACTCATACCTCGTACTGGCTGTTACTCCAGGCTGGTGCATTTCTTTCCATAATGGACACTGAGACTTTGCTATCATAGCTGCAATCAGTAGTGGTACTGTTAGGCTCTCTAAATAGAAGAGCTGATGGTATGGGACAAAATGTACAGCAGTTGAAAATTTGGCACCATCCACAGGGAGTTTGGGGAATGCTCGGGCATCTGGTTGACATGATTGTGGCCATACAGATACAAGAGTGATATTAATTTCCTCATCTAACTCTGAACATGAAAGTGAATACTCTTCAAAATGTTGATCTCTTTTGAATATTTGTGTTGCTGTTTTAGTTTAACCTAAAATAAATACAAGTTTGATCACAGGTCAGAACTAGAAAGTCAAAATGTCTGTCAGCTTTCATGTACTTTAAGGTCATATGACCAGAAGTCACACTAAAAGTAAACTGTCTGTCTATCACATGCCCCTATCACTGTTGGGAAAATGTTATTGCATACATCAATACTGGAGTTTCTGCACTTTTGGTCTTTCCTAGCAAACATTGGTCAGACGATGAAGTTTTGCACAGGGCCTGAAGTGGTCCTGACAAGAAGACCAAAATTGTGACATTCACAAAAAACTGAAATGATGAAAGTCAAATAAGACAGTAAACAGAAAACAGTACATACTGTAACTTATTGTTTGAAAGCAGATGGTCTCTCTTTCTATTTGTCTTGTCCAATAATGTAATTTAGCCCAGACTTCAAAAACCATTAAAATACTTCTCACAACTGTGTTGTGTAATACATGCATGCCATCAGGTTCACCATTTTAATTTCACGTGTTTGCATGCTAATATTTGCTCTTTGCTAATTTAGCCATAAAACAGTCTAATGTACAATTTATCCTTAGTGGAACATTAAAACATGTACTGAATGTAAAGTCATAATATTCCTATCTCTACACAATAAATGTTGACAACACTTTAACAACGTATTTTCAACACATCAAAAGTCATGTATATTTGAAGTAGCTGGCTTTCCATTATATTTGTAAGCATTGTCTGTCTGTTGTTGTGTGGTGCTGAACAGGTAGTCTCCCATGGGTCTTTGAGGGCTTCAACAAAACAGCTGTTTGATTTAGACAATTTAGCAAGAATAATGCACATTACAACCTTATCTGACATTTATGTCTGCTGATAATCTTTCCTGCTTCTCTCTGTCTGTCTTTTTTTGCAAATTTGTTAGTCAGTGTGTCATCATGATTTGGAAATATGGGGAACAGATCAAACATTATGCAAGACACAGATGACTTGTGCGGAGATAATCAGGTAAATAATTAACATCATGATCACACTGTGTCTTTATTAAGGATGTTCAGGGACAGCCTGCTAGGTATTGCTGTCTTGTTAAATCTTTTTCTCACAGATCACTGATAGTTATTTTCTGACAAATTCACGTCAGGATGGAAAGTATCTGCGTGGTTGACAACATAGGCCCTCTGGCTTCTCTTGCTCGAGATGTCTGCCCCTTCCCAAACTACAGCCCCAATCCTCTTTTTGTCAATATGCTGTCTCTCAACTCTTCTCTTCACCTCAGGAAGCACTATATGGAGGTGCAGTCCTCCCTGACGCCCAAGCAGCTGGAGGACTTCACCCAGGGCCTGAGAAGAACTTTTGGCAAGGAGGGCAAGGTCACTCTTGGCGGAGTGGGGGTAGTGGCTCTGTCCCTGGCTGTGCTGTTTGACATGCTTGCTAAACAGGCAAAAGGAGAATGCTTGTCGGACTCAGGGCCCATTCCAGGTTTATTCATCAAAAACCAGAGAGGATACTACCCTCCACATGTCTACACAGTCAGTGAGTACCTGAGGCTGGTACCCCATATTGCAAACAGCCCCACAAGAATGAGACAGGAGACAGAGAGGTACGTACTGCAATGTGTATTTGTCTACATGTGCTCTATAAAATCAGTTTGCCAACATTGAATGCGTGTACTCTATGTCAGTTTGTGTGAATTCATTTCTGTTTTTCTTTCCAAGGTACGTTGAACAGTTAAAACTTGATGACCAATCTTTCAGCAAACTGGGAGAAAACCACACAGTACCATTAGAAGACACCACAATCTTTAACATGATAACGGGACACTTTTTTTGGAGCCATCTGAATCTTCACCTCCTGCGCATAACCAATGGTACAGCTGATGTGACACAGCGTATTGACGCCAGACATAATCATGGTGATGTGTTGATGAATTTCAACTGTAACCTAGAGACATTTGACAAAGAATTTCTAGCAGCATTACGAAAATCTGACAACGACACCCAAGAAGCTTTTAAAATATGCACAGATGGTGCTAGGACACCGGAATCATGGCTCCAGTATTTTCTTTTTCTAGATATGATGAACATTTTGACTCTCCTAGCTCCAAGTAACGATGCTAATTCAATAATTGCTCAAAGAGAAAACTTTGACCTGAAGGCCAACGCACTCGGAAAATGGGACAAGTAATTCACTGGTCAGTTTTCCACATACAAAATCAAGATCAGATATAAGATATCAGATCTAATCATTCTATCATTCATTGTAATTCATTGTCATTTTATCATTCATTGTAATTGTACAATATGTTTGTGTTGATTTGTTCTGTACACGTGACATCCATTGCATGTCTGTCCGTCCTGGGAGAGGGATCCCTCCTCTGTGGCTCTTCCTGAGGTTTCTTCCACCTCTTTTCCCTGTTAAAAGGATTTTTTGTGGTTTTTCTCACTCGAACTGAGGGTCTAAGGACAGAGGGTGTCACTCCCTGTACAGATTGTAAAGCTCTCTGAGGCAAAATGTGTTTTGTGACTTTGAGCTATACAAATAATATTTGATTTGATTTGATATATCAGAGTGCCACATGAAACTAGAAATACGAGTCTGAATGTGATCTGTCATGTGGTTTGCATGTTGTCTGATTTTTTTTCCCCCTTACTTTCTTAATTTTCTTAATTTTATGTTTTGAGCTTTTGTGATTGTTATCAGTGGTTTTAAAATACAGGAAATGACAAATGATGTCTTTGTATGTGACATGTGTAGGTAATAACTGTATGTCTACTATGATTTTCAACGTGTCAATAAATTTACCATCTATTCTGTGTTGGTTTACATTTCTCCTTTTTAGCTAAATATGTCAACAACCACTCAGTGAATAACTATGAAATTTGATGCAGGCATTCATGTTCTCCTCCAAATGAATTAGAATACACCATCAGCTATATATTTAATTAGCACTAAATAGTCCTGTATACCCCAAGAGAGCTGTTTGGCTACAGATGTACTTTTGTTGTCCCACAATTTCTTTATTCATTTTATGAATGAATGTATGTATGATGAATGTATGAATATATTCATAGGTAAATGCATAACTTACTTGAACATACATGAATACATACTGAGAGAGTAGATGCGTCCCAGTGTTAAAATTTTCTCTTACTCCATACTCCATTCCTTACTTATACTAATGCATCACACTTGACCCCCTTTTACTGATGTGTTTCCCACAGAGCTAAACTCCACTTTAGGCATTGTTACTATTGAACTGAAGCTTTGATAGTGGGGCTGACTGTGTAACTCCTTGGATAGCAAATGATACACACGCAAAAGATGCATACACACACACACACACACACACAAACAAACATGTCAGTTTTTAGTTGCCTGGCCCACTTTAAATGGGCACAGCATTGTCAATGACCGTATATCTTCTGAGAGGATTAATGCAGCCTAAAGGTGGAGAAAAAAAACTGTGAAGGCTTGTGGCGGACAGCTGCGTAATCCTTTGAGCTCTCAGGGAGACAGAGAGACAGGGATGAAAATGTTGAAGTCTTTGCACTTGGATTTGGCGCATTTTGTCAGGAACTGATGGGCTGAGGAACATTTGTATCTAATAATGGGACATTTAGTCAAGTCTATTTTGTGGCAATAGTTAAGATAGAATTACCAATCCTCGGGGAACAGAAATGGTGCACAAAATTCTGCTGCCCATCGGTAAGTTTACAGCTGTTGACATATTTCATATAAATATACATTTATAGATGCATCAAATATGATGTGTTTATGGGATGTTTCTGCCTTCTGCTTTTAGCTTTAGCAGCAAGCCTCATCTCTCCTGGGCTGTCTGGTGCCTCAGCGACCAAAACAAAAGCTCAAGGTATCACCTCCTGAGTCACTGTTTATTCTTCACTATTAACAGTTCTAAGAGCTATTTTCTGTTGTAGCACATCAATAGAGCACTGTGCCAGTAAGCAATATAGATTACTTATGGATGTTAATGAGTTTGATTTTGTCTTGATTAATGGCCATTGATTGGAATTAATGGTTTTCATAATAACTAAATCATGTATTATTATTATTATTATTATTATTATTATGTCAATTTCATCTTCTTTAATGTGTTTTCTATTTTATATATAATTGAATATCTCTTTTTCATTCTAAATCATTAAAAATCATATTTTCTGTCAATACTCATTTGTTGCAGGCCCATTTCATTATTCTAACTCACTATACTATAGTGAGTGTGATAATAGCTCTTTGTCTGATCTAAAGTACTATAATCCAGTTATGATGTCAAATTAGATCTAACCCTATATCTAATTACTGTAGGCCGATAGATCAGCAACACTAGAGAATTGCAGCCAGCTCATCCTCTTCTCAAATGGGAAAGACATTACTAGACAAAACAAACCAAAACAAACAATAAAAAATATTATATATATATATATATATATACATATATATATATATATATATATATAATTTTTTTTTTTTTTTTTTTTTTTCTGTTTGTCTCAATGTGTATGGCTTGCTTGATTATATGTGTTGGCTTCATGATTTTTAGAAAGACCACAACCTGATAAAACCAGCTTCATGTACTGAATAAACACACTATATTTAATTGAATTAAAATGAACAATTCTGGAATGTTTTATTTACTTTACTATCACTATAAATTAGAATACAATAATGCTGGTCTGTCTGTACCATGTCTATTTGTATATTCAGTAAAGAACAACTCAGGTGTGACACCAGCTGGGCAGTGTGGAACCTGGATAAAGGAGCCTGATGGAGGGTATTTCACCTCTCCCAACTACCCTGAAAAGTACCCACCTGAGAGGGAATGTGTCTATATCATAGAAGGTGAGGGTCTCTTACACTCTGACACACTTTCCATCCCTCCTGTTTCACCTCCTCTGTTCCAGTCTCGCCTCATCTCAAACTCTTTTCCCCCTCCAGCTGCTCCCCGTCAGTGCATCGACTTATTCTTTGATGAAAAGTATTCGATAGAGCCATCCTGGGAGTGCAAGTTTGACCACATCGAGGTACGTGATGGGCCCTTCGGTTTCTCACCCATCATTGGTCGCTACTGTGGGCAGGAAAGCCCGGCATATGTCCGTTCAAGTGGGAGGTACCTGTACATCAAGTTCGTGGCTGATGGTGAACTGGAGGCCATTGGTTTCTCCGCCCGGTATAACTTCACACAAGGTGAGTGATTATATTGGCCTTAAAACACACAATATGTCATTTCTACTGCTATGGCTGTCTCACATCAAAACCACAGAAAAGAAAAGAAAGCAGCGTGGGATCATGAGGGTTGTCACCTTCATTGTTGTTGTCTACCATTGCCGATGAAAATGTACCTAACGTGACTCAAGCAGTATGTATGGAATCATTAAAGTTTTATTCCTCTTTAGGTACATTTGCCGACTTCCTTTCTCATTCTCTGATGTATCATGAAGGGTCTACACACTTTACTACACAATACATCCACTTTGCTACAGGACTGAGATGACTGCCTGGATTAACATACTTTTAACACAAACCATGAAATGTCTGTGCCTAAATCTAACCAAACTGTGACCGTTTCGAGGGTGTGTCATGTAGTAGGCGTGTCATGTAGCCCTGTAAACATGCTATGGATCTGCAGCTTCTACTTGGAACTATTTGTTCACCTCCAAGTCATAGCAATGAAAGGGGGTAACGCGGATATGACTACAATGACAGGTGACTAAATCAAATGTACCTTTACCTTGGCTGAACTTCACTATTTCTCTGATTTTGAACATTGTTGGAAACATTTGCAATAATGTGAGTACACACTCAACAAAATATATGTTAGAGGTCTAGACTGCTTTTATCAATTTTAATATTACATTCACCTTTGAAGCTACATTATCAGAAGTGGGCAAGTGAAAGGAGTTGCTTGTCTTGATGAATGTCCATAGAATTATTAGTTGACCCTGATGTTCCCCTCAGCAAAGCGTTTAGCTTCTTCCAGTTTTGTTTTATTTTTCCACAAAACTCTCAATAAACCCACTGTACACTACTTGCCCAGCGCCAAATGAGAGACAGGCAAATTTAGAAAAAATATGCAACTATATGTTGTCACTGTTTTCCAAAAAATTGGTCAAAAAAATCAATTAATGCATCTTTAAAGCAATATTGCATAGAATTTGGTTTACTTTTGCAATTTAGTGTCCCCAGTTTCAGAGTACAATACCACTGTACATATGGACAGCTATACACATGATGAGGGGTGGGATGATTATATTACTTATGATCAAAAACTAGTGAGTGGATCCCTTTGCTAACGGCAAGCAAGTGCAACAACACAAGACACTACTGAACATAACCATAATCCATGAAGCTTTCACAACTTCATGGACTAATGAGAATACTATGGGTCACTATGTTGCATTAAATCTTGTCCCAGTGTAACAAGTCCAAATTAAAAGATAAAATATGTGTGTGCCTCTAAAATATCACATACTATCAGAAGGATATTGAAAATAAATCTGCGTCATGACCTGGCAACACTGTAGTTAAAGTTAAGTTAGGTTTAGGTACAAAACAATGTGGTTAGATTTTGAGAATATAAATACTTTATTCTGTAAGAACGTCACATAAGCATATTTTTCCTGAGGGAACAGTTTTCCTAGACTCTCCCCCTGAAAAGTGAAAAATACAGACTATATAATAATTTAACTGTATAACAATAATAATTTATTCCATGTATTTTTGCATTTTTTTCTATTGTTATTCTTCTGTGATACCAGCCGCATCTCCTTTCATCTGCACTCTCTCCCAATCTGCTGATGTGCTGTGAGTTTTACATTGTTGGCTACCTCTTTTGCACAGTCCCTCCAAAAACACATGCACATGGCAACTTTAACAGTGGCCTGATGGCATGCTGCTGGGAATATACTCTCATGCACATACATACACATGCACATACATACACACACACATGCACACACATCCATACACACACACACACACCAGTTAATCAAAGCTTGTCTTCAGGGAAATACAGCTTGTCAGCGCTGAGCCGAAGTAACAGCTTAAGGGAGCCTGAGACAGATTTTATGGACCACCTACACTGACGAGGGACCAAATTTAATCTGCATCCTTCTGTCCATCCAGCCTTTTCTCCTTTTTTTCTCAACATGAATGAGCCTTTATACACTATGTTTATATTCCACACAGGATGTTTCAGTTTTTCAGACACCAGTCCTGTGAGTCCATCTCCCGCAGCCTAGTTTTTAAGTTGCTGGGGGTTTTGAGGATGTTTGCCTGCATGTTAGGGCTTTGTACTATTTTGAAAACATCACACACAATTTGTATTTTTTTTAAGGTAAGGTATGGTCAGTGTACCCTCTAGTATTATCACTGTAGTCTGTATTTATATATTCAGTAGTAGAAACACATGACTTTTTCCTCCTCCTAAAAAAACAGGAACTACCCCTTTAAGAAGATTCTTTTCATTATTGGCAGATCAGGATAAGCTGTTTTTCATCTGTTTACATCAAGTGTCCCATCCCAAATGCTAATCTCCTGTCTAATTCCACTCATCACCGATGGCAGGAGAGAATTAATTCACCCACATGCATGACTGAGACTATTTAACCCTCGTGCTCCCCTGGAAAAAAGTATGTGCGAGCGAACATTTTGTGCAAAAAATGCTTTTTTCTAAAAAGTTCTATAAAAATATTATATGTGAATATTTGTTTTCACTTTCAATGCATTAAATCTTTTGACCAACTTCAGCCCTAATCATAACTATCAAATTTTCATGTATTTCTTAAATAATTTTAACCCTTTAAACATGTTATAAGGGTCCTATAAAAGAGCTATAAGAAGCTCAGCAAATTATGGCTATGGCAGGACAGTGGCACATTGCTGATACATTGTGTAACTTCTACACAATGTTGACAATATTTCTTACACTTTAGCATATAATTCATTTTTGTATGTTTAGATTCTGTGCACACAGCAAACAAATTGGAAACCTATGTGACTGTAAGTTTGTCTGGTTGCTTGCAAATTGCTTGTTCATGCTATCTGAATACAGTGAGAAGTATAAAGTATATACCTACATGTTACTTATCTTTCACAGTTAATGTTGCACCATGACATGGTGGTCACTGCATGTTGTGGTAACTGGAGTCTTGAGTCAAGGACCGTCTGGGGACTCCTGGCAAACTTGTCTAGCTCACATTTTAAACCTTTGTAAAGTGGAAAATCAATAATCTCAATGTCAAATAGCCTACAAACCGTATATTTTTTACCAATTCCACATTATTTCAGTAAATATGTATATGTTGTATTAATTTCTAGTGTTCTTGTGTGTACCCCATACTTTTAATAATGTTAGGAGAGGATTTACATAAACCATCCTATATCACATATTAGGTATAAAGCCTCTGGGTACACACACATACACACACACACACACACACGGATAAGAATGAATAGGAATAATCTGGACAGGCCTGAAGCAGAAGCAGGGTAAGAAACATGAGAGGATTAATAATAGTCTCTGATTTGATTTGAGCCTCAGTGGACTCCATCACCTGCTCGTCTTACATCACAGTGACCGACCAATGTCCTGTATGACCAATCAAGCGCTGCTTGATTTAAACCACATTCACTGTACTTGGTTTAGTGTCATTTGTATATATTGTACTATTTGGTATTTATTTTAAACTGAACTTTGAAACCAAATCAAAATAAGAAGGGATGTTTTTATCACCAGGTTGTCATTGCTGTTGGTCCCTAATCTGTCCTGAACTAAGCTTGTAAATCAGGATTCATAATCCACCTAGCAAGTACATTCATCAGCACAAAGGTTTAGAGAACAATTTCTCTTCCTTGTCTGAGGCTAAGTGTGTTTTTTTTTTCTCCTTTGATGAAGGGCATCAAGCTTTCAGGGGAGTTTAAATGAGGCCAGAGGGAATGTGCTAGTATATGTTATGTAAGCACTGGCCTGCTGTGTTTGTTTTGCAGAAGCGTATGTCTTCAATATTAGAGTTTTTGATATTGTAGTATTTTGTTTTGTTTTTCTTGGTATTAGATTTTCTTTTAATATCTACCCTTTAGACAACCTTTGTTGCAGTGAATATTGCATGCACACATGAAAATGAAAATGAAAATCTGTGCAGCCAGAGCACAGATAACTGGCAGCTGGAATGGACTGATTGTATCTTCAGAAATGAGGCTCAGTTTTGGTCTGGTGTATTTAGAGCTTTAGAGAACAAACAACAATGCGCACTGGTGTTGTCCAGGTAACACTGGATAGAAATCTCGAGGTGGTGGTTGGTGAAAAGATTGACAGAGAAGTCAAAATGGAAACTAAAAGCAATTTCCATCCATCCATCCATCCATCTTCTTCCGCTTCATCCGAGGGCGGGTCGCGGGGGCAGCAGCCTCAGCAGGGAGGCCCAGACTTCCCTCCCCCCAGCTACTTCGTCCAGCTCTTCCGGGGGAACCCCAAGGCGTTCCCAGGCCAGCCGAGAGACATAGTCCCTCCAGCGTGTTCTGGGTCTTCCTCGGGGCCTCCTCCCGGAGGGACGTGCCCGGAACACCTCACCAGGGAGGCATCCAGGAGGCATCCTCACTAGATGCCCGAGCCACCTCAACTGGCTCCTCTCGATGCGGAGGAGCAGCGGTTCTACTCCAAGCTCCCCGCGGATGGCCGAGCTTCTCACCCTATCTCTAAGGGAGAGCCCAGCCACGCCGCGAAGAAAGCTCATTTCGGCCGCTTGTATTCGTGATCTCGTTCTTTCGGTCACTACCCAAAGCTCGTGACCATAGGTGAGGGTAGGAACGTAGATTGACTGGTAAATCGAGAGCTTCGCCTTTCGGCTCAGCTCTCTCTTCACCACGACGGACCGGCGCAGAGTCCGCATCACTGCAGAAGCCGCACCGATCTGCCGGTCAATCTCCCGCTCCATCCTTCCCTCACTCGTGAACAAGACCCCGAGATACTTGAACTCCTCCACCTGGAGGCTGCACTCCACCCTTTTCTGGCTGAGAACCATGGCCTCAGATTTGGAGGTGCTGATTCTCATCCCAGCCGCTTCACACTCGGCTGCGAACCGCTCCAGAGAGAGCTGAAGGTCGCGCTCCGATGAAGCCAACAGGACCAGATCATCCGCAAAAAGCAGTGACCCAATCCTGAGGCCACCGAACCGCAGCCCCTCAACGCCCTGACTGCGCCTAGAAATTCTGTCCATAAAAGTTATGAACAGAATCGGTGACAAAGGGCAGCCCTGGCGGAGTCCAACTCTCACTGGAAACAGGTCCGACTTACTGCCGGCAATGCGGACCAAGCTCTGGCACCGGGAGTACAAGGACCGGACGGCCCGTATCAGTGGGTCCGTAACCCCATACTCCCGGAGCACCCCCCACAGGGCTCCCCGAGGGACACGGTCGAACGCCTTCTCCAGGTCCACAAAGCACATGTAGACTGGTTGGGCGAACTCCCATGCACCCTCCAGGACCATGCTGAGGGTATAGAGCTGGTCCACAGTTCCACGACCAGGACGAAAACCACGTTCGACAATCTTGCGGACCCTCCTCTCCAGGACCCCCGCAAAGTAGTTGGAGCACACCCTCCGGTCCCCCTTTTTGAAGAGGGGAACCACCACCCCGGTCTGCCAGTCCAGAGGCACTGCCCCCGATGTCCATGCGATGTTGCAGAGACGTGTCAACCAAGACAGTCCCACAACATCCAGAGCCTTTAGGAACTCCGGACGGACCTCATCCACCCCCGGGGCCTTGCCACCGAGGAGCTTTTTGACTACCTCAGCGATCTCAGCCCCCGAGATAGGCGAGCCCACCACGGGGTCCCCAGACTCTGCCTCCTCACTGGAAGACGTGCTGGTGGGATTGAGGAGAAGTATTCCTTCCACCGACCCAGGACGTCCCCAGTCGAGGTCAGCAGCACCCCATCCCCACTGAGCACAGTGTTGACAGTGCACTGCTTCCCCCGCCTGAGCCGCCGGATGGTGGTCCAGAACTTCCTCGAAGCCGTTCGAAAGTCCTTCTCCATGGCCTCACCAAACTCCTCCCATGCCCGAGTTTTTGCCTCCGCAACTGCAGAAGCCGCGTTCAGCTTGGCACGTCGGTACCAGTCAGCTGCTTCAGGAGTCCCACAGGCCAAAAAGGTCCTGTAGGCCTCCTTCTTCAGCTTGACGGCATCCCTTACCGCCGGTGTCCACCAACGGGTTCGGGGGTTACCGCCACGACAGGCACCGACTACCTTGCGGCCACAGCTCCGGTCAGCTGCCTCGACAATGGAGGTACGGAACAAGGTCCACTTGGACTCAATGTCCCCCGCCTCCCCCGGGACGTGAGTGAAGCTCTCCCGGAGGTGCGAGTTGAAACTCTGTCTGACAGGAGATTCCGCCAGACGTTCCCAGCAAACCCGCACAGAACGTTTGGGCCTGCCAGGTCTGACCGCCATCCTCCCCCACCATCGGAGGCAACTCACCACCAGGTGGTGATCAGTTGACAGCTCCGCCCCTCTCTTCACCCAAGTGTCCAAAACATGTGGCCGCAAGTCCGACGACACGACCACAAAGTCGATCATCGAACTGCGGCCAAGGGTGTCCTGGTGCCGAGTGCACATATGGACACCCTTATGTTTGAACATGGTGTTTGTTATGGACAATCCATGACGAGCACAGAAGTCCAATAACAAAACACCACTCGGGTTCAGATCGGGGGGGCCATTCCTCCCAATCACGCCCCTCCAGGTCTCACTGTCACTGCCCACGTGAGCATTGAAGTCCCCCAGGAGGACGATGGAATCCCCAGGTGGAGCACCCTCCAGCACCCCCTCCAAGGACTCCAAAAAGGGTGGGTACTCCGAGCTGCCGTTCGGCGCAGACGACAGTCAGGACCCGTCCCCCCACCCGAAGGCGAAGGGAAGCTACCCTCTCGTCCACCGGGGTAAACCCCAATGTACAGGCACCGAGCCAGGGGGAAACAAGCATTCCCACCCCTGCTCTGCGCCTCTCACCGGGGGCAACTCCAGAGTGGAAGAGCATCCAACCCTTCTCGAGGAAACTGGTTACAGAGCCTACACTGTGTGTTGAGGCGAGCCCGACTATATCTAGCCGGCACCTCTCGACCTCGCGCACCAGCTCAGGCTCCTTCCCCGCCAGAGAGGTGACATTCCACGTCCCCAGAGCCAGCTTCTGTAGCCGGGGGTCGGACTGCCAGGGTCCCCGCCTCCGACTGCCGCCCAACTCTCTCAGCACCCGCCCCCTGTGGCCCTCCCACGGGTGGTGGGCCCATGGGAAGGGGGACCCATGTCACCCTTTCGGGCTGTGCCCGGCCGGGCCCCATGGGTGAAGGCCCGGCCACCAGGCGCTCGCAGACGAGCCCCTCCCCCAGGCCTGGCTCCAGGGTGGGGCCCCGGTGAACCACGTCCGGGCAAGGGAGACCTGGCTCCATTTGTGGTCATCTTCATCAGGGGGGGTTGAGCTGCACTTTGTCTGGTCCCTCACCTAGGACCTGATTGCCATGGGTGACCCTACCAGGAGCATGAAGCCCCCGACAACATAGCTCCTGGGATCACTGGAACACGCAAACCCCTCCACCACGATAAGGTGGCAGCTCCAGGAGGGGCAAAAGCAATTTTATTTACTATTTATTTATTTAGATCCTTTACTTAAGTACTAATACCACACTCCACTCCACTTACAAGTATGCCCTGCATTCAGAAGCAGCTTACTTAAGTTAAAGTATAGAAGTATTATCATCAAAATGTACTTAAAATATGAAAAGTAAAAGTTGTCGAGCACTTAAATGGTCCCTGTTTTATTATGTTATTAGATGTTTGGTCTCTAGCTTCCTCTGACAACATCCTCGTCTCCTCTGTCAGTATGTCCATAGAGGCTGCTGAGCCAGGTTACATTGCCAGCTTTTCTAGCTCTGGTTCTAGCACAACACAGGCATACAGTAATGATGTCTCTGTGAAAAACACATTTTTAGTAACACCTGCTTTCATATATGTATCATTTTTAAGTAACACCAAGGTTAAAATCTGGAACTAATCTGCATTAACCTTATGAAATACATTGGTTCAGAGTTCAGAATTGTTTTGGTTTTGGATCTGCACAGATCCAAACACACTGCGCCTTGCATCCCATTTTGAAATGCAGTCTTTGTGGAAAAATCCAAACACAGCTTCTACCCAGAGACTGTAAGACTGATCTGAACTCAATCTCTCACTGAAATGCACGTCACCATTCTGCCTCATACACCATGATACCATGCTGTATCTGTCAGACATGCTGCTCTGTTTTTTAATCCATTACACTATAGCATACAAATATGGTATGCTCTTATTATTATCTTGTTATTATTCTTATTATTCTTATTATTATTATTCTTATTATTATTATTATTATTAGTAGTATTGTTATTATTATTATTATTATTATTATTGTTGTTGTTGTTATTATTATTAGTAGTATTATTATTAGTATTATTATTTATTGTTACTAATCATTGTAGAAGTTTTTAAGTAGTCATATAGTATTTTACACTTATTCATTTTAGACTATTGTGTGTACATCACTGGTCCTGAGTAATCATTTTGTTTCATGTGTAAGCATGCAAATGACAATAAATATACCTTGAACCTTGACCCTTGAGGTAAATGTTACAAAGATGTATTTGTTTCTAACATTATTATGTTTCTTTTTAGATCCTGAGTTTAAAGACCTTGGGGAACTGCCTGCTCTGCCATGTCAGTATACAACTAATGGTATTTTGTTACAACATAATATAGCAGCTTTCATGAGACATGTATCGTTGATAACATAGTCATTCATATAAATGAAGATGATGAATATATTTAACGTGTCTTCATTGAATCCTCATTTTTGCTGAAGGGATAATGTTGCCCAAACTCATTCTACGATTTCACAGGTAATAAAAGCCTCAAAACTTGTAGTAGTTTAACAAGAAAATATTGTTATCCACAGTTTGTGAGTTTGAGCTGAGTGGTCCTGAAGGCTTTGTAGAATCAACCCAGATAACTGCAGAGGGCCGGGCACTGCAGACTGAAGCTGTAGACTGCAGGTGGTACATCAAGGCTCCGCCAAAAGCTCGGGTCTGTACATGTCAAACTGTTGTTGTGTTGTGGTGATGTTACATGTACAGTAGCTGTTTGTCAGTGGCCTCTGACCTCCTCTGACCTTACCTGCAACATGTTTTATATACTGTGTCAACATCTTAGTCAGAAATGACTCATAGTAGATGTCTTAAAGTTATAAAGGATGAGCCAGAAGGAGTGAATGTCATCAAAGACTGGCCTGCACCTCCTCTTCTTCTCCTCAACCCTTTACCCACAGATCTACATGCGTTTTATGGAGTATGAGATGCACAACTCCAATGAGTGCAAGCGTAACTTTGTTGCCATCTATGATGGCAGCAGTTCAGTTGAGCACTTGAAGAATAAGTTCTGCTCCACGGTGGCCAACGATGTCATGCTGGTGTCCTCCGTGGGTGTGGTCAGACTGTGGGCAGATGAGGGAAGCAGGAAGAGCAAATTCAGGATTCTCTTCACAACCTTCCATGAACGTGAGTCGATCTATGTCAGTTCCATTTACCCCTTAGCTCTCTTTTAGAGGTGTGCCCTGACTATATGTGAGTGGAAGTCACCAAAGTTAAATGATTCTCTGCAGTGAGCATGGCATTTTGATTACTTACATATTTATTCTACTATGATTATATATGGCAAATAAATGTATTTCTGTTGGTGTCATTAACAGTGACAGTGTGGAAAACAAACTTGTGCTGCACAGGATGGAATATTACCAACTGTAACATTACATTACAGAATGGACAGCAGCAGATTAAGCCATTAAATATCATCTTATATTCAAAGTCTGAGGTGTCACTAATGAACTATGTTTTCAGTCTACTGTGTACAACATCTGAATGAGCCTCTTGTTTTTCAGCCCCGTGTGAAGGAGACACTTTCTTTTGCCACAGCAACATGTGCATCAACCACACCCTGGTCTGCAACGGTATACAGAACTGTGTTTACCCATGGGACGAGAATCACTGCAAAGGTACCCAGATACAAAGGCTGATTTATGAAATATACCAGCCAGCATATGGCTAGTTGTGAGTGAAATCACTCTTCTCCATGTCATCTCCCTAACTAGAGAAAAGGAAAGCCAGTATCCTGGACACGCTGGATAACACTAACCTGACCATCATTGGAGTAACCTGTGGCCTGGTTGTCATCCTGCTCATCATTTCTGTCATCATCCAGATCAAACAGCCTCGCAAGAAATACATCATCCGCAGGTGAGATCTTAAAACTTCACTGAGAAATACATCTCTTATTACAAAATTCTCTATTTTGGGAAACGCACTCAATATGATGGAGAGAATTACATGCTCCACTAATCAATATTTTTATTTTAACAATGGATGTTATGATGCTTAGTGTGAAAGCAGTCACTTGAGCTCACAAACTATTCAGTTCTTAGAGCTTTTAGCTTCTTTTAGCTTATTGTTTTGACTCACAAACTATGCTGTCATTTTCTGTGAAAAAGAAGGAAAGAAATTGTTGTTTTTCTACAAAGTATCAGGCTGCGAGAGCTCTCTCTTCAGTCAGTCATTTAGGCAGAACGTGGGGTACTTACGCTGTTACTCATCATCCCTTATCTGACAGTTATACTGAATACTCTGCCAATCTACCACTGCCAATATGCTCTAAAACAGCCTTGCATGTCTGCATAAATGAGTGCACTGTGACATTATGCCAAAAATCTTACTATTAACTCTCGCAAAACAAGAACATTGACTCATAGAAAGGACAGTCATGCCATCTATTCTATCAGTACTTTCCACGTAGTAGAAATTGTGTAAACCTCCTTTCCAGTTTGTCAAACGTGACTCCAAATACACGCTGATGTAGTTTGTGTCTGCTGGATGCAACCCTTTGCAAACAAGTTTAGTTGTAGTTAGTAGTTTATTTATATACTTGGCAATGTCTACATGTAGTCAGTGTCAGGACAAAACTCTCTTGTGCTTTCCTGAACATTTGTTGGTGTGTGTGTTTGTGTCTCCTTTCCTGTTCCTATCCACAGAGATGACTTTGACCCCGCCCTCCTCCACCCTGGTTTTGAGCCTCCTCACTACGAACTCTGCACTCTGCGTCCCTCACCATCCAGCGACCTGACTGATGCCGCCCTGGCCGAGGACTTTGAGAAGTTCCACAAGCTGCGCCGCTCCTCCTCCAAATGCATCCGCGACCACCACTGTGGCTCTCAGCAGGGCAGTGTCCACGGCAGCCGCAGCAACCTGAGCATGTGGGACACTGCCACTGCAACGGATGGGGGGGCTCTTGTGCCCCCGCCGTTGCCGCCGGTTACGGTGGCCCAGCAGTCACCGCGCTTCTCCCACCACACCACACCAGCAGGACGAAGGAGCATACTGGTGATGAAGCATAGCTATTCTCAGGATGGGGCAGAGGGGTACAGGGCAGAGGAGGAGGATGATTTGATGATGGAAGATGGTCCAACCACCAGCCAGCACCATGTGCACCAGCATCAGATCCACCATGACACGTCAGGGCTGGATCACCCTGTCCACCGTACACTGTCTAATGACTTCTAACATAGGAAAAGAGAATGTGGAACTGGAAAAACTGGAAAAAAAAAACATAATCACCACAATTCTTTACCTGTTGATGTTAAAATCTCTGACTTTTAAACCCATTTGAAGGTGGAAAATCAGGATTTATAGAAAATGTGATAATTGAAATCCTATTCTATGCATCACAATTCCTTTTTTCCTGTTTTGTTCCAACTCAACAATTTATTTATGACTGCATTATATCTTGAATTATTTTGTGGATGAACAGTGTATTGCTGTGTTTCCTATAAGTTTGGATATTATTTGCACCACCAATGTAAGAAGAATGTCACAAATGTTGACTATTCGTTTTCCTCTAACGGACAAGATGATTTTGTGGTTAGTGCTGGTCCAGAATCAGAAAGAAAAAAAACAACACTTAAACAGATATGAACATGGATATATGCAAATATGATACCCAGTGGGCTTGAAACTAGAATTTTATTGCGTTTATTTGTGTCCACACACAAGGAATTTGACTCTGGTTACACGCGTTACACGTCAATGCACACACAGAAATATAAATAGGTACAGCTAACAAACAAGGAGCTTCACAGGTAAACGAATATGATTTAATTATTTGTTTTGGTTTGTTCATTGATGTTTATTATTGTGTATTATTACAGTTTTTCAATTTGGCTTGTCTTATTTTCTTTCTGTCTAATTTATTCCTGCTGGTTATATGGCCGTCTTTATTTATTTATTTCATTAAACACCTTATTTTTCCTTCACTCTGTGTGCTGGTACCATGCCATTGTCTTTTCATGTGCGTGTCTACTTATTTGTGCCTCGTTTTATGGGGGAACGTAGGCAGAGAGGAACCTTTGTTAGCTTGTGTCGTCATCCTTACGGGCTTATAACAGCGCTGCACAGGTCATCCTGTTAGACTGCTTGGAAGGGAGCATGACAGAGTTGTCACCTTCACACAGCTAATTAATTCATTAATAGCTGATTTAATTCATGCCATTTACCTTGGCTTACGTTAGCAGAGTGCTAGCTATCATTCATGTAGTTCAGGTTAACGTGACGTATTTCTAGCGTTGCCGTTAAGATAGCATCATGTCACAAGACAGCCTGTTTCTGGACTCCGGACAGAGCGACATGAAGGAGGTGAAGCCCAGAGGCCGGCTCGGTCTCATCGTCACGGGGGTGCTGGGTGGGTCTCTGGTCGCCCTGTACGCAGTGGCTGCTCCGTTTGTCACGCCTGCACTGAGGAAAGTCTGCCTCCCTTTCGTCCCAGCGACCTCAGCACAGGTGGACAACGTCCTCAGGGTGCTGAGAGCCAGATCAGGGACCCTGGTGGACATCGGGAGTGGAGATGGAAGAATAGTAAGTCTGTGGCCCTAACACCAAGACACACAGACAATAATAATGGCTCAGTATGTGGACCAAACGTCAATTTGCACCACAGAGAGAAACTCTTAAAAGTGTGACCACACTTGTTTTCCATCCAACTTCTTCCACAGTTGCTGATGCATTGAATATTCCTCCATCCGTCTTCCTCTCTCAGGTGATCGCAGCAGCCAAGCGTGGGTTCCAGGCGTCGGGCTTTGAGCTCAACCCCTGGCTCGTGTGGTATTCTCGCTACAGGGCATGGAGAGAGGGAGTGCACCGCTCGACCTCCTTCCACATCTCTGACTTGTGGAAAGTCAGTCATGCTTGATGAGCACGTCATGTCAACTTTTTTTTTTTTTTTGCAGTGAACATATTTCCAATGCAGCTATTCACATGAAATTTAGATTAAAAAAATGGGCTCAATGAAACTATAAAGATAAGAGAATAAACAATTCCAACCATAAAATAATGCTTCAAGACACTTCACAGGAAATTCTCATTAAAGAATCTGTTGCTGATGACACCTAACTGTGAGAGATTAGTTTCTTTGTACAGCCAGTTATTGTAAACAAAGGCTTCGCCACCAAATATTACATCATTTAGTTCAGTTCAATAGTGTGTCCAATATATATTTCAAATCAAATTTTCTGTGTCATTCATGCTATTGCACATAACTTTTTCATAGATAGTTTTATTGAGTTTTATTGAGAAAACCAACGTCTGGTCTAAATTTCATATGAATCGCTGCATTGGAAATATGAAAGAATGTTTGTGTTGGATATTTATTTCATCCCACTGTCTTCTTTTTTTGTTCTAGACATCACTGAGTGTAAGAAGTGTCAGTATTCTCACTGTCATTCCTCATGTTTCTGATTGTTTTGCCAGGTCAGTTTTGCTCAGTACTCCAACGTTGTTATTTTTGGAGTCCCACAGATGGTGAGTTCTTCTGCAAATGTGTCAACAAGTAATGTCAGTACTGACTCATTTAATTATAGTTGTACACTGGTACACAGCTTTGCTGAAGATTCTATTGTGTTTGGTCAGTTACAGCACTCAACAGTCGGTTATTTCTGTGTAACAGACTGTTGCTATGGAAGAAGTTCTGATAATAAATTTAGACCACAGTGGACGCAATGATCAACAATCATTTCTAAATAATAATTTGACACAAAATATTGATTTCTTTAGTAAACCTTGTAATAAGTAGGGTAATATTCAGAGACTGAGTCATTGTCACGAAAATAAACCTTCACGGTAACACCTGGCCCTTCAAAGGCTTTGCTTCAGAGTGCTGCATCACCCTTTTGGGGTTTACTGTGCAACATTGACCAACTTACTGTACACTATACCCTACAATAGCACTCCCAGTTATAGTTACTGGCCAGACCATGATCCATTCTTGGTAGAAATGACACCATTTAGTTTACTGGGGACAGATCACCACCTCAAAGACCTGATTGTGCCAAGTAGGTTTTGAGAATCCCAAAGTGTTGCTCTTGATATCCTGATTGTTGCTCTCTGTATCTGCAGATGGACCAGCTGGAACTGAAGCTAGCAAGTGAACTAGAGAGTACGGCCAAGGTCGTGGCCTGCCGCTTTCCCTTTCCTACTTGGGTCCCTGAACATACCACTGGGGAAGGCATAGACACTGTGTGGGTGTATGATGCCAAGACATTTAAATCACACCTTCAACATGGAATGACAAGGGAGACGACACCGGAACACACAGACCCATCGGATCCACATACATGAATGCAAACCTTGCTTTTAAGTCATCATCACATGCTGCAATCCTGGGACAGTGTTTTTTTTTTTAATCTGTGCAGTTTCTGCTACTACTCCAGTGGATTTGAAATTGCTGAGACAGACTGATGTTCTTTTCTTAAAATGCACTGTGGATGTAAAGTCTAAAACTAATAAAAGAAAAGTTAAATTCCTAATAAAATAATAATAATATAATACTTCTGTGTGGTTTGATTATGTATAGGAATTAACAGTCCATGTTGCATTGTTTATGCATAAATGAAATTATATCATCTTCCCAGACAGACAAAGACCTTGTTAAGTGTAGCAGCCTGTCTCACAGAATATTTTTTAGCATTGTGTGTGATTCCATGTTCGACCTTAGGGTGTTCTTTTCTTTGAAGGCCTAATTTAATTTTCTGAAAACAGGACATTCACCCGGAAGGATTTTGGCTTCCTCGGATAAGTTTTGGCAAACTCCAACCTGTTTATTTAAGCAGCTTGGTCTGCTTCTTCACTTCACGAGAAGTATAAAGTAGCAAAAATGTAGGTGAAGTACAAGTACCTTCAAAACTAAAAAGGTTACTTTCCACGACTGTTTATTCATTTGTCCACCTGAAAGCCTGAATGATTACATATAGAATTATATTAATGAGCAATGCAAAAGCTCATGGTGTTTTCGGAACAGATGATTACACATCAGTATCTGTAGGATGGTCCAAACTCTTCCTGCCTCTTTCTTTAGTCTGGCTTGTTCTATTTTGTCATTTTCAGGCAACTCCAGGAGGCAACATCTTGATTTTTTTTTTTTTTTTTTTTTTTTTTTAGATTTTAATATAGATGATCACTTCATCAAGCATTCAGCTTCCTCTGATCTCTCCTGAAGGCCTGTTTTTGTCCCCACAACATTAAAATGTTGCACAGATTTTAATCTATATTTGACATTTTAGACTGCCGAGCATCTACACAGGAGAAACCCTCTTAGACTTTTGTAACATGACTGAACCACTGATGGCATTCGCAGGCCAAAACATGATTTTATGATTAATAAATTATTATAATATTACTATATTTGTTATTTTCTAGGCCAGGTATCAAAGAATATGTTTGCATAATATTTCATCCAGTATTTTTTGTGTATATAGATCAACACATTTTCATATGGCTTCCAGCATGGCGATAGATCTTTAGTTTTATTTTGAGTGGAGGAAGCATCATCACAAAGTGAAGCTTAATTACAGTACTGAAATAGCTCTGTCACACTAAACTGTGATTTAAGAAACAAAGATTGTAGCAGAAAAAGCCTTTTAAATGTGTCATAAATCATATATGTACAGAAAACCTCTGCACTGTCCTGATTACAGGCTTTAGTAAAGAGACACTGAGCTGCGCTTTGGCGCCACCTAGTGGTGAACATACGGTACAATAATCACGTGTTGTTGCTCTACTATCCTCTGACCGCTAGCTACTGTAATATGAAGTGAAAAGCATTTCATTTCGAAGCGTGTGGTCACGTTAAAGATAGCCGGAGCTTGAACTGAACACTAACTTGCAATGTTTGCACATAGATAGCTGGCGGTCACCGCTTTTACACCCGTTACCCGACGGTTGACTGTGGTGGAGGAGGGCTGCATGAGCAGTCAGTCAAGATGGACACCGCAGAGGAAGGTAGCTAGCTCTATTTAAACTTAATTGCCCCAATTGTTAGCGTAAACCGGCAAAACGGTTTATTTTAACAACGTGTCACGTAGTAATTTATTCTTAACTACCGACAGTGATAGTGACTGTGTCTACAGTTTATTTAAACTGAAACAAAGCTTCCTTATAATTTACAAACAACGGTAGCCAACCAGTGCTAGCTCGCCAGCTAACTAGGATTAGTTTACACCGTTAGCTCTCAGCTGTTGTGAATACAGTCACCGTCGTCGGACGTTTGCTGTCTGCCACACGTTTCCAACAGGTGGCCTGTGTTGGTAGAAGTCCGAGAAGACCATTTCACGTTAAAGTCACACGCAAACAAGCTAATTATTTAGTTACAAGCTAAGTTTGGCGCCGTTATCATAATATTTCACACAACGTCAAGCTGACACACCGGTCGGCACTGCCCATTGACGAGCCTCGTTTACTACGTTCCTCTCATTCATAACGAAGACAAAGTATGATTCATAAGATGAAACATGTTCAACATCATTTCTAATGTCGGACAACCTTTTCTCTGAGAGCTAATGATAGTGACAGTGAAGAAAAGGACAGTCAGCTCGGTGTTCAGGTGATGTTTCTTATAACATGAATATGTGAGTCAGTCAGTCAAAGTGTACTCTGGGTATCCTAACTGTTATTAAGCTCTTGCATCCGGGGCTAATTATAGTTCTTTTATTTTGGTCATCCGGTGACACAGGTAATCTAAGGATTACAGTTTGTCCTGCTGTCAGTATATGATGTGTCTTGTTCACCAGACACACTCACTCATGCCAGATGTGTCCCAGATTCTGCACAAAGCTTGCATGCATTTTTCAGTCTTTTACCGTTTAGGATTATATCCAAGCTGTATGATGATTTGAATCAAGGTTCATCGCTGATCATCAAACGATAGAGACACAGGTGTTGAGTTGATTGTATGAAATATTGCAGGAGCAGGATGTCATTGTATGTTTTTGTGTGCTCACTGTACAGCGGACATCTGTCGGGTGTGTCGTTCGGAGGGGACCCAGGACAAGCCGCTGTACCACCCCTGTGTCTGCACTGGCAGCATCAAGTTTATCCACCAGGAATGGTGCGTTCAGTGACCGTGTTATTACCATTGTATTGTTCCATTATTCTCATGTGCCATGCCTTTCCTTCCTTCTTATCTTTAAGGCTAAAAGTAAGGTGCAGTCTGTCAGTCTGTTTGCTTTTGTTGTTGTATTCCAACAAGGGATGCAGCAATTCATTGATTTCTCTAAAATTGGTTGGTTTTCTAACCGTAGTTTCAGCTACACCAAGTTTTTCTGTCACTTACAATCAATGACGTAGCAGTGAGTTAAGAGTCGGGCCTTCAGTGCAGCGTAAACCAACAGCAACAAAGCAGGAAAGCTCACTGAAATGACGCAGAATCCTGTCAAAGTCATTACACCTGCAGAAAAGATGTGATTTTATACATCCATAGTGTATAAAAATATTATAATTGATACATTATTATAATTTAAAAAACACTTTTCATAATCATTGCATCTCTAATTCTCCTTTAACTCAGCTAGTCACCAAATTTCTGCCTGTTAAAAGAGTGTTTCCTTGCCACTGTTGCAGAGTGCTTGCTCATAGTCTGAATTCTGAGTCTCTGTAAATAATATTATAGTACGGTCTAGATCTGCTCCACATGGAAAGTTTCATGAGCTAACTTCTGTTATGATTTGGTGCTATAAATAAAAATGTAATAATTCCAACATGAGAAAAGAACTCTCTTAGGAAAATAGGAAATAGCAGGCATCATACAATTATCTTTTTATATGATTGTACCCAAATATAGTTTCTAAATAATTACGCACATGATAAACAATAACAGCAACCATCAGACACAAAGTGAAGAAGAAACTCGAGGAGAATCGTGGGACAGTTGTGTGATTTAACTGAAGAGCGTTCTTAGAGATGATGTAAAGTTTCTTTAGGATGAAAATTAAACTCACCGTCTGTCTTTCTGTTTCACAGCTTACTGCAGTGGTTGAAGCACAGCAGAAAAGAATACTGTGAATTATGCAAACACAGGTTTGCATTTACACCGAGTAAGTTGTTTTCAGCCAGTAATACATTAGTACATTAATAATGAATTCATTTGTTGTTGTATGACTGTCTATTCACCTCACTTCTGCTGTCCTCATTCCCTCTTTCGTCCAGTCTACTCTCCAGACATGCCGTCTCGCCTGCCTGTCCAGGACATCTTTGCAGGGCTGGTCACCAGTATCGGAACAGCCATTAGATACTGGTTCCACTACACACTGGTGGCCTTTGCGTGGCTAGGCGTGGTACCTCTCACAGCATGTATGTCAAATCATTCCGTTGTAAAGACAAATTGAAAGCAGATTTGATCAGCAGCTTTAGCTTTCACTGTGCTTACTGTCAAATGACATACCACAAGTAAAATCTTCCAGATGAAACAATTCACTTTTAAATAAAGTATATCAACTGAATGTGTTTTGGGTGCCAGGCTCTTGTGTGCTGGCTCGGATACTGTGATAATTTATCCTCTTATGGTCTACATAAATTTGTTAACTGAGCATGAAGTACAATACAGTTCATTTTTAGTTTAACAGCAGTTGCTAGTAATCATTTTCAGATAGTTGATTTTGTTTATTTGTTTCTCAAACAGGTCGTATCTACAAGTGTTTATTTACCGGCTCTGTGAGCTCTCTCCTAACCCTGCCACTGGACATGCTTTCAACGTAAGTTTGAATGACTCTCTGTTTTTTCTCTCTCACACTGTCACACTCCTGTATATTGTACATCTATGTGTTATCCATACATTACACTGGAGTCCACACCGACTACACACCATGACATCAACATCAAAATTGGCTCTTTATTCCTCCCAACTCCCGATACAGGCTATGGTCATCTCGCAACTCGATTACTGTAACGCCCTCCTGACAGGCCTCCCAGACTGCACAGTGAAACCTTTTCAGATGATCCAGAACACCGCAGTGCACACGTTACTGATGCTCATCGAGCTCCATTCAAATCTGTAATGCTGACTACAAAGTAGTCTCCAGTTCTGCACCCACCTGTTTACATACAGACATATGTTACCTCCTCCAATGAATGACGTCTGGCTCTGCCATCCGTACGCTCAGGGCAATCCAAACTTTTCTTGTCTGTTGTTCGCCGTTGGTGGAACGTGCTGCCAGTTCCTACCAGATCAGAGGCGTTCCTCTCTACCTTTTAAAAACCTCCGGAAGACATCCAGCTTTTCAAAGAGGACCTCCTCTGCTAGCACTAACAACAACTAGAAAAATTTCTAAAGAAATTTTGAGTGTGCCTGACTCTGGCACTGTCGCCCCCATGCATTAAATAGCTGTCAGCGAGTTTGTGTGGTCTTGTGTCTGTTAATGAGAGACTTTTACAAACTCTTTTATTTTGTAGGGACTCTTATTTTGAAAGACTTTTGTCTTATCTGTGTGTGTGTGTTTGTGCGTGTGTGGTCTTGTGTCTGTTAATGAGAGTTTTACAAACTCTTTTATTTTGAAGGGACTCTTATTTTGAAAGCCTTTTGTCTTGTCTGTCTGTGTGTGTGTGTGTGTGTGTGTGTGTGTGTGCGTGTCTGTGTGCATGTGTGTGTGTGTGTTTGTCTTGTCTCTATGTGTGTGCTTGTGTGTCTGCCCTGTCTGTCTGTCTGTCTGTCTGTGTGTGGTGTGTCTGTCTGTGTTTGTGTCTGCAAGAGAGAAGGATAAAATGGCTGACTATTAATGTAGTCTTGATTAGTCATTGATATCATACAGAGACTTCAACAAAGTTAGTCAAAGGCAGGCTTGAGGTTGCCAAGCAACCAGGGTCAGCTGCAGGTCAGAGTAATTAGTCGCAGGTGTGCACTTGCACTCTGTCTCTCAAACAGAGAGACATAGAAAGTCTTTGAATGAAGCCCCTCGAAGGTGGCCAAAAACAGCCTATAAGGTGTGCTGCAAACCAAAAACCGGAATGACGGTTGGCTTCCTTGTCCTGTCGACCAGTTCCTTGACGATTTTCAGGCAAAAATTGTGTAAACTTTGGCCTGGGTCGTCAGGGAAAGAGCAGGTACTCCCTGCTCTTCTGGAAATTTCTCCTCTCAAATTAACATGGGAGTACATTGGGCAGGAGATGGGTGTTGCTGCCACATCTCCCGCCAAAACTATAATACTGACAGCTTTATGACAGCGAATATGAGTGAGACGACAAATTTTCCTCCGTTTCTAGCTATAAATGATTTCTGTAGCTTGACATTTGCGGATGCAGTCGCAGTTTACAAATTTATTTTTCGACAGATTTTTCTCTCTTGTCACACTGTACTTTGATTGTTTCCCTTTTCTGTAAGTCACTTTGGAGAAAAGCGTCAGCTAAATGACTAAATGTAAAATGCAATCCAATCTTTTCTTTGATCAGCTCTCTGTAGCCAACTAACGTGTGACATTGTTGTAACACACTCTCTCCCTCACAGACAAAACCTGCTTGCAGACTGCCTCCAGGGATGTTTTGTGGTCACGTGCACACTGTGTGCCTTCATCAGCCTCGTGTGGCTCAGAGAGCAGATTGTCCACGGTGGCGCCCCTCAGTGGTTAGAGCGGAATCAACCCCCTCTAGTTCCGAACCAGCCTAACGGTCCAGCTAATGAGGTGAGATCGGTTTGTGTTACAAACAGAACTGGACATTTAGTGTTCAAGTATATTGGCTTCCCTCTATATTCTATCACTAATGCACTCTGTTTTGGTATGGCAGTAGATATAACAGAGGCACCATTCATCTGATTACAAGTCAGTGTAGCATCCGAATGATGTAAAATCGTTATTTTATGGTTGAGAAATGACATATTATTACTTAAAATAATCGTCGAAATAATAATCTAAACTTCAACAACGACTACTTCATTTACTTCTCTTCGTGTAAACAAATGAACTGCTGAGATATAAGCCTACTGTATATTTACAAAGATGTTTTCTTACACCCTGTGTAAACTCAAGAAGGCCTCATGATCCGCCACAAGGCGTTGGCAACCCCTAGTCGGGCTCAGTGCCCCCAGGTAGGGAGTCAGTGCTGTAGGTAAGGACCTGTAATGATCATTAGAATGATTCTACAGGTACCAGGTGGCAACAACGGCCAGGCTGCCGGAGACGGCGCAGAGGCCCAGCACCCTGCAGACCCAGCTCCAGAGGGACTGGAACCTGCCAACCCACATGAGGCCGGCAACCACGGAGATGAGGCTGAACTCGATGATGAGGAAGAAGACGACAACGGGGAGGAAGACGAAGAGGAGGACGACGATGAGGAAGGCAGGGAAGAGGATGCTGCTGAGGTCAATAATGGGGGACAAGGTCAGTGTGGTCAATATACATGGTGACGCAGCCACAGTAGCAGCTCTTCTGTTCTGTTTCCATTGTTTCTGTTTCTGTTGCAGAAGATTTGAACTGGAACGCCCTGGAGTGGGACCGTGCAGCAGAGGAGCTGACCTGGGAAAGGGTGGGAATCTTTTTTTTTTTTTTTAATCCCTGTGTCTCCTCCTCCGTAAAATTGTGTGATGTAGCTAGGACACATTGCTAAAAAAGTGTAAGCAGGGATGAATTTGGGCTAAAAGCTCCCGTGACAATAATTATCCATGTTGCTGTGGTGTGCTTAAGCAGCACTTTGGATTCACGTTGCTTCCAGTGATGCTGTTTTTAGCTGGCCTGTTGGAGTCAATAAAGGTCTTCATCACCATATTAGTTATTAATAGTAGCAGCTGTTGTTGTAAAACTGGTAGTATTAGCACTCATTTATGTGTTATAGAGGATAATACTGACATTGCTTTGTGTTGGTGTCCCAGATGCTCGGGTTGGATGGCTCCCTAGTTTTCTTGGTAAGTGCACACACTCTTTCTACTCTCACACAGTTTCATGTGTGCCTTAAAGGGAACTTCTAAGTATTTCAGCCTAGTAAATGTGGCCACTGTGGCTCCATGGATGCTACATTTGCACTCACAACCTCCTTTTCAGGGATTCGGGAGATAACTGCTGAGGGATCTACGCAGGAGGCTCGAGCAGCTTGCCTTAATATACATTGTTTTGCTAGTCGTCATATTTGTACAGTGGAGGTTGTGAGTGCACAGTTAGCACGAAGCATAGAGTCACAATTGCTGCATCTATTTTGGATAAATTGTTTAACATTGACAGAGATCCTTGTTGTGTGTGTTTTCCCTAGGAGCATGTGTTTTGGGTGGTGTCCCTCAACACACTCTTCATCCTGGTCTTTGGTAAGCCCGTCATTACTGTACATTTGAGAATCTGTCATGTTTTTTGCATACTATTACAGAGGAATTACTTAGCTGTATAGCTTCTTATACTTATTAGCTTCTTATCGTCATTAAAGTCCAGATTGTAAACTAACCTCTGTGTTTCTCTCCAGCATTTTGCCCATATCACATTGGCCATTTCTCAGTGGTTGGACTTGGTTTTGAAGACTATGTAAGTGCACAGCAGTACAGTTTGAATCCCTCACTAATATTTGAGTTTGTCATTCACTTTATTCAATGGTGATATAATATCTGGTTGCAGATCAAAGCTTCACACTTTGACGGCCTCATCACGACCATACTGGGGTACATCCTTCTGGCTGGAGCTCTTATAGTCTGCCATGTATCCTCTATATGCAAGAAATGATGTGTATGAACTGTATGTGTCACACGGCTTGTTGTTAATTCTGATGCTGTGTAATTGCTGGAGGATGTTTGTCTCCAGTGTGTTTTGTGCATAGCTGTTTAACATGTATGTAACATTTGGTTCCTCACATTTTCATACATGTCACAACACAAATGTTAGTTGTCTAGTCATACAGGAGTCCAACAGGTCCAGTCAGAGGTCTGTCTTACCTCCAAGAGTTTGTATGAAATTAGAAATTCTTAAAACACTGATTGAATGTTCTGAAGTCACACTTTGGTGTTAGTCCTTAACTATGCCTCATTAAGGGACTGGCTTCATTAGTGAAGTTCCAGCGGTCCAGACGCCTCCTGGGTGTCTGCTATATTGTTGTCAAGGTAAGAAATTTTTTTTTTTTTTATCAAACTAGCAAAGCGTTCAGTTGAAACAGTAATTAGGTAAATTATAATGACAGGAACAAATTGTGGAAACTAAATAGTTTTTTTATTTTTTCTCTTTGCATGTGGAAGGTGTCCCTGCTGGTTGTCATGGAGATAGGCTTGTTCCCACTGATTTGTGGATGGTGGCTGGACATTTGCTCACTGGTAAGCCAATCACGCAGAGTGAATTCAATTGATCCTGTAGTTACTGAACACAACAGCCCTTAATGACTAACCAAACAAATGAAATGTAATCATGCTGGTGCAGTGTTTACAAAGCTTATCAAGAAACTTGATGAACATCCTAAAGACTGATTTTGTTTTTGTCCTTGGTATTTTAAACCGACAATAAAACATGCACTTTGCTCTCTGCAGGAGATGTTTGACGCAACTCTGAAGGACAGGGAGCAGAGTTTTGACTCGGCCCCTGGTACCACCATGTTCCTCCACTGGCTGGTTGGCATGGTCTACGTCTTCTACTTTGCCTCCTTCATTCTTTTGTTAAGAGAGGTGAAGTGAAGGCCTTCAGGCAGTCACAGTCATGCATCACAATTCAAAATAATTCAAATTCAAACCATTCATAGTTTAAAGTCTGAATGCGTTTGCATGTTTGTTCGGGTGCAGGTGCTTCGGCCAGGCGTGCTGTGGTTTCTGAGAAACCTGAACGATCCAGACTTCAACCCAGTCCAAGAGATGATCCACCTGCCCATCTACAGACACCTGCGGAGGTTTATACTCTCTGTGGTCAGTCAAGTATCCTCTCATCTTTCCTAACCTAACCTTCTTTGCCAATCTGAAAAGTTGTCCTGGTTATTCTGGATCATACACAGAACTGTATGTGAACAGTTTGAATGACTTTCTACCTAGAAAATAGTCCCTACCTACTGTACTGACAGCGTACAAATCAACTTGTTAAGTTAGAAGCAAGGTATGTGCTGCTGTCAGCTATCTTTTGTTGCCCATGTAAATTTTTAAGACCGCTAATACAGTGTTAAGTTTCCAGGCAGCATTGTGCACGACTGTCCGAACATTTCTTTGAGCATGGGAATATTGTAGATGAAGCGGGTCCATAGTTGGAGAACATAGTGAGCTGCTAGGAAAGGGATGAGTTGCACACACTGAGACACATACACACGAGCAAAGCTCAGCACAGGGAGATTCTTTTTGACAACCGTGTAATTTTTTTTCAGAATCAGTTCATCTTGAAAGCCCTCGTGAAATAATGTGTTGTCTTTTTTTCTGTGTGTGTGTTTGTATTCCAGGTATTTTTTGGCTCCATAGTTCTGCTGATGCTTTGGCTTCCTATCAGAATTATCAAGCTGCTCTTCCCGACCTTCCTTCCCTACAACGTCATGCTTTACAGGTACACACAACAACGCTAAACGATCATTAACTTTCAGTATCTCAAAACTAAAGATGACTTTGTCTATCCTCTGCTCAGGCATATCCAATACAGGAAGCGTATATACAGTCTGATGAAGTGGATTGAGTTTGGTTTTTGTCCTCCGTCTCTGCAGCGATGCCCCAGTCAGCGAGCTGTCATTGGAGCTGCTGTTGCTTCAGGTTGTTCTGCCGGCACTGCTGGAGCAGGGTCACACTCGTCAGTGGCTCAAACGGCTCGTCCACGCCTGGACATTCACCGCTGGATACATGTTGTAAGCTGAAGACACACACACACACGCACACTGCAACTTTAGATTACTTTGTCCTCCAATTCTATTTTTTTTTTTTTTGTTATTGTGTCATTTGACAGTTAAACTAATAATAAGACAGAATAGTTACTCACAATGGCTCCCCCACAGTGACCTACACTCCTACCTGCTTGGGGACCATGAAGACGATGACGACCAACCAAACAACAATCCACCCGGTCGCCATAACAACAACCGAATTCCTGGCCTTGGGGAAGGGCTTCACGCTGCCCATCAGGCCATTCTGCAGCAGGGCGGTCCCATGGGTTTCCAGTCGTACCACCGGCCCATCAACTTCCCTCTCAAGGTGACTCACAACATTCTGATTATTCAAATCCCACATTCATATGTCCTGCTCACTGTTGAAGGCTGTGCTTCTGTTTCCTGCTAATTGTTTAGTTTTTCTGGTTGTTCAGATTATTCTGCTGGTGATCTTCATGTGTGGGACGCTGTTAATGGCCAGTCTGATCTGCCTCACACTGCCAGGTGAGCTGCGGCCACAAGAAGGCACTTTCTGCTGTCAGTGATTCTTTACACCTCCATTCTTACCCGCCCCCCTCTTCGTCTCTCGCAGTGTGTGCGGGTCGCTGGCTCATGTCTTTCTGGATGGGCAGCGCCATGGTTCATGAGCTGTACACAGCGGCGAGTGGTCTGTACGTCTGCTGGCTGTCCATTCGAGCCGCCACTGTGCTGCTGTCCTGGATGCCACAGGGCCGATCTGTCATCATGCTCAAAGTCCAAGAGTGGACGCTCACGGTAATGTGCATGTCTCTGTAGTCCTCTCAGCTGAAGGCTAATATAGTGCTGTTCTGTGTCACAATGTTTGTAACGTGTGGATGTGATGTCTTGGTGAGAACAGATCATAAAGACCATTGTGGTGGCTGTGATGTTAGCCGGGGTGATTCCTCTGCTGTTGGGTCTGTTGTTTGAGCTGGTCATCGTTGCTCCTCTCAGAGTCCCACTGGACCAGACGCCTCTCTTCTACCCCTGGCAGGTAGGACTGTAGAGTTTGTATGTGTGTGAACATGTCAAATCCAACAAACACTTCACCTTGATACTGAGCTAAAAATGCATTACGTGCTGTTGTAAAATGATTGTTGTTTGTGGGGGTGTGTGTGTGTGTGGCAGGACTGGGCCCTGGGCGTGCTCCATGCTAAAATCATTGCGGCCATCACACTGATGGGGCCTCAGTGTTGGCTCAAAACCGTCATCGAGCAGGTCAGTTTGACATCAGTCCAGTTTCATTGAAGTAAAACTCGTCGATAGGATATTCTAAGACCTAATCCAAACTGTGTTGAGTTCACAGTTAACAACCTTGTTTTTGAATGAAGTAAATCAAACATATCTCTGCTGCAGGTGTACGCTAATGGTATCCGAAACATTGACCTCCATTTCATCGTGCAAGGGCTGGCTGCCCCGGTCATCTGCATCCTGCTGCTGTCTCTCTGTGTGCCCTACACCATCTCTAAAGGCATCACGCCACTGTTGGGTGAGTCTCTATGTGTGCTAATGTTGAGCCTGAGATTCTGGTACCTTCAGGTAACTCATAACAAGCATCAGTTTTAAGGTGGTGGAGGAACCAGTTTTAGCTTCCTTTTCTCTGCTGTCTTCCTCACTGCATTCCAGCTGTGTATTTTCAGCTCCATTATTGTTAATTAACTGCAGCACAGGTCAAATTGCACATTGCACTTTATTGAATGCTATGATAAATCATTTATTCTCTGTGAACTGGCTGCTTTAATAAAATTAACGTTAATAAAATGGATAGCTCTACAACTGGATGAGAAAGGCCACACTCAGACTGGATCCAACGCTGCGGTGAAAACGCTGGTTTTTCCATTCTTTTGATCGCTTGTCGTCCATTTTGGGGGAGAATGCAGTGTCCTGCAGCACAGAAGTTGAGCCAGAGCCGGAGCCCGACGTCACACTGCGGCTGGCAATCAGACGCTCAGATCAGGCAAACCTCTAGAGTCTAACTGAAATGTCTCTGAAACTGTAACTATCTAAATTCTGACCTGTTGTGTTCTGACTTTTTTTATTTCATGAATCAGCTTGTAAATCTGAGCCTGACTCACAGTTTAAGCTGCAAAAAAGACACGAAGAAGTTTAATTTGGTTTGTGTCCGATGGTTTGAGAGAGTGAGTGAGCGCCGGCCTCGATAAAGCTGTTAATCAGAGAATTAAAAAGTTATTTCCTGATTGTTTCACAGAGGTCACATTCAGCACATATAGACACACCCCTCAGCCCCCTCACCCCTGCCGCTGCAGTGCCTCTTCCTGTCCTGTGAACACACGCTAAGAAAACTAAAGGGAAGTTTAGCTTTATTTGCTCTTTGGTGTTGTTTTGTTTACTGACTAAATAAATTCAGGCACAGAGGCAGACTCGCTCATCAGGCCACAGCAGAGGCACACTTTTACTAATTTGGACTCTGGGCTTGTTTGAGAACGCTCTTTATGCAAAGAAGGCACCAATTTTTGTTTAGACAAGTGTTTTTGATGTTGACTCAGACAACACTCACATTTAAACAACAAGTCAATTAATAGTTCCCAGGCCGTGTGCTCATCAGGAGTTTGGCTGTTGTACAAAACCCAATTGATTGTTTTTTTTTTTTCATTTACTCTCTTCCCTCATCTCTAAGTCCATCAACTTCTAGAGATGAGACATCACACACAGACACACACACACACACACACACACACACGAGGAGATTCTGTTCCAGTGTTTACTCTGTCTTCTCTTTCTTTCCCCCACCTCCACCTCAACCTCCACCTCCTCCTTTACAGGTGTCCAGCCGGAGATGCAGACGCTGGTGGAGAGGAGGATCTATCCGTTCCTGCTGATGGTGGTCGTGCTGTTGGCCATCCTGTCCTTCCAGATACGACAGTTCAAACGGCTCTACGAGCACATCAAGAATGACAAGTGAGTACACCCTAAAAATGTAAAGTGTGAACAACAACCGATAATCCAGAGAAAGTGAATTCAGGCTGGCAGAGACCGTGTGTTATCTAAAACAGATCAAATGAGAGACTGATTATACCATATTCGCTCTGATTTAGGTTTTCATAGTCAAAGAAAAAATCTGCTAAGCCTGCTCAAGAATCCTTTATTATAACAGATCATATATGTAACATAATCTTGGTGATGGACGTGCTGCTCAGTTGGGAAGCAGTGGGACTCGTCCATATAACTTCATAGACATGGTATTCTTTAAATTTAAGCTCATGTTGTGTAGAGTGCTGTTGTCATCCTTCATGAAATGATGCTTTGGATCATTTCTTCCTCTCCACCACAACTCCGCTTTGTTGCAAGTTTCCAGCTGTGTCGATCGACGTGATTGTTTTCCAACTGTCAACTAAACATGCTAGCATCGATAAATTCAATTTGATTCAGACGGATCACCCAGCTCTAGTGAATGAATATGTCAAACATGATTTGTAAACAACTGTTGTCCTGTCTCTCCTCCAGATACCTGGTCGGACAGCGGCTAGTGAACTACGAACGTAAGACGGGCAGGAGCATGTCCACCTCCTCATACAGCGCTTCCTCATAGACCCGACGCTGCCGTGGGATCAGTGGAGGCTGACTCACTCTGCTCGGCACTAAGAGCGATCCTCAGCTCCTGTAGTGAAACCTTTTTGTTTCCTCTGTGCTCAGCTGTTAAATGCCAAACTTCAAACACAGCCTCTAAACTTTTGACTGCAGTCCAGTCCTCTTATTCACCAACACCTGCTGCTGTCAGACAAAGACGTTGAAGAGTGAAGACAAAAAGTCTAAACAGGAAATTTTAACTTTAGTTTTTTTAAGTTGTTGACTGTCCATCCTGCAGCTGACATTTTAAGTTGTAATCACGTTATTTAAAAAGGCTTGGGTTCAAGTGCGGTCAGTTGAGCATAGCTTTTACCTCCGATCCTTTGAATGCTTGTTGTGAAATGTTGTCTCTTAATGGGACGTTTTTGACATTTCAGAGCTGTGGAGGAGATTTTATAACGGGAACGCCTCTGTGGTTTTGTTCTAAGTGTTGATTCATCTCAAATGACGCCATCAAGTTGGAGGTTGTCAGTGATAAAGAGGGACATACATGATGTAGCAATGTGACTGTGTTCTTTTTTTTTTTTTTTAGGTGTTTATATTAGATATGTTTTCATAGATTTTTAGTGTTGTGGAGTGAGCTGTTAGATCCTCTGAGGACTCCTTTGAAGTAAAGACAGAAGAAGAAAGAAAGAAAGAAAGAAAGAAAAGACAATGACATTTTAGATAATCTGGACACAGCCCAGGACATGTTTTTTTTTCCTAAGATGTTCCCCTTTGAATTCTTGTCATTAATGTTACACGGCACACAAAAAGTGAGGCTGCAACTAAGAACTAAGAACATTTGAACTGGAAAAACATTTCAGAATGTGCCTGTGTTGACGTCCTTCGACTGACACTTTATTATTTTTTTTTTTTATCAGAATCCTCCTGGAAATAAATGAGTGTGAATGTAAGCTAGCTGGCCCTTTGTGGCTTGTAGTGCTGCTAATCAGTTGTTCAGACTCTCACCCGTCTGTGATCTGTTGGTGCCAACAGCTAAAAACAGCTGTGTTTAAACACACTGACTCTCATAGAGGACTGTACTGACAGGTCATGTGACTACACTGAATAACAGTATAGTTGTGGCAAACTGGAGTTAACTCATCTCAGTTAGGTAAGGTAGTCCCAGTCATGTTATGGACGACTACGGTTCTGTGCTGTGACGCTCTGGCTCTTCACATTTAAATGAATCATTCATGTGCTGAGCTAAGTCAGACGGATCTTGGCAGATCTCATCTCATCATCAGTTTAGTTACTAATGACAGCATTAAAAGTTGCCTATGTAAATGTAGGGTCAGTGTTGTGTAAAGATTTAGATTTATGTTACATAGAAATGACACATTTCAAATTACAAACACGAGCTGAGTAACATCGATTAGATGAGCATATTCAGATGTTTCCCACTCATTCTAAACCATACTTTCCATGTATGCAGATCAGATTAAAACAAAGTCATACCTATACTTTATAGTTGATTGCTTCTGACTGGATGGAGCTACAGTTGTTTTCTATAAATTGATTTTCACATTATTAAGTCTCTACTAGCTAGGTAGCTCTTGTAGCTAGTTAGTTCTCATGAAGTACTTAAGAAAAACTTTAGCTGGTACAACCCAGTCCTGCTCCTTTTCCCTGAAGATTCAAGTTACTTTTCATTAAATGATTATTTTCTGATGTAAGCGGAGGTGGTCTTTGTTTCAGGTGAAAAAGCACTGCTCAAATGAAGTGATAAACTGGTGGATCATTATGCAGTTTATATGATGCAGCTAACGGCCAATTGACGAACGATGTAGAAGGCTGTTAAAACCTGCAGCAAAAATACGTAGAAATGAGTGAATAAATATTAAAAATGTCTCTTTCTTTTTTTAAATCATTTTGTTTTAAACAGGCTACCATTAAATATTAAAGGCATAATTGCTTGCAACGTACTGTAGATTTAAAAAAGAAAAGGAATGAAAATCAAAGCAGAAGATATGTAGACTTTCAGTCCCTAGTATAGGTTAAAGGTACGGAAATACTGGTTCCTACATTTCCCATAATACAACTGGTTAGGGTCCTTCACCGGGTCCTCCATGCCTGGTCAACATCCATGTCGATCAAATTGAACACTTGCAGTTTGTAATGCAGACTGATAACCCTGATGACGTCTTCTCAGACCTGACGGACCACCCACAGAATACAAGTGTGAGATTTATTTGTAAAATGACTGCAGCGGCCTTTAAAGAAAGCAAAAAAAAAAAAAACCATCTCAACACAGAAAGTATCTTTATCCTGACACCAGTCCCTCTTCACTAGTTTTGTTGTCTTTTCACATGATCTGGTGACAAGTCAACATTTTAATCACAGCACTTTAGTTTCTCTCCTGGTGGATCTTGTACACACACACACACACACACACTTCTGTGTCAGGGTGACCAAATGAGCTCAAACATTTTCTGACATTTCTGATGTTGAAGGGTCATGTTGTGTTGAAGAAGTACTGAAACAGCTCTGCTCGTGGATCCAACACCGTTCTCCTCCTTTGATCTTTGGCTGACTGACTTACTCTACCTGAGAGCTCAGTTGGTAGTTGCTTTGATCTACTCGTCTGCTTAATAACGGCTGAGTTTTGGCTTCAGTTCCAACTCTTCCCCAGATACTGGTTCAGTGGGTCTCTTGATGGATAAGATGTCACAGGGTAGCAGAAGCAGAACTCTGATGACCATTAATCCAAAATCCTCTTTGATTCAGGCGTTGTGTGAAGAGCGTGGTGCGGTGTTAGCTCACTGGAGGGATGTGAGGTGCAGGTGGCACACACTGCTCCATTAAGCTGATGGCATGACAGTACTTTGTGTTGGATCACTGTTAACAGTTCAGAGCAGCTTCCTTTTAAAGAGACTATGTAAGTCCTGAAAGAAAGAAATAACACAACCTTGTTACACATGAAAAAATACATTTTAAATAATTAAACCGGACAGCTTGATCCATTTAAATGGAATCAGTAGCTTATGGTGGCTAATTGTAGCTAATGTTGGCAAACATTACACACTCGAGGAAATGGTAATTCTTTATGGCAGCACTGTAAAGTTGCAATTAACTGAAAGGTTATACCAACACAGACGTATGGAATAATGTATGTCTCCAAACCAAGCAAAAAATATTGCAGATATTACATGCGTACATACTGGAACTATTTCTTCCTGATTGTCTTGTCAGATTCTAGGAAGTATACTGTTGCTCTTAGCAAGGAAGTGTGTTAGCACATTTCTAAAACTGACATCTGTTGCTTTAAGGTTTGAAACATTTCAGTTTCTACAGCCGCTTATCCATCCAAGAGCACCGATCACAGGAGGGATACAAAGTTAGTATTCTACTCCCAATGTCTGACTTACATGACCACAGTGTGTCACTGTGTGTCTGCTTCACCACCCTTGAGAAAATGGCCAAAATTTACTAACACATTTACAAAGCAGGTTTGAGAAATACAAAGTTAGAATTCATATTCTTAGACCTGCTACAGAACAAAGGCTTCAAATAATTAAAAAGGACACTCCAAAACAAACCCGATCTATTCTGAAACTAATTAATTGTTGCCAATTAAAACAAAATCCAATTCTCAGATGGGTTCTTGCTTCTAAAGTCCTGAGAGAGGTGTTTAAGATATTTGAAGGCTTGTTTTTTCCCTTTCTTTCTCTTTTATATGATTATAATGGTTGAGTAGAAAATATATTGTTTTTTTTTCATGCAAATGTTTTGTGTTGCACTTTATACCGAAGTTTGCAATCATTCAGAATTCATCATAACACAGTCAACAAAGTGAGACCTTTCCTCCCACTGAAACAAAAACACATCAAAGATGTCAGTATTTCACTGTGGAGACTTCACAGCGGGTTTCACTTAAAGGTGAATAGAAGTTCAGTGTCTGTTTTTGACACTACATTTGTGTTCGATGTGGTTTTCGTTCATATGGATTGTGGATCACATTAAACTAGTACTGACAGCTGTAGTGCTGCTGTGTGGAATGCTCACATTATATTGTACGATGTTATAAAGTGACCTTTTATTGTCTGACTGCGCTGGACACTTGGTCTTGAATTTCAATTTCTAGAGGCAAATGATTTCTATTTTTATATGTGCAAAAAGGCAGTGGCATGTACTGTAACATAAAATTAGGTACTTTATTAATTGTTGGTTCAGTAATATGAAACAATAATAAATAGTTGTAATGATTTCTCAGTGTGTGTGATTTCTTCTTTGAACTGCAGACAAGACGATCCTCAAACAAATGATACTCATGTTACTCATGTTGGTTTCATTTTGGCTGTGTCTGTTGTGACACCTGTAAAGGATTGGAAACAAACTGAAAGACCTTGTTGGTCTTTTTATCCACCGTAGATTTTACATTCATAGAATTATCTGAAACTGCCTTTTTATTTATATATATATAGTGCAGGTTCTTCTGCTGCCAAAGCAGCCCTGACCCGTCAAGGCATGAACTCCACTAGACTTCTGTGTGCTGTGGTATTGCAAGGTGAGGTTTCCATTGATTGCTGTGTTTGTCCAGCACATCCAACAAACGCTTGAATTGGATTGAGATCTGTGGAATTTGGAGGCCAAGTGAACACATTGAACTTGTTGTTGTGTTCCATTATTCTGCTGAAAGAGATCACTGCCAGTAGGGTGAAATACAGTAGGGAGTACATGGTCTGCAGCAAAGCTTAAGTAGGTGGTACTTGAGAAAGTAACATCCACATGAATGGCAGGATGTAAAAGGAAGCATGATTCACAAGAACAGACCTTCTTCCATTGCTCTGTGGTCCAGGTCTGATGCTCACATGCTCATTGTTGGTGGTTTCAGCAGTGAACCGGGGTCTACATGGACACCCTGACTTGTCTGCGACTACATAGCCGCATACACAACAAACTGTGACGCACTCTGTGTTCTGAGATCTTTCTATCAGAACCAGCATGAACTTTTTCAGCAATTTGAGCTGCGGTAGCTCGTCTATTGGACTGGACCACACAAACCGGCCTTCATCCCTCACACGCATCAGTGAGCCATGACCCTGACGCCAGTTTACTGCTTTCAGGGGGAACACCCAACAAGAGTCGTCTGGCCATCACAATTTGACCCTTGTCAAAGTCGCTTAAATCCTCACGATTGCCCATTTTCTGCTCCTAACACATCAGCTTTGAGGACAAAATGTTCACTTGCAGCCTGATATACCTCACCCGCTGCCAGGTGCCATGATGTTATTGCCGAAGTATCTACAGTATCACAGTACCTGAGGCTATTAATCAAAAATAACAATCATTGAATATCATTATTAATTAGCTTTTATCATAATTCAGAATCAGTATGTTTATAACAGCCCAGTTCTGATCTGGGGTAATGGCTGGTGCTGCTGGGAAAGCATAGTTCTAGGAAACAGGTTGTGTTGTGTTATTTCTGCTGAATCCAATTACCTTTCTGCTAATGCAATGTCTTAACAGTTGAGAAAGCCAAGTAGAGATTAGGAGCGTATGCAGCTGAAACAACTTTTCTACTGTCAAGCTAAATCTGTTTTTTCCAACCTGTGCTTCATTTTCTACAAGCACAATGCCATCAGCCTTTTCATGGACTAAGAGCCTCTGATTTGTTCCTCGTTAAAGAGTGCCGAGGGGATTAGTGCAGTGTCATAAAGAGTTTGATTTCTTGCTCTTCTCGGTTATAAAACCAGACTTCAAGCAAAAAACAAGTTTAAAAATCTTTATTTTTTTCTCTGGCTTGGATTAATACATTGCATAAGAAGAACAGATGATCTGCAGGATTAAATTGCTAGAGGAAGCCATAGACTGTATAAAATATGGACAAAGTATCCCTGACATCAACCACAGGTTTCTGAAGAACTGTTGTGAAGCGGTTGTGGCTGTAAACATTTCTGCTGTGAAGTTGGACATTTTAATATGGGGCCTTATGGGGATTAACCCATTTTAAGGCCAGTGTCAAAAGGCTGTTGTCTTTTTTTGTATCAAAAATTAAATTCTGACCAGTTATTGTAATAGTTCAAATTGATTTTTTTTTCTGTTATCCACTCTGATACACATTCTTACTGCAGAGTAATTTCCATTTCCACCGATTCCAAAAGTATAAATCAAGTATCAATCCAAGTCTCAGACACTAACAAAGGTTATTTGTTAGTAACAAAGGCAACGCTATTTCACACTGACATTGATGAAGGTGACATTAAGGCCTGAACTCTTTAGGGTCTTGGCTTAGGGTCATCCCAGTCCTTTCACTCTACCCTGTACACAAACGGTCACATGGTTGAGAAATCCAATTTAATCAGGCAATTTTGAGTGCAGCAGAACATTAAAAAACAGAGGGGGCTATGGATCACTTGACCTGTTGCACTAATGACTTTAGTTCTCTAATAAGGGTAACTTCAGGACAGAATAATAGTAAATGATAGTTTAACATTGGCATGTTTGTGGAATTATTTTACATATGCTCTATGTTTAGTGCTTTTAATATCTTCTGTATAGGACCTACTGTTTGACTTTCTTCTGTTCCCTGTGTAAAACATCTTCAGACAAAAGAGAGAAGATTTCCACAAGTTGAGACATTCCCTCTGTGCCTGTACCATTCAATTTTACACTTTTACTGTATTCCAACAGAAGACATTCACTCTCTCGTCACTAGGGAGGATAATGCGACAGAACAGCAAGAGATAGAGAGAGGGCGACTAAAGGGATTATCATACGTAAGTTCAAGAGAACGCCTCATCCCATTGCTGGACATCATCAAAGGGAAACATGCTGTTAAGTGGCGACTGTTGCTGTTTTCAACCAACTGCCTGTTCTTCTGCTTTCCAGAACACAACTTCAGCTTTAACTTCCGTCAAGACATTAGGAATTCTTTTTGTGAAGAGCCACATGGAAAGAAACAGTTGCTTTTCTACAATTCGTAACTTGTGGATACTTCTGGACTTCTCAAACTGCATTTATTTGGAAAGGCAACATAACAAGAGAAAAACTTGTAATGCTTAATTTGAACTGACCTTCTTTGGTCAGTTTACCAGTCCGGAGTGACTACCATGGATCATGCTACCTTTCTTAAAGACATTGTTTTGTGGAGTTCCAGGGAATGCTAACCCCTATGGCATGCTGAGGAGATTTAGCTGACGGAGGATGACAGCGGATTGGGGGCATTGTAATGATCCCATGTCTTCCCTGTGACCTCTCTTTGGCAACCTGACAGACGGAAACGGATAGAAGTCAATAGCCTGGCAGCATTCAGTGTTCTGTCAGTGAGACAATGTATTGCAGCAGGAGGGTGAACATAAAATCTAGGTCATCCTAGAGTTGTCCTGGCACCCCACAATAATTTGTGTGTGTGGTGGCATGGGAGGGTTTAAATTGTGTTAAGGACAGACATACAAGGAGAAGCTTCAAAGGTTTTAAAGAGAGTGTGGGGGCACAGAAGGGTTTAAATGGTGTTAATAACAGATGAAAAAGAAGAAGGTGCAAAGGTTCGAGAGAATGGAGTTACCGAAAGCGTGGGACTGTGTGCGTTTAGAACCCATAAAGTTGCTATGGATACACCTATCATGTCTATCACCAATGCTGATGGCAGTGTGGGTAAGTGTGAATTATCTGGAGAGGACAATAATGAGGAGATTGAAGTTGATTACAGACAAGACTATTGGGAGGATGAGGACGATATCTACCAGGAATTCGAGGAGTTGGACTTTGAGACGATGTTGGATTTCTCAGACACACGGAGCATTGCCTCGGATGATTCTTTCTACCCCCCAGACAATTCAGTTGTGTCCCACTTGTACCGTTCACCAAGCCCTGACAGCCCTGAGCCCATTTCCTTCTTTAAGGCCTGCTGCAACAACAACACCATCATCGTCAAGATTTTGATCAGACAAGGAGTGACTGAGGAGGAAGTGAAAGAGACAGATAGGAACAGAAGAGTAGGTGTCTTGGTTCAACACATATTTGTTTTCACTGCTAACTTGAAACCATTTTTTCCATTTGAAACCAAATTTTGCTAAACCTATGATTGGTGAAAATTCCTGTTTCATGAGCATCAGTCTTACTGTACCTGTGTTTATGTCAGTTTTAGCTACAGAGCATTTATTTCACATCTGACAATTCAGCAATTTATTCTGTACAACCTTTCTGGTAGAAATACATTAAAACACATGAGACACCAAATTGTGGTTTGCAAAAGTAACGTAAAGTACTCATGATTATATATTTTGATAGCATCAGTGGTAAGAGTGCTCGATTTTCCACAGAGTTCATGTACAGTTGTGTATTTGCAGCATGTAAGCCATCCACTTCCCTCTAGAAGTCATGGTACCAGCTGTAAATGTGACCTTTAGTACACAGCAGGGAAATGTGGCTATTGGCAATGTCTCATGATTTAAAATAATAATTATATTGTACCTTGGTATCGGAGCCTATTGCTGTGGCCCAGCATGCATATGGTCTTTTGACTAACACAAAGGTATAATGATGGACTAAACGCATGTTGACCCTGAGTGAACTAAGATGTTTTTCTCACCAGCAGTCACATCAGATTTTGCTGTCAGATTTTGCTGAGCCAGGTTCAGCTCCTGACCACCAGCAAGCCACTCAAGGTCAAATCCTGAAGGAAGGAGGGTTAAGAGCAGTTGGTTAAGCCTCCAGTGGCAGATGGGGGGTGTAAACCGCAAAGTGACAATGTGAAGAAGCAGCTTGTCGTAAGGGCTCAGCTTTTATAGGGCTTGCTAAGACGTTGACCTGGGCACTAGGTAAGATACACTGTGCTTATGGAGCTGGAACAGACAGAGGAGCACTGTGACAGTAACGTCTTTCAGGACAGCTGGGAGGGGGTTGACGTAGCATATCCTGCCATGACAATGAGCTGAAATCATCCACTCATTGTTTGTAGGCAGGCTGGCCTCATGATTGTGGAACTAACTTTATTTTCCTTATTAATGCATACCATGCCATTCACAAAGAAGTTGGAATTTGGTTACTGACACAGACTAGACCACAGAAACCTTTTTGATTTCAAATATATTTTTTTTTCTACATGTTTGCTGACATTCATTTCAGCATGTCAGGACTTCTCCTCCTTCCCTTTTTGGAGCACATGTCCCAGAATGGAAAATCTTTACATAGTAATAACTGATATGTCTAAAAGACAGAATTTTACCTCCAACTTTAAGGGATGGTGGGCTAGAAAGTGCACACCCAAGATCCATTTTACTTTGGATGAGTTGGTCAGGGATGCCTGAACCTTCAACACTACACTTACATTGCTTAATACTACCCACAATAATTTTCACTGTTCTGTCTCTGTTGTTGCTACATAATACTCATACTGCAGCGTGGAAAACTCTTATATTAAGCATATCCATAACTGTGTTTTCATTAGTGTATAACCACCTGAAAATAAGATAGTCCATGTTTAGCCTGAGTTAACAGTCTATCACAGACTCACTATCAGTCTGTTAGGCCCTGTAAGAACCAGCCTTTACTTTGCCTGTAGGCAGCATGACTGATAAACATGATGAAAAAGCTTCATCGTAACTCCAAGAAATGTTATTTTCATTTTAGTGGTTTTCAGAGCCCAGACTTTTCACAGACAAAGAGAATAGGAAACTCAAGCACTCTTGTTTTTGTGTTTCAGTCCGGTCTGATTGTGGCGTGCTACTATGGCTATGTGGATGTGGTCATCGCCCTCTCTCAGTGCCCATATGTCGATGTCAACTGGCAGGACAATGAGGGTAATACTGCTCTCATCACTGCAGTACAAGCAGGTAAACACACCAGTGTTACGGCCCACTTCACGTGACAGCTAAATTTCACCGGCCACAGATGTGAGACGTTCCAGCCGCAGCCACCAGAGCTGATTATACCTGTTGTAGACAATGAAGCGGTGCGGTGTGTTTCAGAAGCAGTTCTCCACTCTGCTCCATGGAGAATGCGAAAGCTGTTCTTTTTTTGACTTTTGACCAGCCATGTCAAGTAGCACAGAGCAGATCAAGCTGGCTGGAAGTCAGGGCAGTGTTTGGCTCAGTTGGTAGAGCAGCTGCCCCATGTGCAAAGGCTCAGTCCTTGATGCGGAAGCCCAGGGTTTGAATCCGACCTGTGGCTCTTTCCTACATGTCGTTCCCCATCTCTCTCTCTCTCCCCGCATTCCTGTCACTCTTCAGCTGTCTCTGTCAAATGAAGCTTGAAAAGGCCAAAAAAATAATCTTAAAAAAAAAAGCTGGCTGGAAGTCTGGGCTGATCTTGTGCAGACAAAAGACATTGTGATCGCAGCATCACATAGCCATGCTTAAACTTAGACCAGCCTTATACAAAGAGTCACACATCAGTTTCCTATATAAGCACTGAGTGGTTGAAACTTCTAGGTCTGTGCTAATACAGACAAAACTAACAGAATCATCTCTTTGAGTGAGACAGGATCATGTGGACCTTCATCGTATCCAGACACGCATTAAGAAGAGGTATCAGGTCTGAACTCTGAAACACACAACTTCCACTGAAGTTAAATGATAAATGATTGAAATTAAAGCTAATACAGCTAATATTTAATCTTACCTTGCATACTCAAACATTTCTCTCCCCAACTGCTTTTGATGAATAATTTGGAGTGGTAGAAAATTGCTGAAAATAGTTTTCAGAATTGGCCCAAATTAAAAGTACAGGGCATATTATGAGGTCTGGTGCTTCCATTTGCAAAAATTACTGTTATTTGCTGGCATTAGTAAGTACCATGGTGAGTAATTTTATAGTGATGCAGCCACATGTATCAGATGTGGTGCCCTGGCCTCTCATCTGCTAACAATGATGAATGGCTCTCTGTGGCCTGTGATGAATAGCTGCAGACTACTCTTCATTTTCTGCTTCATTAAAAGAAATATCGATCCCCTTTCATGACAAAGTACTCTGCAACACCTCGGGGGAATGTGAGCAAAACTGTGAGTCCACACGAGTGCAGCACAGTGGTCGAATACATGAGAAGAAAAACTTTCCCTAAAAGTCTTCACTAAAGGTAGAAAGTGTCTAGACGTGTGCTGGGAATAAAACTTCCTTAAAAGTCCTTAAAGGTAAACTACCATTATTAACAATCCTCCTCACCCAACCATGCTTCTGTGTCTAGCTGGATCTTCTTAATGGATTTCTGTTGCATGCTGAGACTCTGCATTGTCCTCACTTCAAGGGATTTCAGGAGATCAGACTGTTTTCATTAGGCTGGTTTAGGCTGGATTTAGTCAATTAGGAACTCAGATTGTGAATGTTTAAAAAGCTGCAGTTTGACTTCAGATCCAACCAGCAATAGTAAGTGGCTGACTTATGCTTAGGATGGCAAAGATAACACAATATTGTCTAACAGGCAAACATTTGGTGTTCATCATTCCTTCATCTCCAGCAATATACAATATGAACAAAAACAAATGCAGCAGAGGTAAAAAAAAAAAAAATAATAAAAAAAATCTTCCTATTTATTAAAGAAAAAAGAGCCAGGCCTCCATATAATAAAAAAGAGGACGGTGTTAGGAAAGGAAGGAGGCACATAATGAATGAATGAGGTGCTGAGGGGTAAGATGTGGCAGTGACATATGGTGTGTCTATAACTGTGAGTCTGGAGACATGGGTTGGTTAGTGGTCAAGTGGCATTCTCTCAAAATCAAAATTAAGATTTGTGAAAAAGTTCATTGGCTTCAAAAAGTGTGGTATTTGTTTTCTTAGATATGCAGTTGTTTTTTTTTCTTTGATATGTTCTGCAAGAACATTTAACCAATAGTTGATGTTTACTGTTTGTTTGGTTTTCCAGTTTGTGAGGATGATTTCGGCAATGGCTAGGGCAACCAGTATGTAGTATGAGTTTGGGGACATTCAATACCATCTATCCATCCATTTCCTTCTTCTCATTCGGGGTCAGGTCGTGGTAGCAGCAAGGCGCTCCAGGCGTCCTTCTCCTCAGCAACATATTCCAACCTGGGGGATTCCAAGGCGTTCCCAGGCAAGATGGGCTATATAGTCCCTCCAGTAGGTTCTGGGTCTGCCCTGGGGTTAGGGTTCGAAGTACCCATATCACCTCCAAAGGGAGGCACCCAGAGGGCATCCTAATCAGATGCCTGAACCACCTCACTTCAGCTCATTTTTTTCGAAAATCGAGAGTTCTGCCTTCTTCTGCCTTCTCTCAGCTTCCTCTTCCCCACAACAGTCTAGTATAACTTCTGCAGTACTACAGACGCACAAGACCCCAAGATACTTGAACTCCTTCGCTTGGGGCAGCTACTTGCTCCCAACCTGTCTTCCAACAGAAGATGCCCTCAGACTTGGAGGTACTGACTCTCATCCCAGCCACTTCAGACTCATGCATGCATGCTGCAAATCATCGTTCAATTCCAAATATGCATAATGATGGAGAAAGCGGAATGCTACAAGCCAAGATTGAGCATTTCTGTGTTATAAAATCCCCAAAAGTGCTGCATGGCTGGACAGACCCATATGGAGTGGATGTACTGAGAAACCCATTTTATGCAGTTTTGAGTGATATGTGTTCTATGCAGGACTTTATTCTGGATTAGTTGTAGATTAGACTTCTTTGTCATAACAAATGCAATTCTGCAGATCTGTTCATTTTCCCATTTGGCTTTGGCAGGTGGATGTTGATCTACATCTCAGATTCATTTGAAAGAACTTTATTGGATGTAGAATATTTTATAATCTGTTGTACTGGATGGGGTGGTTGGAATGGACTGATCTAATTTGTAGTCATTGATGAAAGTTTCCCCTCTGACTCCATACCTCTGAACCATGTCTTTAAATGAGATCAATGAACTGTTTTGGAATAGATGGTGGAGATGTATGATTTCCTCCTCCCATGTGATAAAGTGGATTGGAGATAAGTTGAGCTGAAAGTCCAGGTTGTGCTATAGAGGTGTGTACATGCAAAGAGTCAAATTGATTAGCTAATCTCAAGAGTTGAGGAAATGAGTGGATTTTTGAAGCAGTTGTGATATTTATATTTGATAAAATGAAGGGTAAATCAAAGATTTTTATGTTGTTGCATTCTGCCTGGTCTGGTTTAATCCAAGTTATATGGGTCAAGTTGATTCATTTAACAAGATACTGTAACTGGTTTGCCAGGTAGTAGTTAAGAAAGTTGGAACATCTAGGCCACCCCTGAGTTTATCTTTCTGTAAAGTTGAAAGACTGATTTGGTTTTATTTTAGTGTGATACGCTGAGGTTTTATCAGAAACATTAAAAATAGGTAATGATTTGAGCTAGAACTTTTATCCTTATGCTTGTTACTTGAAAACAATGGGAGATTCCATCTGTCCAATGTCAAATCCATCTGTCATGGTGCTTTGTTATGAGACGTTTGTGTCACAGCGTGTTGTGTAATTCGCCAAGTGTTAAAGGAGCATCTAAAGGTTCTGCTTGGTCTTCAGGTTTTTGTAATAACAACAGGTTATCTATAAACAAGTTAACAGTTAATGGGTTGGAATTATTTTTAGGTGAATATAAATTACTATAAAATGCTCAGAAATGATCTTTTATGGCTTAAATAGAATATTCCCTGATGAATTAAAAAGATTTACTATAAATTTACTTGATGTATTATTTTGACAGTAACTGCACATACAATGTTTTCCTAGAAATATTATATATATGACTGTTATATGTAGAAGTAAGATAAACGGTAGATAAATGAAGCTTTCATGACGAGTTGTTGAAATTCAGAAAAGCAAAGACAATATGTCTGTGTTTCTCTCTTGTTGACAGGTCATATGTTTATCTCTAACTACCTACTCAACTACTTCCCTGGGCTGGACATTGAGAGGAGGAACTGTCACGGTTTCACAGCTTTGATGAAGGCTGCCATGCAGGGTCGGACTGAGTGTGTCAGGGCTCTCATGCTGGCTGGTAAAACACATACATTTAAATATAAATATATTTAATCTCTCTTGCATCGACCACTTCCGTAACTCCTCGTGTTTCCAGGAGCTGATATTCAGTCACGGGACTACGGCCGCAAAATGACACCCAGGGAGTGGGCCCTCTTCACTGGTCGATGTGAGACAGCCAACCTGATGTATCAGCTGATGTCAAAGCCCTGTGCTGAGCAGTTCTGTGACTCCTTCTCCCTGGAGTGGCCCATGCTGGAGGTTGAACTAAACTTGTAACTTAATCACAACTAGTCCACATTACACTTTTTAACCTAAAAGAAAAAAAAATCAATAGTCAGTCAACATGTGTTTTGTTTTTAGTTGATTACTTGTCTTATTTGGTTGGTTGTGCAGGAGCTGGTGGCCCAGGCCCAAGAGCCAAAGTCCTGCTGGAAGCGTCTGATCAACCTCCTCTCCTGCTGCCCTTATACGTTTTACATGAACAACAAGGTAAACCCTGTGGATGATGGCGTTCTTGAACACATGGTCCGGATCACCACCAGTCTTTCCAGTCCGTTCATTGCCACAGCTTGCCACACAGTGTGTCCAGGCAGCCCACCATGCATTGGGAAGCGTCGTCATGCCGTGCAGGAGATCCTGAGGAGGCAACGAGTGGCTGAGCTGAAGCGTCTGGGCCCAGATAGACTGAACAACTACAAGAGATTTTTCCAGAACTCACGGGTCCTCCTCATCCCCAAGGTGATGGATCGGAGGGCCAGCCTTCAGCCTCAGCTGCTGAGCGAAATGGCTGCGGCATCCACGGTGGCCTTGAGACGAGCGAGTCTTCTGCCTCTTCACATGCTGAGGAGAAGCAGTGTGCGGCCAGGCATTGTGGTGCCCAAAGTGAGGCTCTGTAAAGCTCCGGCTCCGACTTATAAACCGGAAAAACTCAGAAAGAGCAGAAACCACAATCAACTCCAGATCCCCAAGTGGAACTACAAGATGAAGAAAATAGAGAGGATGCAGGAGGAGGAGAGACAAAGACTGATAAAGAAGAGATGAGTGTGAAAGAGGAGTACTACTGTGTTCACATTATCTGAGACAGCAGGACACCACTGGCTGCAACTTCTGAGAGCTGGCTTTTACAACACACAGTGTTACAGTCTTCGAAGAATCACCTTAATGAATTGACTCTTTAAATGTGAATATAACTGCTAATCTTCATTTTTGTCTGCTGTGATTGCCGATGTTGAATTTGTTGCCTTGTTACTACATACAGGAGCTCCACATACAGTACAGTAACTCCTGCTAGGATGCTGACAAAATGTATTTTTTCATGTTGGCGGCCTATATTTATGGTAAACACGGCTACAGAATGAAAGAAGTGTAAGGGTTTCAGTATGCTTCAAAGTAAGTGCTTGGCCAAATGGTCTCAAAAGTATTCCTTACTACAAGTATGTCCTGCCTTTGCCCTCCTAAAAGGAAGAAATAATTAGCTTGAAGAAAACTATTGAATGATGGGCATCAAAGAGGATTTGGAAGTGGGTTTACCCAATGGTGAGTCAAAAATAAGTGGGTATACCCTGCACTGCATCACTGCTTTAGGGTGAAATATTGAACAAAATGAAATTTGCCAGAGAGGAATATCAAGGAGGCAGAAATGGGGCTTGGGAAGGCAAGAAGGTGGCAACCAGTTGGTGTGATTTCACAGGGATGGAGAGAAGAGCTCTGACATGGCCAAATGAATGAATGATTGGTGGCTGGCTGCTACAGCAGATTGCCACAGGAAAGGATCGCTGAGCACGCAGGAGGACGCCCAGACGGCATTTTGCATTGATACATAGTAGAACAGGTATTTGCAAGGAATGCTTATGAGCAGTATTTGATAGCTGAGCTGAGGAGCCAGCTCACACTGGCTTTGTAAGAGCTTTGTGGAGAATTGGAAAAGCAGAGCCAAAAATAAACAGCTTAGTGTGAGACTGTGACTTGTTGACTTCCAAAATAATCACGAGTTAGTCCACTGTTACCGTCTGCTCCTGTCTGTGAGGACTAAGCATTTTAAGTTTTTACAAAAAAACTAAAACATTAAATATATTGCTACAAAAATATTACAAAAAATATCAAGTAAGGCATTTTGAATAAGAAAATCTCCATAAAAGATAATAATGCCATGGCAGGCTAGTGAATCTAGCAACTCACTTGCAAGTCAGGCATAAATGAATCCTTGATGTGCTGATGATAGAAGTAGCTACAGAGTGAGCCATCTTGCTTCCTTCCTCATCTCTCTTGAGAGTTGCACATGCAGACATGTGAGAAATTGGAGGGAGGGTTAAGTTTCAAGTTTAGTTGGGAGGTGGATGAGACTCTAACTATGTTTTGAGCACTTTGCAGCAAGTTTGAGAGTAAGGTGGATAAATTGGGGTTGCTGGATTGCCATGCCAGGAGCTGACAGCATCATGCTTGCATGGCAGTTAAGACTCTTTAGTGTTATATCATATAACTGCTAACAAATCAAAAAAAAAAAATCCATACAAAGGTTTCTTAAAGTAAAAAAAGACTTTCTGACCCACTTGCCTAGTTGGACAACATTATACTACACAAAAGGACCAGTGTGTGATTTAGTGGCCAGTGTTTAGTTTGTCCGTTCTGGGCTTCTGTAGAAACATGGCGGTCCAAAATGGTGGACTCCATGGAATTTTCTATTCTTAGGTTACATGAGGTCATGTGTGGGCCTTGAGGTCCTCAGCAGTATTAATTGTTGTTGTTATTAATTGTTTGGCTTTGAGTGGCAACAGTAGGTGTCAGTCTGTCTCAACACTGTGGTGGCCAGGGTCGAAGAGACCTATTGCTGCCTGCTTAGACATAATAGATAGCTTGCCATTGACGGTCCAATCTACATAAACAGACATCTGTGTCTCCAGACTAGAATATGTTGACAATAACACCTCCATGAGTAAATACATTCTCTTTTACCTAATTCTAGGTGTACAGTATTTGTGGTGTTATCTTGGGGTTTAAAGTCTGACCACCAGCATGAGTTGGGCAGAATGTGAGACCGACTCAGGCACTTCTGATGTACTTTGAGAGTGTCTCTAATTCTCCTTGGCCAAGCAACAATAAATATTACAGCATAAGACATCAGAGGCTCCTTATTTTAAGATATAAAAATATGATCATGATTACACACTAATGAAGCATTATAAATATTATATTCTGTAAATAGAGTTCCCTAAATCTTACAAACTGCACATCTAAATGAATCACATATTTTTAAGTCATTTAGCACAGATTTATTAGTATTTTGTGCTGTGAGCTATGGCAAATCTAACTCAATGTCCCTTTAATATTTAATATGAAACTAACAGACTTTTGTATGATGCTAGTACACCACCAACACCAAAGGGATAAACTGTCTCTTTGTACTTTTTCTACCCATTTTCCTCTGGGACTGAACTGGTCTGGACGAGATGCCAATGAACATCACCTTTTTACATTTCTGCCTGAACTCATGGATACCAAACAAGTAATTTCTATCACGATTCACAGCATGTTTGCACTGGGATTGGAAGCTGGTGAAGGAAGTCATACATCATATTGAGAAGGTGGAAAAACAACACTGGAGTGGGACTGAAAAGCACAATTTGCTAACTACACAGTTGACACGAAGCAAGCCATTGGTTTTCCTTTGCATTTAGTTAACTGCAGTTAACAAATTTACAGAATTAACACTTAACTGGCTGATGACTCCATGTCACTGGAATTGCCTCTGGTTTCTGAGGAAAAGCTGTGATTCATGCACAAACGTCAAAAAGAATTATTTTTTTTGTACCTTTGATTCACACTTGAATGTTGAATGAATCTTTTTTGTACCTTCATTTATTATGTAGAACACGATTTTGTAGAATTGTGTATACTTTTCCTTTGATATATGTAAAAATACTGATACTGATATGTATTTTGGACCCGGGATATTGAGCTATAATAAAGGGCTTAGAGGTCCATTTTATGCGCCTCTTTGTCAGTTGTGGAGAAGTTGTGAGAATGTTTTTGCATAAAGTTGATATGAAGCATCTAATTGTGTAAAGTCTTTCAGTGTGTTTCATTACACACAAAGATCACTTGAATGACTCTTGGCTACACTTTACTTGTCTGTGAGGCTACTAAACTGAAAAAAATCACTTTAATATTACAAGAGCAATACATGATGCTAGCAGAAGTGCTGCTAATATTATGACCAATTCTTATTCTTACTGCTTTTATTATGCAGTGACAGTGGAACACAAATGTAAACGTGTCTGTGATCTGAAATGCGTGCTTTGGTACGAAAACTGTACAGTTAACTTCATGTTTTCTCAAGGACGATGTCTGTGGATGAAGAATCCTCACTGAAATTCTGGAGGGAATTTTGCGTACTGTAACCTGTCTGACCTCATATGGGGTGACAGTAGCTCAGTCTATGAGGACCTGGCTTGGGAACCAGCCCAAGTCCAGCACAGACTGGTCCGTATGTGTGGACTGGTTGCTGGAGAGGTGCCGGTTTACCACCTGGGCACTGCAGGGGTGCCCTTGAACAAGGAATTCAAACTCTATTTGCTTGGGGTGTCCAACTCTGTGGCGGTCCTCTTGCTCTGACATCTATCAGTACATTAATACATATCAGTCCTGTCTGTGCATGTGTGTGTATTTTGGGCAAAATAGAATTTTCCCAGGACAGATTAATGAAGTATGTCCTCTTCTTCTTATAGAGCTGAATCACAACATGGATCTCCCACATGACCCAGAACTCTGGGCAGTTTGGAGAAACTTGCTTTCCAAAGTTTGACTCTTGCTACTGCAGCATGAATACTGCATGCTAGGAGGCAGTAAGCTCGAGGTATACTGAGCTAGCCTCCAGAATCTGCAGCATGTTGTTTTCTAATTGTAGGTGTCCTGTGTGGTGTAGCTGAGATAAGGAAAAAGATGCACTTTAGCCTGCCTCTCATCCTGGAGCTGTAACTGATGGCTCGCTAATGCTCTGTTCTGTGCTCCAACAGTGCATGTGTAATGGAAAAAGATGTGACCTAATCCAGAGCTCGAAAAGATAAAACCTGTGCCTGTGGTGATCTGTCTGAAGAGACTAAAATGGCCGCCACCCTGACCTGCAGTTTCTCTAATGACCACTAGAGAGCACACATGACCCTTTAGATGTCAACATAGTTGCATCTAGCACTGAGACAAACACACATTACAGGCTTGCACATGGCCCTGGACATTCACATGTATGTGCACCACCCACCCACCCACCCACCCACACACCCACACACACACACACACACACACACACACACACACACACACCCCAGAATAGGATTACCTCATGAGTGGTCCTGCAGTTACATTTTGAAAGGGCTGAAGGACACTGAAAGCTTTCTGTGGCTGCTGTGTGAGAGACTGAACCATCAAGTATTTCTATCTGTGGAAGATGTTTTCATTTATTGGCCCGTAATTATCTGAAATGTGCTGAAATGAACAGTTGATGGATGATACAGAGATCACGTGTGTGTTCAAACCCAAATCTGAACAGGACGGTGCTGTAATGTTTGAGCTCACAACAGAAACCAATCTCTTGTGGGTGTTCTTTTTTTTTTTTTTTTTTTACTCCTCTGTCTTTGGTCTCTAAGTCGTCTATCCTCGTTTTAGACAAATGTATGGAAAGCTGAAAGCTATCAGACAGGCTATCATCTCACACAGCCCCCGTAGCCCATACTATACTCTTTCTATCAGTGCAAAAACATCATAATAATAACACATTTATTTGATAATGTTGTTGCTTTTGTTTTTCTCCTGCATTTATAGCTCATTAGCTCACTTCTGATGACTGTTTTCCAAATGTTGGATGTGTGTCCTTGAATGCACCAGCCAGGAGAGGGTTGAAAAATGGCTCCTTTTTTTAGAACTACAGGACCACACAATAAGTGAGTGACTGAAAAATTGAAAACACCACGTTCTCTGTGATGGATTGCTTGTCTCAAGAAACTTTCAAGTCTTTGTTAATGAATGAAAATGCATATTGTACTGGAGAAGAAAGCGAAGGCTGCATGGAAAGTTGGATTTCAAGCTAAAAATCGATGGTATTGGTTAGGACTACTTTCAGAATCTGTACTTTTTTACACAAAGAAGTTAGAAAAGACACTTTTTTTTTAGCCACAGAACAAACAACTCCCAAAGTCAGATGTTCTTCGATGGTCTGTTTATATCTTTTTGGAGCAGTTGCAATCTGTTTGAGGCAATAGAAAGATTCACAATTCTCTTTTTAAAACACGTTTGGTCTAGCAACAAAAAGGTTACTGACGTTATATCTCCATACAGGTCTTATAGTCAGGTTTTTTTCTGCCTAAGGATCACAAGGACAAACATAACGTCGTCAGTTTCCAGATGCTCACTAACAAATACAGTACGTCTTCATCCAGTGTTTTTCGTGGGGACAGTTGCATTATGAGTAATTTTTCAAGCATCGGAAGATGACCTCTAGGACTTCTAAACAGCAGTGGGTAGGCAGAACCAGGGTCTGTTGTCACGTCTTACAATTTAGCCGTTCTCATGTAAAAAAAAAAAAGAAAGAAAGAAAGAAAGAAAGAAAGAAAAACAACAAATCACCATTAGTTTCTGATTTACAAATACTCATGTTCATGGATGTCAATTTTGCATTTTAGCATCATGATACCAGATCAGACTTTGTTTTTTGTCATGCACAGTGATTGTTCTTTGTTACGTGGTTTAAACTGGTCACCTGTGACATGATGATGAGAACTTCTGACTGATAATCAATAATCAAGTTTGTTATGGATGCAAAGGGGAACAAACGTTAAGTGCACAGTTAAAGTACAGATATGTCGGAAATACTTCTCACGGATGTAGCACCTTTAGCTTTAGTGACAACGCGGATCTGTAGGCCCTGGTCTACTCTACTCCACATAGCAACAACATTACTACACAAAGTCGACAGTTTAGTGTGTTGACCAGAAAATAAAATGTGAACAAAATTCCTACATGTAGCTGTTTTTTTTTTTTTTTTTTTTTACAAGTCTTTTTCCATAATGTTGCTGCTATAAGTGACATCCACATCTGCACATAAAAAGTATATATTTATATTTATATAATATATATCCGTACTCTATTAACAGTTTTGTCTACCATGAAGTTAGAATTGCCACCCATCTCTCAGAAAAGTTTTTTTTGTACTTCAAACATTGATTATTTTACAACACAGAAATCAACTAAATTTGTACAGCTTTGGAGGAAGCGATGCCTCGCCTGGTCACAGTCCCTCCGTGGTTTTCTTTTCCTTTTTTTTTTTTTTTTTTTTTAAAGTTTTCTTTTAATGTTTTTCTCCACAGTCCTGGTGCAGTTAGACTGTTTTCATCCCCAATAAAACACAGTTTAGAAAAACCAAAGCATTTACAAACTGGCATCATTAGAACTGCAAGGATGTTCAGCTGAGAGCTTCAGCTGAACTTGGACCCTTTAACATGCCCCGAACTCCCTCCACCCTCTACCTTCTTCAGCTGAGGGGAAGTAACCCTTGTTTGGCACGGTTATATACACAATGAGCACACTTCACTCAAAGGAGGGGGCTCGTGGGAACAAAATGGGGATTTGAGGTGTTATGTGGAGACATAGCTGCCAAAAAAACAAAGCTAGCCTTAAAAAAACAAACCAAAAATGTCATGGAAAAGGCTGCAACTGTTTTATTTTGGCAGCTCTGCTGTCAGCTAATCTGCAGGGCAGTAAGAGGAGCACCAAGACCTAACACAATGGATGCTTCAATACCCAATTCAGATACAATGTTTCACATTAGCAACGCGTTGACATCCGTCTGGAACTGTGATATGAGTTTCCAAAGTCTTGAGTGCTGATACTGTGTGCATTTTTTGGGAGGGGGTGGGTTAGTTAGTGAGGAAGTGAGGTTGACCCAATGGCGAGAAAGGCCTGACATGACACAGAAAATAGTGCAATGTACAATACACAATGCATCTTGTAAATGTACAGTGTACATCAAATACTATACAACCAGAATCGAGAATTAAAAAAGTAGAAACACAACCAAAGAAAAAGAACTAAAAAAAAAAAAAAAAAAAAACTATTACAAATGACAAAGTCCAGAAGCGATCTTTGCCCAGAGGAGGAAACATCACGCTGAAGCCATAGAGAGAAACAAAAGTTTGTGTGACAGACATCCTATATGTCCTACAGCTCTGCTTCTTGTGCTTCACATTACTAAAAGCCATGTTGCTATTCCACATATTTACAGGTCTTTCCTGGGTATCTCACACACGTTCCATTTGCAATCCAAAACCTTCCGTCCTCAAGTCCACTGATCCATCTTTCTCTTACATTGTCCTTCTTCATCTCCACAGATTTCCCTCTTTTTCTATCTTCCCCTTCGTGTTCTTTCATCATGTCCGTCCCTCCTATGTTGTGTATCCAGAGGCCTTCAGGTGCAGGAGCTCTTTCTGTCTGCTGATCCTTTGAGCAGTAGTTGATCACAAACTGAACACAGAAAGAAAATGTGTCTGTCGGTTTTGTTGGTGGTGTGCATGCACATGCATGGCCGCTCCTCCATTCTCTTCTGTTCCTCCTTTGTCCCGTCTCCCTCCTCAGATGTCTCTGAGTGTAATGTCTTAGTTTTTCCTCCTCATGTCTCTTTTCCTGCACTCCATCCTCCCCCTTCATCGTCCTGCTACCTATGTTGCTACTCAGAAACTACAGGGGAAGGATGGGGAGGGAAACTGTCCTCTCATCTTCTCTCCTCCACTACCCCCTTCATCGTCCAGGTGTCCTTCATCCATCCTCTCCTCCTCCAAACCCTCCACACCCTCAACACCCCTTAGACCCAGGAGTCTGGTGAGGCTGGATAGTGACTGGTCTCATAGTTGAGCTCGCTGTAGGGCCGCGAGGCAGAGTAGAAGTCTACATAGTTGCCGGTGGACTTGAGGCCCTGCAGGTGCATATTGAGGTCACCCTGCGGGGGGCGACCTCCTGCGTGAACCTGGTTCTCATAGAAGGCCTGGTCCTCGTAGTTTCCACTGTCGGGCGGGGGAGGATTTTGGAAAGGAGGGTAGGGCTCTGAAGGTAGGCCTTGAGAAGAGACCTGTCAAAAAAAAATCATTACTGAGACAAAAGAAAGACTCAGATGGCTTCATTCAAAACAGAATGACGTGAAGTCCTTTTACAAGTGCTCTGAACTGACCATGCTAAAGAATCATGCAACATGCAGCAATGAATATTTCTGTTAGAAATAATGCACTTTGCTCAAAAACATTAAAACTGATGTTTAGATGTCAATCTGAATATGACTTCTCAAATATCCAAATTGTTTTTACAACACAGCACATGTTGATAGACATCTGCAAGCTTTAACTAGCATGACATGAAATTCCAGTGACTAAAGGCAGCTGCTTCACAAGTGACATGGCAAAGACCAAGTGCTTGCTAACTGATTAATAACAACAAAGGCACATTTAGTTATAATTGTAATAATCATTAAGTGCAGCAGTATATGTATCAGTACAGGATCTAACAAGTACTATTACTCAGTGGTGAAAACTCTGCACACATGTCGGTGACTCGTTTCGTGGAAAGATTTGAGGTACAACAATGTGATGCAGTTTCCATCAGCAGCCATCAGTCTTCCTCCTCCAGCAGGCATGAATGAGCAGAAGTCATTCTGTGTTAGCTCACTTCAGTTCTATTATTCAGTCAAGAGAAATGAACAGTGGAGTTTTTAGTAGCTAAAGTTTTTTATCTAACAAATGAGTATGTAAATACAGAATGGATTCAGTTGATCAGGGGTCATCAGTGGTGCTGTAAGAGTGCCAAATCATAAGTTTAGAGGTACAGCCAGCCAGTCGCTGCCAAAGGGACTGATGGGTAATATAAAAGCCTTTTACTGGCAACAATGTAGAATCAAATGCCAAACCCTAAGAGCGATTCACTGCAGTTTTCCTATAAAGCATAAATGGGGGTGTATAGACGTTTATAGTGACCTTTTTGGACTTCATAGTATTTTCCTCCCCTTTGGTCTCACTATTAAATCCTCATATGATAAAGAGACTGGTTTTGCTGCAATATAAGTCTCCATCTTGAGCTTTTTATAGGGTTACTATAGAGCAATTCCTTCTCTTTAAGGTTACATTAGTCATAAAGGGATAAGAAGGGCTTGAATGGAGCATGGGAAATACTGACATCAAGAGAGTGATGCAAAAAAGGGCAAGAGACTGAAAGAAACCTCTTCTCGTCTATCAGAAGATGAGTGTTGTGGCTCTTCAAATCTTTTTCCTTTAAAGTTCTGATTTGAAATGTAATAATCAATGTGCTGTTGGTGTTTTTCTCTGTTATCATCTCTTTGGTTTGGACCTTGAAATGACGGCTCATAGTAATAATTCATCACATAAGGGAAGTGAATACGTTGCAATCAGACTTCTGGTGTTTCTGCTGGTGGTACATAATTATAAATTGTAATTATGGACATTTTGGTCGTACCTGATTATACTTCAGGTCATCAGTAGGTGACACGTACGCTCCTCTGAGTAGCGTGGAAGACCCACCAGTGATTTGACCTGAGGAGACACAGAAGACAAGGACTTCAGATGAACGCTTACACTGAACCATTTATTAAGATATTACTGTAAATGCAAAGCAGTGTGGGTAGACATGACACTGTTTTATTAAGAATAAGAATTAAAATGACGATGAATGGTGATGATGGAACCAAGGCGACAACTAATGCAGAACCCAATACATGATAAACAATTAAAGCATTGCCTTCATCAATGTATGTCATTATAGTAGACTAGACTTTTAGTGAGGGACTCAAAGTGTACCTGACCTTTGGTGAGATGTATCTGACTGTCAACAACAAGACCAGATGATGTCAGAATTCACTTTTTGTGTGATTTTAAGGATTGTTTAGTAACATATACTGCAGGTTCATGTCACTGAGTTAGTGAATTTACTGTTCAAAGAAAAGTTTGACATTTTATGCTTTCTTACTGAGTGTTAGAAGAAGACTGAACCACTCTCCAGTCTGTTTATTAGCAGCTAGTTTGCTTAGCTTAGCATTAAGACTGGAGACAGGGGAAACAACTCACTTAGCTCTGTCATAGAGCAATAGATGATACATAGATGAGGTGTTGATTAAATATTTGCTTTATTGTATGCAATAACTGTCTGTGAATTATGAAGTTATGTCAGATCAGGGTGTCTCAACTTTCAGGGGCCACAGTTCCCCTTCTATACTGTAGCTATTTCCCTGCCTTTGAGCTAAGCTAAGCTAACCATGCCCTGGTTTTATATTGACTGTGCAGATACTGTATGAACGTGGCATTGATTTTCTCATGTAATTTGCTGAGCTGTTCCTTTAATATCTCTCCATCTTTTCCACTAAGCTGAGAACACATTAGCTTCATGGGAGAATATGTTTCGGTGTCAGACGTGCAGTATGAAATTCCTACCGGCCATGGCGTCCTTCCGGGATGTGTGTTCACCCTTGTTGCCATGGTAACTGGCATTGCCAGTCGAATCATAGTCTGCCTTCCTCTCCTTTAACGCCATCATCTCCCTGGGGGAGGCAGGGGCGCTTGCTACACACAAACACACACAGGGAATATGTTTAACCCTCAAATATATCATCAACACATTATCAATACACTTTTGGATTCATAAGGAGGACACTATGACGAGCATTTAGTCTAGACGTTCACAGAGGAAAGGCCAGAGTGATTTTAAAATTCAAACATCTGAGATTTTGTATTTATCTGTCTGAATCTGGACAAAGGCACAGCACTGTGAGGTCTCACTGTCAGGATTTCTTCCAACCATCGCCCTGAAATGAATGAAAAACAGCCAGGCGTTTGCGGCTGTTTGTATTGTGACTCTGTGGGTATTGTACCATTCTAAACAAATGGAGCTTTTTGAACAAGGTGTAATTTCAAAGAGGTAAACACTGAGTCATCCTATTGACACCTCTGTCTTGTCTTTCTCTCTGGCTGCGAGGCCACTCTCTCCACCTTTATTGACTACATGTACATATTTTTTATCTACAGCTACAAGGAGTTTTTAACTCCTATTAAAACAGTCTCAACTTAATACTGATGCCTCTATATGACCTCCGTAAGCAAAGCACGTTTTATATTGTGAATGCCTGTCTCTGGGTCCGATTCCCCAGGACACCAGATGAAACGATTTACGGCACAGATGGAGAAAATTGTAGGCTTAAAAGGATTGAAAAGCAATCCTGAATTGGCCCTCTTCCTCCCAGACAGATATGTAATATTGTATATTTTATTTATGAAATGCATTGCGAGGTGATGGACATTACTGCAATAAACTAGCTTATAAAGTAACATTTTATGCAGCTACATCTCACTTATTATTATGAATATATTATAGGAAATGTTGATAACTTTAGCTTTAGCTCAACAAAATGACTCACTGAATCTCTGAGCAACCAAACCTGTTGTAGGCTAACATGTAAACAGCTAAAGCAGTTTACGCCATTTAACCATCGTCATATTACAGTTATTACTCTTACATGGCCACCAATAGATAGGTCATCGCTGTCCATCCTGCAAACAGCTCTTTCATTTGCTCCCAAGACAAATGAACCATAAGTGCTTTATAACACAAGGTGCTCATGGGAAATGCAGTCTTCATTCCCAGGAAACACTCCTGAATCACTCCACTCTTTTGTCCACAGGGGCTGCCATAATCAACACAAAATGAAAGCTGCTTTAAACTCCCACTGGCCTATTTTACCATTCTTGGCATTCCATACCCAAAAATCCACATCAACAGGGCCAGCCATAAATATCATAAAGTATTAAAATATGCATACCCTCAGCTGGAAGAAAATAATAAATGCTGGACTCTGAGGGGGACTGTGGGAAATGTGGCAAAGATAATGAGTTAGATCTGGTTGGCCATGTTGGAGTCGACTGATTGAGTGCCATATGGTTGAGTATATCGTTTCCTCTAATATTCAAATCATTTTCAACAGCCTTTCACAAAGAAGCTGCTGGCTGTGATGCAGCCTGCGAGCCTGTGTGGCTGCATCTGCAGCTTTTGTCTCTCTTCTGCACGCTACAACACAGAACCGATCCATACGCCCATTAAAGCTCTGCTAATATCACAAGTCTATTGTAATATCTGCACCTACTCGACCATTTATCCTCTGTGTGCTGCTGCGGTAAACAGCTATTGTTGGAATGTACACATTCCAAAGGCTTTATACGCACCATGAAATGCTTTCTTTTGTATGTGAAACATTTCCACAGAAGTGAAATTAAACTAATGGCATGACGAACCATGTTATGACGAATGACGAATATGTTATTAGCTTCGAAAGCAGTGCGAAGTGTTTATCATTTTGCTACTGCCAGTTGACAGCATTTTTAAATCTAGGTGGTCCCATGGAATCTGTTCGCATATAGTAACTCCAACTTGGTTTAATTATGTATTGACATATCCAGAACAACAAATGTCCCCAATGCAGGCTCTTTTAAAAATTAATCCATAAGTCAGTATTATGAAATATCATGGAAACACGTCTGGTAATATACCCAGCATGGACCACAGTATGTAATGCAAAGGTCATGCCAGAGTTCTTAAATATATCTTTTATCTGTATGTAGCAAAGGAAACCTCTAGAGTTAAGCCTCAAACTTCAAATATCCACATTATTAAGAATCCGGCTCAGGTGAATGATATTTTGGAGCCGCCATATTTCTTTGAAAAGCGTCTTTCCACTTGCAGCCAGTCAACGATGATCCCTTAGTGGACGTGATGGCAGTACACAGTCCACTGTGCATGTCTTGCTGATCGCTTTTACAATTTCAAATGAAAAAGTAATAAAGAGGTTCTGACTCAGCTCCTCGTGTATGAAAAAAAAGAACATTAATATCCATTACCTCTAAACCCCTTTTCTTTGTTACATACAGTAAATGGAGCTTTCTGACCACTCAAAGCTCTTTTACAACACTTGCCATGTTCAGCGATCACTGATGGCAGAGGCTGCCATGCAGGGTGCCAACTGTTCATCAGGAGTGCTACAGCACTTCCTATCCAAAGCTCTTTCAGATACCAGGCTCATCCAGACATCAAACCAGCGTCCCCTTCAATTCCTAGATGACCGGCTCCACCACCTGAGCCTCAGCCTCCCCCTCCCCCCATTGCTCGCATGGAGAATATTAAATCACAGGAGGATCTGTGGAGAGATCTGTCTGGATCTGGAACTGTCTGCGAAACAATGGGAGTCAATTATGCAGCATTTAAACTACCATCAGGTTGTGAAATAATGTCAAGATGACACTGATCCTTTTCAGAACTAATGGAAGCACCTTAGATTTTAGATTAGCCAAAGAAATGTCATGATCCATATTAAGGGTTTGCTTTGTCCAGTGGTTTGTCCGTTAAATCTGTTCCGTGGGAACAGCGACCACACAGCCATCTTGCTGAGGGTGAAGTATGTAAACAAACCTAGCCGCATGCCTCCAGTGAATTGAGAAGTCACGAAATGGACAGACCAATCAGAGGCCACTCTGCAGTCTCCACTACATGACGCATTCTGGAGTTGTTCCAGGATATATCCGTGTCACTGAGGACATTAATGGATTCACTGAGACTGTGGTGGAATTAATTTGTGAAACAACAGAATCAAATGTACCCACAGCAACATTTAAAGCAATCTACAACCAGAAACCATGGAGAATTCCAACCATAAATGATGCCATAAACTCATGCACTGCTGCCTACAAATGAGGACTACAATCTGGCAACATGGACAATTATAAAGCATCAGCCTACAAAGGAAGAAGAGCAGTAAAAGAGGCAAAAAGACAGTACAGGAGAGAGTGGAAGTACGATTCCAGGAGGGAAATACAAAAAATATGTGGCAGGGTCTAAGAACTGTCAGAAACTGGAAATCTCAACTTGGACATGAAACATTTGGCTCATGCACCACACATGTTGTGGAAAACACATTGTCAGTTTCATTTTTCAGGCTCTCAGACGATCCAGCCAAGAATTAAGCTCATGGGAAAACATTATTATTTAGCATGTTTTTGATAAAATATATGTGAGTGCAGAAATACGGAATCTTTATTTTATAGTAGTCAAACGCTAATTTCAACAATGCAAGGGTGGAAACCTTTTTAGGGGGCACGGTGCAAGGATTTCACTTGACAGCAGAATAATTTGTTGGCAGCCGCCGTAGTGTGAAGGTTAAAACAGGCTTCAGCTGTATTGAAATGGCGTTTGTCTGACTGGACTTTATTGAGGGAAAGAGTGATGGAGGACAAAAGGGAAGACAGAAGAAGGGAGGTGGAGGGTGCACTCACCTGATCGATTGTTGGGGGAGGTTCGTACAGGAGAGATGGACGGAGTACGAGAGGAAGAATAAGGTCGCTGTCTGTCTCTCTCTATCGTGGAGGAAGAGCTGACAAAATGGTACTGAGAATAGCCATCCTGAAGAGGAGGCGAAGGAGAGGAAAGAAGGAAGCAAGATCAAAAGAGGAGAGAAGAAGAGATGACAGATGAGACCATCGAAATAATCTAGATGCCTCACAGTGGTGTTGTCATTACACAGTTTCCAGTCTGTTACACAGTGTTAATACAACCAGAGCACACAGCATGCAGACTTTACCTTTTTGTAGAGGCTGCGGAGATCTCTGTATTGCCACATGCTGTTCAGGACTTGAGATGCTGCCTTCACTACTTTAGGACTATGTCTGGGAATTCAGCAGAGTGGAAAAAACACATACAGTATAAAGCTTGACTGTCCTTTGTTTTGTGCTAGTGGGATCACAAAGCAGAATAATTACGAAACAGACATAAAGCAGAGATTTCTCATTGAAGAGGAAATGATCTAAGCTGCAGAATCAGACCTCAAATGTGACACTTAAATTGGCCAAATTGTAGAATTGCTTGATTGTTTGACTGGCTGATTGATTGATCGGCCAATATTTCATTTTCCATCCTCTGGGGGTCGGCTCAGCTGACTAATGGCTGTGGGTATAATTGGCTCATATGGCCATATCAGTGTCTGGGAAATTAAACTTTATTTCTTCAAGTCATTTGGGTAAATGTTATTGTTGTGGATTCTGGGATTGCATATCCTGACCTCGCAGGGTTGGAAAGCAGGAAACTTGCAATGTGCTTTGAAGAGGAAGCAATTCTTAAAAGAAATTACTTGTTTATCTATGGATTTATGCCTCAGGATCTCTAAAAAAAACAATGTGATGATTTATACTTTGAATAACAACAGAATCTAGTTTTAGCCTTTTATTATTCAGAGAATTGAAAATAAATGCAACTTTGGGATGCAAAAGGTAAGAACCAAATCTGTCATCTGTTATACTGCCCTGCAAAGCACAAATGCAATAACTACTATGAGTTAAGACTAATCTAACTTTTGGACTTGTATTTTATTACATAAAAAGTATAGCACAATATTTTAGGGTGTCTGTGAAAGCAGCTTTTTACATTTACAGTGCTATAAAACAGAGCTAACAGCCAATTTGACAGCTAAAGCAAGGGAACTATGTCAAGTGAAAGCTAGCTGGTGAGATGGCTAAGTAGAAGAACTTTTTTTTGCCGCTAATTGCATATATTAGCTTCCTTGCACTCAACACACAGAAACACCTGGCCCCTCGCTCAGCACCATTTATTTTTAAGTCTTTTTCAGTTAGGACATCTTTCCCTGGCTTCATGAATTTCCCCTCCATCTTTGGATTTTGGTCAAACAAAGGCTGGCCTGGATGCTGCGTTCAAGACCACTCGGGGGTAACCGAGAGGTCATAGTGCAGGCTACATGCTACAGGTTAAGTCTGAGGAGAAAAACGAAGTGTGGCATATTTGAGGGAGGGGCTTGACAATATCCCACATCACCGCAACAGGTTTTTTTTTTAATGTTTACTTTTTTCTTTTTTTTTTTTATGAATCGCAGTCAAACGCCACACGCTGGAGATCTGGCATGGTGCCTGAATACTTTAAGCCCTGAGTATGATCTTTGGTATTATATGTGGTATAGCAATGATTTCAGCTTTAAAACTTATAAAATGAAATTATATACCTTAGGTAGACAGAACAGATATGTCACATAGAAGGGACAATATTAGAAGGGACAATATTCAGTAATACAGTTTCTAATGCTGTTGCAGGGTCTTCCAAACTATTCAAACTATTCATGCTTGCTCAGAAAACTACAACCCCTCCTTCTCATCCCTCTATAATTCCTTCTTCTTTCTTTCCGCCCTCCTCCACATTCAGACATTCAGCTTACTTGTCTCCTTTGCTACGGGCGATGCCGATTAGCTTCTCGATGCCGCCAGCGTCCCTCAGTGCCTTGGTGTTCTCCATGTTCTTGGTGATGACCTCGTGCAGAGCGCAGCAGATAGCCGTGATGGTGTCATCTGACATGGTCTTCCCCACCAGGACGCTGGTGTTGCCGCCACCTCCTCCTCCCCCGCCGCCGCCGCTGCTGTTATTGTTGTTGCTGCCGCCCGGCAAACGGTGCACCAGGTCCCTCATGGCGTATTTACCTGTGGGCATGGTGGGTAATTGTGACAGGGTTGATGGGAGAGGAGTGAAACATTGTATGATGATAACATTAATGCCAGTAGTGGGCTGAAGTATCCTGAACATTTAGATACAAAAAAACATGACCCTTCCCCTTTTCTGACCTGCTCTAACTACAAAAACCTATGACTATGAAAGCTTCCATAACATAGACATAATATAATACAATATAATTTCTATAAATAAAGTATACGTAAGTTGTCTCAGGAAGTTTTAGCTTGGTGGCTGTCAAATAATGATGCTGAAAAGTAATCCAGCACCAAGTGACTACATTTCCCATGACACCCCATGTCAGGAAATCTTGTCCACTCTGCCCCTCATTCTGAGCGGGTCATCACCTTGGGGTGGTGGGGGTGGGGGCACGTTTTGACCCACTGACTCAGTTCACATCCACAGTATGTGTGTTTAACTGCTGTAAAAAGCCTGCTGCTGCATGAAGCATATAGTCTCTAGATGGCTTTGATTAATATATGAGTGAAGACTAATACATATAAATATAATAACAATTAATATAATAACAATTAAGACGTGACGAACATATCTGTAGAAAACATAATTAAAAATGTCTGAATTCACTCTGTTTAACTGTATGAATGATCTTTCTGGTTCTCTCCAGATAATCAAAGTAGTTCACACATAAACTGGCTTATTAAAGTAAGTTATCAAACATGCTTAAACTATGTAAACAGCTTAATTCAAGTATTGCCATATTCTTGCAGTATTGGCAATATTCTCATTATGAACACACAAACACTGAAAATAATATTACAAAATTGCGTTTGTAACATTGCAGCAATAAAACAGTTGGCTCACAGTGGCCCTGTCTGTGCAGACAGTATTGATATCTACAGCTGAAAGCCCGGAGGACGTAGCTACACAACAAGTTGTGTTTCTAAGGCAATTTCATCATGTTAACACAACACGAGTGAGGCCAGGACAGTGTGTCCTATCAACATATACATGCATGCCCTGTGGTAGTGGGATCTAAGATTGACAATGCAACCTACATACACTATACACATGAACGGTTGCATTCACATGTACACACACACACACACACACACACACACACACACACACACACACACACACACACACACACAGCTTAGCTCAGAGCCTCAAGCAGACTCAGACAGAGTAAGTGGAAGGAGGCATGAGGTTGTTGCTATGGGGACCAGCAGAAAGGCATAGTTTATTACAGACATCGCTCGGTCTCCAAAGAAAAATGAAGCATCAAACGATCAGTCAACACTAGTGTCTGTTTAAAGAAGGAAACTATCTGCTTATATAGAGTCACATATTATAGATACTATGTTTTTATATAGGACAAATCCACAAACCCATACCTAGCAGCAATAACCCTGCTGTTTTTTGAATAATTACTGCTAAACAAGTCGACTTAAACAAGTATCATATTCATTATTTCATCAAGTGGATAATTCTGCAAGTGGGTCAAGATAACTGCACTTGTGTTCAGTGCCATTATCTTGAATTAAGGCAGAATTAAGCACATTCATCCTAAAAAAAATAAAAGAATATTTTCATACCACCTTTTTTCTACACTTGTATCTTCACAGGGACTGAACAACTCACCAATGAGCTCCTTGTTCCTGATGTCCAGAGCCATGTTTCTCAGTGCGGTGGCCACAGCACAAACCACCCGATCGTTGTCTATCCTCAGCAGCTCCACCAGGATAGGGAGGCCCTTCTCCTTACGCACCGCAGCCCGGATATACACCGACCACTGGGCACGACAGAGGGATGGAGGTGGATATAGAGAGAGCATCAGGGTTTGTTTTTAGCCCTTATTTCCGGTTTATTGTATTGATCCTTTTAACCAATGTACCACATTATGGCTAACTTCATCTTTGCTGTTATGCTGTTACTTCTTGTCAAAGGCAGTGTGCAGACGTCTGTGTTATTCATTTCCTTTAGAATATAATGTGACTATTACATTACTTACATGACATAATGTATTATCACACTGCACTTAGAAAACATGTAAGGAAGACTGAAGAGACAGCAGCCATGCTAGCAGCTCTGTAAGGCTGTGCTTAGGCACAGCGGTGCTTTGGGATGTCGACACACTAACACGCTCATAATCACAACTCTAACGTGATGGTCAGCAGGTATATTGTTTACCATGTTTAACATCCAGCTGACACATCTGAGATCGGTGTGAATGTCATTAGTTTTGCCGGTATTTGGTCACAGATCTGATCTGATGATGGCACTGAGACATTTAGTTATGAGTTAACCTCATAGTCATGTTAGAGGACAAACCAGTCAAGAGGGCGCCAAGATCAGTAGCATACATCGCCTGAATGTTCATATCAGATTTTGTGCCAATCCAGTAAGCAGGTGTTGATAGTTCAATAGTCATTGGTGTTACACATATTGATCAAAATAAGATGTACTTGCCATTACATAAAGATGTTCAAAGAGATATGTTCCAAATGGTAAATTCATGCATGAGGAAATTTTAAAGGGCCAGTCAATACGGTTTGCTATCCCGCAGCACAAAATGACCAGAATATGAGGGGCTCTCATTGTTGTTAATTTGCTGTGTATCAATATTGTTCGTGTTCAGATCCCACTAGAATTTCAATACAGTCTTGTGCAGAAGCCATTTATCACATGGAAAGAGGCACAGCACTGAGTTCTTACCTTCCAACTGCCAGCAGCCAGGTTCTGCAGAGCCCCAGCTGCTCCCTCCAGGGTGTCTGGGTTGGAGCACTCAGACAGCAGTGTGAGGTAGGGCTTGACGATGGTGGGGTGCCATAACATCTGGATGCCTTTCGGAGGCTCCGCCAAGTCTGGAAATGGGCCGACCCCATCCCACTGAGGAAGATGAGACGTAATTCAGAATAGAAAAATATTTTGAATTCTGTGCATAGCGAGGTTTGACAGTGGTGGAGGGGCGCATGGTTCCCTCAGGCAAGAACAGGGAGAGAGATTTACTATTCATAAACAGTGTGTAAATAAGATGGCATTCATCTATTTGTGCATTCTGTTTTTCTATCTCCTCTGTAATTGAAATCTGACATTTCCTCCTGCACTGATGATGCATTTCATAAAATGCACACACATAGACCTGCTATGCATCAATAATGACTGTGAGAGCGTTGGCTGTTGAATACAAAACATTACGATATAATTCATACAGATTAGTGACACTGACATTTGACTTAGTGATGAGTACGTGCATTATGTGCATTTTTTTATAAACCCAAATGTAACCACCAGTTGCTGCCCTGTAATGGACCGATGTTTTTAGAGTGCTGCAAATTTAAATGCAACTATAACAGAAGATCACCATCTGCTGTTCATCCAGAACTGCAGACTTGGACAGGGCCATAAAGAAAATAATAGGCCTATATTATCCTTTATTGTCCTTTAACGGAATCACATCAGGATTATACATCCACATGATTTGCAATAAGCTACAATAAAGTCACTGAGGTTTTCATTTCACACTTCTCACAAGTCTAGTCTCATGTAATGGATAATTGTTGAACAATGATCATTGATTACAACATCAGTTTGACTATTTAACACATGATTCAGTTTACATTTGCCAAACTGTATATATACGCAAGAAAATGTCCTTATCCTGAAAGCGTTCCCTTGAAACAGGTTTGAAAATATGAACATTAAAGTATTCATCTAAGCTATGACTCGGTACATGGTAAATGAAGATGATGCTGACTTCATGAATTAGTCGTGCAGTTTTAGCCTCAGTCTTCTTATCTTGTTGACAGCAGAGATCCTCTCCCCTCTGATTTGACGATTTTTAGGTTGAGCAGAGTGCAGCTCATACATGGAATGGAAGAGATAGAAGGTGCCAAACCTCTGGAATTAGCTTTTGATGTAATTACCCTATAGAGCTGGTTACCTGTCTTCTGAGGATGCTGTTGCAGTCCAAGTAAAAATCAGTTAGAGTCAGAAACCTCCGTTCATTGAAGAAGTCGCAGAACTTAAGTCTTATACTGAAAAGAAACTAACCATAGGAAAGAAATGAACTTCACATCAAATAAAAGACAAGGGCTTCTGCAAATTTAGTGCTATTATCCAAATGCAGTTCCAACAACTATTCTATAATGTCTATGAAGTGTAGAAGAGTATTGAGTCTGTATCCAATGATGATGCAACTTCAATGTGGACAGTCCTTATGGATAAGCAGCTTAAGAGAACTCTATACCTCTTCCTTACACTTCTTTTACACTTTACCTCAAAAGGTCCAAAATAGTCCGCTCCAACATATGTGAATAGAGGTTCGTCTGAGGAAACTCTACCCTGAAGGTAAATTTGCCAACTGCTGGCACTCTGGAGTAGCATGCAACTGCTGACAGGCACACATATGGACAGGATTTTCCTTATACCCACACTGACTCCTGCAGTCCAATATCTCTGGATTACGTGGTTGCGACCACAATATCTCACTTTATGATGTATGTGTTGAAAAATGAGGTCACAGATGTGAAGGTCATTTGTTAGTATGACAAGATGTTTAGACTCTTTTTGCATGACTGCCCTACTAAGCCATCCACCAACTCCTAAAACACAATCTTTGAGTGCTGGGTTGAGCTTGTATATAAGGGTATTCTCTTTAAAGCATTTCCTTTCTCCAGGCTACAGAACACTACAGAAATGTTCTTTTCTGACATAAATATGATCCCTAACTCAGCTTTTCTTAATTGCCTACTGAGAGGCAACCACCAGCCTGTGCTTTGAGACTCTGAATCCAAGATGAGAAGTGCTTCTCATCATTCGTGTTATTGCATCAACATCCTCAACTTCAAACTTCAAGACTGAATGATATGCAACACACTTGGCCTCAGGGTCATCAGGGGCTGGCCACTTTTCCTATGGCTGGATCAGACACCCACGTCCTTTTCTTCAGGTGTGACGCCACTTTCAACCCAGGGGATATATAGGTCAACTGAGAGCTACTGAAAACTCGACTCATGATACGGTTGTGCAGTTAAATGTACAGTACCTGGCCGTTCCACCTGTACCGTTGATTCTTCATCTATTTTGTAGGTTTAATATATACAGTATGTTACTGTACTTCATTTTTGTTGTCATTATATAATATCCATCTAACGTATGTGTTTCTTTATTTGAATAGGAAATTCTCCTCCTCCATCAGCAATGATGTAATCTCACATGACATCTGTTAAGACTGTAATATTGCCAACATGCTACAATGAAAAAAAAATCTTGTCTTCTTTTGCTTCCTTATTTGTGTTTGAGCTTATTATTCTACAACTTCCTCTTTCCCCTCTCACCCTGTATTATTTATATATATTTTTTCTAGCATCCCCCAGCTCCTATTACTCTCCCTTTATAACTCCTCTAAACAGACATGCCCTTACCTCTCCTCTCCTCTCCTCTCCTCTCCTCTCCTCTCCTCTCCTCTCCTCTCCTCTCCTCTCCTCTCATTGCCCCAGAGTTGACAGAGTTTTGCCCTCTTCAACAAGCTCCCCAATTGCTACTTCATGGTAATCACACACAGCTGCACTGGAGTGGAGACAGACAGCTTGGGGGTGGTGGTGGTGGTGGTGGTGGGGGGGGGGTTATGTATTATCACTATGGAGAGGTTATGATTTGTCCCTTTACAAACTGATCACAGAGTTAGTTTTAAGATCCCTTGTCTCCCTGGTTCTGCTTGGATACACAAAAAGTTCGCTGAGGGTTCACTTGACAGATGGAAGTTAAAGGCCTGGCTCATCACTACCATTTTTTTTTAAAAATCTCTTTTCTCTGTCATTTCTAAAAATGAAAAGGGAAAAAAACATGCAAGGCTAATGAGCAATTCACTCACTGTGATCCACTGGAAGTGTTGGGTTTTTCAATCCCCACAGCTTCACCAGAAGTTGTAAAAGACAGCTTCCACTCAACCAGAATGTGATGCTGATTGCTTATTAGCATGACAAGAGGTTAGAGCCTACTCCAAGGCAGCCGTTTGGTTTCTGCCAATTCTACAACCACAAGTGAGCTAATTTTTTTAACTAAATGGACGGTGAAACTCTGCCTGTTGGCAGACCCTGGAAATCCAGAGAGAGAGATATTATAACGGCTTGGTATGTTTGATTCTGAGATTATGGCTTAATCTGTAGGTACAGCTATAATCTCCCAATCATGCTGTGTGAAATCCTTCATTGCATGTGTTGATGATACTGCATAGAACAACAAATTACATTAAATTACAGGAGAAGATACATATACACATGATGACGCTCCTCTTGATACTGTACATGTACGCTATTCTGGAGACCCTAAATAATCCAGGTGGTAGGTTATATCAGTAGCTGATGTGGAAAACAACTCCGGCTCAAACATCATGAATATCAAAGAAAGCTGCAGTGCAGTCATAAATATTCATTTAAGACTGGAGATAGTGTGAACTGAGGATGAACTGAGCAAATGTTCCTGAACTAGAAATGGCACAGAGCTGCATTATAAAATGAGATACTGAATCCTGCATTTAGAAACCAAAACAACAGTGACACCTGCTCTGACACAAGGCAGATAATAAAATCATATCAATGAAAGCATACAATGTAGGCACAGTGTCGGAACCCCACTGGGAACACCTCTGTTGGGCTGCGGCCGTGATGCTTTTTTGGTCTGTTCTCCACCTAACTTCAAACCCCACCAGGAATGTGTGTTTTGCCCACCAAACTTTTGTTCAGATTTGGTCATTTTTCTTTGACTCACGTGCTTCTAAATATGTACATGTGCTACATAGGTGAATTGTTTCCTTTTTTTTAGATGTTTTATCTGCAGTTCTAGACTTCGGGCAAGCTCGAGCTGCTCTGTGCAGATTGACATGGGCTGCTTGCGGCACTTCCAGTGCAGTTTCAAACATTGCCTAGAATGGCAGCCGTGGTGCACGCATCATCTGTAACTGGTGGAATTTGGCTATTAGATAGTACACACTAGAAGCTCAAGTTGACAACCTTCTATCTCCACTGCTGTTATCATACCTTATTGTTTCATTGTCATCATCTTGGTGTGGACATCTCACAGGGAATGCCAACCAAGAAAGTCACAGTATTAAACAAATAAAGGCAAATGCCTCATCCTTTACGAGTTCCCCTGGTGTGTAAATGTAGATTTTTATGTGAAGTAGAACAAGGAGAAAAAGAGGAGCATGGGGAAATAGAGACTGTGAGATAAGTCAACAATTAAAGCACAAATTAAACCTGTCCCCTTGGCTAAATTACTATTTAGGGGCAATAACTCATTACCACATTCACTTAGCCACAAAAGCATAATTAATGTAAACAAAACAATTGAACTCTTGACACAGAAAACACATGACACACAGCCATGTAACAGATTAACAGTACGCATTATGTACACGAGAGAATGTCCATCTGGCACCTCTGCACCGTGTTCGTGCCTGTTGATGCCTCCTTTGATAAAGCAGCTCACACGGAGATTTCAACTCGTACGCTCTGTCATCTTCCTCACGAGCCCTGGAGCTTGTGTGCCTGTTAAGCATTGAGACTAATTTACATACTCATGCTTTGATTGGGTAGTTATTTCCTGCCATTGCCACTATACTGGTCCCAGTTGTATGATAAAATTATCTCATGAGAAGTGGGAAGCCTGATTCGATGTGAACTAAAGCGATAACTGTTCACTGGCATCCTTTCTTTGCTCTTTGAGTCTGTAAATTTGGGGTTTGGGTGCATTCATACTGAACGCAGAGCAAATTTTCTGTTCCGCTTTATTTGTGAGAATTGACCACTGGAGTATTTTGGTAGTCCAATTTTTTTCTCTTCCAACACTTGGGAGGACAGATGCTAGGTGCACCCAGCTGACAACATAAGCTGATAGTGTGCCTTTGTGTGTGTGAGAGAGATAAGACTGCTCCCTCTGTAACTGTAACCAGGCCCTGACCCTCTTTTTGTACAATTAGACTCTAAGACCAAACACAGTTCATTAGCTTGTCTGGATATATCAGAAGACTGCTTACATAAATCCACCACATTATTATTATCCACCATATAATTAACTATATGATTCTGCAGTGCTTTGTGAGCAACCTGCGCAAGCAAGAAACCCACTGAACCTTCATCTGAGGCTGCTGCTGAGCACCAGCAAGAAATATTTGACTGAATGAAGAAAAATATCAAAAGAAGAGAAGAGGACACAAACAAATGAAGAAAGATCACATGACTCTGTAACAGCCTCCCAGCCTGCACAGTGAAACCCTTCCAGATGATCCAAAACACGTTGGCATGCCTGGTTTTCAATCAGCCCAAAAGTCCATGTTACCCTGCTGCTCATCAAGCTCTACTGGCTACCTGTAGCAGCCCACATTAAAATCAAAGCGCTAATGCTGACCAGAAAGTAATCTCTGGTTCTGCACACACCTACTTGAACAGCCTTATACAGACATATGTTAAAACCTCCAATAAACGACGCCTGGCTCTGCTACCCGTACGCTCAGGACAATCCAAACATTTCTCGTCTGTTGTTCCCCGTTGGTGGAACATGCTGCCAGTTCCTACCAGATCAGGAGCGTTCCCTCTACCTTTAAAGACCTCCTGAAGACCCTAGCTCTTCAGAGAGCTCTACCAACAACTGGACATGATAAATCTATCCCCCTCTACAACTGTCACTTGATTCTATGTGAGTAGTGACAAGCATGTCCTGTCACACGGTCACCTTGATTGTTTCCCTTTCTTGTAAGTAACTTTGGATAAAAGCATCAGCTAAATGTAAGTGTAAATGTAAATAAACATATGAAAAGACTCCCTGCCTCTAGCTTTCTGTTTTCCCACCTGGTCGTGTCCTTTCTTTTTCTTCTTCTTTTTGCCCCAGCATCCGGAGCTCTCTGCATCCTTCCCACTGGTGTCACACAGCAGACCATCCAACTCCTCCGACCCTCCCTGCTGGCTGTGAGACGTCTCTGCAGCCAGACGATATGACAAGTTCCTCAGGATGCAAACACAGTTCTCCACGGTCTGACAGTAGAGAGAGGAAAGAAAGAAAGAAAGAAAGTAAGAAAGAAAGAAAGAAGGAACGAAAGAAAGAAAGAAATATGGGAAAAATGAGGGAGACATGACTCTAAAAAACAGGCACATATGCATACACTCAAATACACACATAAATATGAACATACTGTGCATTGCTGGATGTATAATGTACAATAAACATAAACATGTATAATAAACATAAACATGGACACAATGTCGACACACACACTAATCCTATTGTTGTGAGTGACTATGCAGTCAACAGTCTCCGACTTTGATCTTGAAGGATTTCTAAGGATTAAAAACTTCACATCTCCACTCAACACACACACACACACACACCAAAATCACAACTAGACACTTTACACATCAAACACACATATGCACACAGCACATGCACAAATACTGACACACATGGTTGCTCACAGGCTCACATAAAAGCACACACACACACACGCACGTACACACGCACACACACACACACACACACACACACACACACTCTCTCTCTCTCTCTCTCTCACTAGCGATGTTTCTGTGTCACTGACTATCTGGGTTGAGTAATAAATGGTGCACTGTAAAAAATGACATCTTAGAGGTGTCGTTTAGCTCAGTTGGTAGAGCAGCCGCCCCATGTGCAAAGGCTCAGTCCTTGCCGCGGTGGCCCGGGGTATGAATCTGACCTGTGGCTCTTTCCCGCATGTCATTCTCCATCTCTCTCTCCACACATTCCTGTCACTCTTCAAGCTGTCTCAAAAAGGCCAAAAAAATATCTCTACAATATTTCTCAACGATTAGTGATATTTTCTTGAAATAAGTCTTAGTGCTGTGTATTCTTCAGCAGATTTATACGTGCCAGTGCAGGAAACTTACCATGCCTTCATTTTTTTATAGTGCATAGAGCCTCGGACATTAAGATACAAACCACAGGCAAACAACTTAAAGAAATGAATATGTATGTGCAGCCAATACACACAGTCTGCAAAGACACAGATAAAACACATTTGCATACATAACATGTAAACTGATAAATATTTTTTACCATAGTTATCATCATGAAACACAAAAAATAACCACTTAATATCTGAGTTTTTTGACAGTGATATACACACATCATGCCGACACACTCACAGGACTTTTTGGCAACATCATTTTTTGTCATGTGCATGAGCCAGAGGATATGACAGTGTGTATACATGGCAGTTGGCTGTTTTTGTGTGTGTATGTGCGTGTGTATGTGTGTGTGTGTGTGTGTGTGCGCGTGTGTGTGCGTGCGTGTGTGTATGTGTGTGTGAGTTACCTTGCTGTCAATCTCACTGCTCCCCAGAGCAGTCTGGATGACGTAGAGTAAAGCGTCTGTCAGGCCTTCACACTCCCTCATCCTCCTCCGGGCCTCCTCACCTGCAGAACTCACATTCCTGTAGACACACACACACATACACACACATCATTAATAAACAGCACAATAGAAAACTATGTTTTACACGTGTGTTAGCACATATAATTGTTGAAATATACTGATATGTGCTCCTGTTTGAGTATGCATGTGAGTGACAGAGAGAACAGAGTCTCAGTGTAATGCCCTTTAAATGTCAGACTATTAAAGATGGCTTGGAGATGCTTCTGCCTTCAGCAGCAGAAAGAAACTGGCATCAAGCTGCCAAAACTTTGTTTTCCCACATCCTCAATAACAATTCTCTCAATTAAGTCAGATGTGTGATTTCAAAGGTGCAGAGTGTTACTTACTTTACTTATGTAAACTGTGCTAATAAATAAAGTACTACATTAGACATGTCTCCATCACAGCGCAGCCACAAGTGCGGTGCTGTTTTGGTCCATTCTCACAAGACTTCAAACCCCAGCAGGGTTTGCGTTTCAGAGGCAGACCAGCTCTTACTGCTTGAGCCAGATGCTGTTTTCTCTGGTAAGTTTGTCGAAGCAGGCAGGACTGACAGTCACAGTGACTTTTTAAAAATATATGTCTAAGTTCTATTTGTTTTTTCCTTCTAATGGTTAAGTCAAACTTGGTTTAAAAAGCACCAAATGCCACATACCGTATTTGGTATCAAATTAAAGAGAACATGAAAACTGTGTGATTGTCAATTTATTTCTGTTTTTGAGACACAGCTGTTTGTTGATTGAGGAGGAAAAATGCTCATTTGAGTTCTCAGTGAACTGCAGCAACATTCAAGAATTCTAGACTGGACATTTAAGGGTAACAAACCACAATCACATGGCCAGAAAGATGTCTGCAAATGAATGCCAATGTTGTCCAGAAGTGTCCAAATACTTGCGTGCTGCTTTAAGTCACAGGGATAATGAGCATCCTTTGCTGCAGAGGTACTACGGGCAGATTCATCAAAAGACAAATGATGCCAATTTAAAATGAGGTCAGACAACCTCTTCCTTTCATTAGTAATGCAACTGTTTGTTTAATCGGACCCTCAGTGGAGTCTCAGTTATATTAGATTACAAGAGCATCATGTTTTAATTACACAGTCAAATAATCACTTGGATTTTTCAGGCTGTTGACAAGCTGCTGTGCTCCAGCCTGCATCTCCCCTGGCTTTTGATTTAAGTTGAGCCTTGACTTGACTTAACTTGCAAGGTTACCTGAGTACACACACACACACACGCACACACACACACACACACTGATTGAAAGCTACAGTATAGTCACCTGTATGGTGCAACATATGACTAAGCACGCAAACAGATAAATGCCAAACTAAAAGCACCACTGTTGTTTGTTTGTTTCTTTCTTTCTTTCACGCATTTCCTTTATTTTGGGAACCACTTGTAAATGAATTCCTTCAGTTAAACTCGGCATAATTGGCATAATTAATCCCTCTGAAACATTCTCCTTGCAAGACAACAGGCTGCAGATTATCACTCATTATGATCTTTAGTGTGAAGAATCTAAATAACGTGAATGGCAATGCTGGAGAAAAAGGCTGTGTGTGTACTGTGGGAGCTTTCAGACGGAACTGAACTTAATTAATCAATACTGTGCTGCTGCTGTGAGGAGAACTGTACCGACTTAAAAATGACGCTTAATTCCTGGAAATGTATTTATATTCAAATAATCAATCCAGCTATTTGCAATAAAAACACTGAGTGCTGCTCTCAAGGCCGTTAAGTATAATATGAGAGCGATTCAATCAATTTGTGAATACTTTTCCATTTGCTGTTAAATGACACTCCAGCTGTGTCCACATTTTATACATTATACAAATGAGCACATTTCTCATTTCTCACATCTCTCAAAGCTATTTATTAACACCTGTGAAGTTAACTTGCAAGCTAACTGCTATTCATCAAGTAACATGTGGATGACTTGTAAGCATGGACTACATTCAAGACCAGTAAGACCAATACAGACCAATAGAGATGGTTTCAGAGCTTCACAACAGCTCTGGGTGACATCATGGATATGATGTCCATGTTTTATACTAAAAGTGTATGGGATTACTCCAGGCTCTCTACTGGCCAGCATACACTGGTTAATCTGTGCTTAGAGAGCTAACAGCACTTGGAGCCTGCAGTCACCTCACTGCTTGTTCTCTCTCAGAGTCTGACAATTATCACTCCAGATAATTCTCTCTTTCCTTTAGCACACCAGCTAATGGCTAGAGCTGCAAGAGAATGGAAATTCTAGGCACCTGTGCATCTGTGGGAATAACATTTCAAGCAAAGATATACAGCAAACCTGCTGTGCACGTCTGCGACTATAACATTAGAAATATACAACATTCACGCACATAACTGAAATAATGAGTTGGGGGTTAGATCAATTAATGAAGCAGGACCCAACTAAAGGCTTGAATGAATTTTTGATGAAATTGGCACAAACTAGGTGCTGTCTCACCCACACAGATCCTTTCATACATGTTCTGGGTATGGATCAGATAAATGCTACAGCATCTTACTACTGTATGTATGACTGCAAGAGCTGAGGTTGTGGGCGCTGCTTTCTTCTTGTCATTTTAAAGAGCCAGAGAGAATGATGGGTGATTTTAGTGTCATTCCGCTGCCACTATCACAGGACGAGTCCCTGTAAGCAGCTTTCATACTGACAGAGCTAGAAACACTCAGGAGGAGAGATGGATGCATTTACACCTTTTAAATGTCTGGGTGGTATGAATGTTTCCATGTCACTGATAATCAGCTTGTAAGTACAGTAAATAACAAAATGAGTCAACCTGCTCTGCATTAGTCACCGTGGAATTTGTGTCATGACTACATATTCAATACACATAATTCATATTCAGCTTTCTAGAAGCACAAGTTTGTTGGCCCGATAGCATATGCACACATGGGGAGTGAAGCAAGCAGAGTCAGAAAATGTGTCTGTGTGTGTGAAAGTGATAGACAGCGAGGCAGAGACAGGGCGAAGCAGACGAAGAAGAAGAAGAAGAAGAAGAAGAAGAAGAAGAAGAAGAAGAGGGAGGGATAATATGATAGAGACAGAAGAAGTGGAGGAACAGAACGAGATGGAGACAGAGCGAGGGAGAAGAGAGTGGCTCAAGAGAAAACAGGTGGAGAGAGTAAATGAGAAAACAGAGAGGATAATGGGTAATGGAAAGAAAGAGAGAAAGAGAGAGAGAGAGAGAGAGAGAGAGAGAGAGCAGGTGGCCAATGATATACCAAACCCGCCATGAAATATTCAATCTTTAATCAGACTCCCAGCATTCCCTAACGAGGCGTGAGAAAGATGAATTAGCCCTTCAAGTTTAGGGAGCTGATCCACATCTCCTGCCATCTCCTGCAACACACACACACACACACACACCAGCAGACACATGTACAGTATTAGAAGCAACTACAGCATTTGTTAGTACAATATTTGTTGTTTATTTTCTCGGAGAGCAGGTAAGGACATATTATGGCTGAGATGAAGTGTAATCAGGTGAATGGTGTCTGTCATTCCACTCCACTCTATATTCTTTCTTGTTGTAACCTTGTCCTCCAGGTACGATCATCCATGACAAGTTTTTAACACTTTATGGCACACCAAATATTTCACTGATTTTGGTCAAACTGGATCATATTTTATGGAGAAAATGTTTTCCCTCTGATGTCCTTCAGCTGCAGTCATTAGCTCTCAGTGAAGTGCTGTGAACTATAGCTGCTGTTAGCTCACTTTGTTAGCCGGACTGTGTGGACTGTGAGCTCAGTGAGTTTTAGTGTTTGTACAACAGGCATTTTGGACAATTGGGAAGAGGTTTTCAGGCCCACACCACACAGGAAACCAGCCATCTGCAAGCAGGCAATGTTACCAGACTCAGCAGCCTCTATGGACATAATGGCAGAGACGAAGAGGACAAAGAGGACGTTGACATAGGAAGCTAAAAAGAGAAGAGGAGACAGTGACAGGGCAAGAAGCCGACAGACAAATCTCTGACTGATTTTTTATCATTGGCAAACATCAACAGGGAGCCAGACAACCTTGCAGACAGAGATACAAATGTAATTATGGCAGGAATCCCACTCTCACTTGACTTCAGCTTTGACATTATGAAGAAATGTCCTCTTTTTGTTTCACATGTTGAAGGTTACAGTGAACTGTCACATGATTAAAGTAAACGTCTTTCTCCTGGTGTGTACCATTTATTGTATGTCTGGAGAGATAAGACTGATGTAAGATAGCTCTATGCTATGAGAGACGGGTAAAAGGACGCGTATTCAGTTTGTGAATGCTAAGCTTATGTTTTTTTCTTTTGAAGCTTAAATGTTTGATGGGAGAGAACCTCTGTTCAAAATACTTATGAGCTTCATCATGCAGGCCTGGTAGTTTGGAAAGCATCTTACCAATACAAATATACAGAAATATCTATTGATTGGTTACACGAAGTTTGAAAGATCTTGAAAACTTTCCTTAACTAGCTTCTTACTATCCTGTACATAATGTTTATTTTAGCCATTGGTTTACAACTTTAAACATATCCCATGTGAACAAATGAACACACTGAGTTCATTTGTGAACAGGCTTTCAAAGGTCTGGATCCAGGCTAATGGGGTCCTACATGAATTTTCTGTTTGTTTATGTTGCCAGTCCACTGTCAATCAAATCTAATCAAAGCACCATTACAGTCCAGATGAAGCAGATAAGTTGATACAGAATGGAGAGCTAAGAGGGATCGATGTCTCAGCATCACAATTCATGCACACACATAAACACATGCTCAGACACTATGTTTAATTATTGTGTTTAAAAGGCAGATGATGTATTAGTTTGTGAGGTTAGTTGGGCACCAGCACCATCAAACATGCCTTCATTATCCTGACTTCTGCTCCTGTATTTTATATCATCATTAGTATCAATGAGCCAAGTCAATTAATGCCCACAACAAGCACAACATCAGCTAATAATAAGCATATTTATGCATCTCAAAGAAGAAGGCACAAAGTACATTAGCACATTTTTGTAGAGAAATAAGTAACCGGGAACACTGCACTGTACATTCAAACAATTCATCATTAACCATTAACAGTGTGTAGCTTATTTCCTGCTGACAAGTGAAATTTAGCAGAATACAGTTGATGTTACATAACTGTTTGTAATATAATTTAAGCTGCTATGATAATGGATCATAATGACGCACTTAGCATTTTTCAGCTTGATTTTATCACCCACGACATTTACCAGCAAACAAGTTCTGATAAACCTCCGTTACACTACCTGCCCAGTAACAATCAGACAGGCAAACATAGCCACTAGCCGGTAGCAGCTACAGAGCCAGATATCTTCACCAGACCAGTGAGATAACCAAACTTAAATTCATCAGGTTTGATCAATAATGCATAAATGAATCGAAAAAATAGTCACTGTTTTTCTTCTTAAATATTCAGCATGCTGGAGTCCAAGATGATGTGTTACAGTCCTACTACTTCCAGACTATACTGGAGAACTAGCATCGTGTCTCAAGTGACAAAACGGAAAGCCGCAGCACCTCTTAAGCCAAGTGATGAGTCATCTTAAATGCTAAGTCTCCCAGTTCTCTGTGTGTACAGCGGTAAAAATACAGAATTACATCTAAATATAACACACTATTTTGAGCTAAGAGACTCTTCTTTCTCTCTTTGAATGTGGTTCACAGTAGACTGTGAACAGCAAAACATCAGCACAAAGTGAGTGAATATGTAATTACTGAAACAGACAATTAACACTTCAAGAGACATTACGTAACTTTTGTACCATAGAAAAGATTTGAAATCATTCTACTACAATAACTTATAATCAGGTGAATGGTGCTTCTGTGGGCTGTACTCCTGTTCCTGCATATATGTAACCATTTCCCACGAAAAGTATGTAACACTTTATGTCACCACGTCACACACCACCAACTATTTCACTAATTTTGGTGAAAATGGATCATACTTTATGGGCACTCTGATGTGTTCTAGCTGCTCTTCCTCAAGTCCTTCTGATTTACAGAGTTTCCTGATGGACAGCAAAGTAAATTGCTGCAAACTGTAGCTGCTGTTAGCTAATGTTAGCTCAGTTTGTTAGCTGGGCTCAGAGTTCAGAGCAGCATATTTGTACACTAATATTTGTAAGAAAAAAAATGTAAGAAAATGCAATGTAATATCACTGTCAAAATTAGGCCATGTTATTTACTTATATGGCAATGTCACTTGACATCAGACAACACAGCAACCACTTTTTATTATGGTGTAATAATCTGTATGCAGGTAAACAAAAACTAGATGTACCTTTGTGTGCATTCATTACACAGACTTATACATCGAGCTATTTTAAACTCACAGACACCCCCATTACTTCACTGTCTACTGTGTGAGCAGCTGAAATAAAAATAAATTATGAGCATAAATTATGATTCCCAGCATCTTCTGCACTGCCAATGAAAAATGTAACAAATAACAGGCATCTGTTAGCAACACAGATGTCACTGTTCTGAAGGAGAACAAAAAACAAACAAAAAAACAACATATATTACTGGATGCTACAATATTTGGCAACACCAACTGTGAGTGTGAATACCAACGAATCCAAGAAATAGAAAATAGTGTACAATAACATAGAAAATACATATTAGTAATGTTGGATAAGAAATCAACAGATTGTGACACTGACCGGAGGCAGCCTGTGGCGTTGCGGAGGACCTGGGAGGAGTGTAAATGCAGTTTACGGTCCTCCTGTGTATGCGGGGAGGTGTCCCAGCCCGAGTGGGGGATGATCACAGCGTTAGTGAGTACTGCCAGGGCATCCTGGATAATGGGCATCTTCAGGGCATCACATGATGACAGGTTCCATAAAACACCTTAAGAGGACAGCGGGGAGACAGGAGGTGAAAACCAAGGCAGACAAAAAGGAAAAACAGAGGAGGAGATCAGACACAAAGACAACTCCAGGGCCAAAAAAAAAAAAGAAAGAAAGAAAGCCATTGAAATATTTAGTGAGCAGCTTGAACAAACACAGCATACAAACACACACAGTTATTACAATCCTGACTTGCTTTAGCAGTCTGAAAGCCAGACATGCTCTCAAAACTAGAACAATGGCCCTTTTTCATGGAAGACACTTTGACATGTCACAGTAGAACTGCTGTGAATAATGACAGCTTAATTTCATTTAGCTGCCTCAGTTTCAGGATCGTGGCATTGTGCACGCTGGCTCACTGTCACACTGTCATTTTATCCTGCGAAACTTGAACAGAATGCAGCCATCATTTATGTTATTAGTAACACTAAGAGTGGATTAGCAACTGGGCAAAACGGGCAACCACACCAGGTTCACTGTCAACGAGGAGGCTGTGGTGGGATATGTGAAAAATGAATTAAAAATAGATGAAAAAAAAAATCACTTTGTTTGAGGTTTGCACATACAAAACTACTTAAAAAATAAATAACCAAGCTTAGATTTAGACATACTTGAGGTTTTTGTATTTCAGCTAACTCTTACTGAAGCAGGAAGCTGGGAGCCCACCTGCCCAGCACTAAACAGTAGACAAGCAGTGTTAGCTGGTGTACACAGTGGAGCAACAAACAGAGCTAAACAAAGAGTCAATATTAGACTGACTATCAGCATTTCCAAATGAATGCTAATGTTACTCTGGGTCTGCTGGATGTGTAAATAAGAAACTGAAATTGATGCTGGCTTCATACTACACAGTATCTTTGACTGTCTGTTGAGATGGTTACTGTCTCTTTATAGGGTCATAAATTCTTAGCCAGGAGACATGACAGACTACACATTGCTCCCCGAAGAATCATAGTGTATAAAGTCCAAAAGTTATTGTTTCATCTGTTGATTGAGTGCAGTTAAGTCTGTCAGGGGAGCAAATTCACCTGCTGACGGCTTGTCCTAACTGAAAGCAGTGTAAGCTGGTCGAGTGACGGGCTATGGTTATGTAGTACAGTGACTTTGAGTAGTGACCTGCGTGTGTATGAATGATAAAGAGTGAGTATTTACAGTATGTGCTGCATTACTTGTGGTGTTGTATTTCTTTGTGCTGATGCAGCTTTAGATAACTTATGTTAGCCAACTCTCTCAAACAGGGCATGGACAACCACACTTGGCTCTGTTAACTCTGTTACATATTGGCTGTCACATGTTGGCTTGTGTACTACCAGATACAAAACGAGCTGCTACTGCTGGACTACTGGAATACTGTTACACGTGTGCACTGCAGGGGAAGAAGTAAACAGCATATCAAGCATCTCTCAGGTCTGAATTTCATCCTCTGGAGGATTTAAGGACTTTAGTGGCGTTCTGGTCGACATGCTGAGGTGAACCTCGTGACAAAACCAGAAGTAGTACCCAAACTGAGAATATTCCTATTAACTCGCCGTCTTTGACAACCTGTGTGATGTCATCAGGAAGCAGATTCTACAGACAAACGGTGGTGTGTGTGTGATACTAACTAACTGTGCCCTGTCCTCTGTTTCACAGTTCCAGCTCGCAGCACCAACAACATCATTCCTCTTTCATTTTTACAGCTGAAGAGTGTCAGTGCTCCTATCGGTCAATGTCACGGAACGTTGTGGTAGTTATCGTGGAAGGCAATGACATGATATCTGTGTTTCCAGATCTCGCAGGAGTCTGTTGCTGCTGAGACAGAGACAGCTCTCATTTGTTCAGAAGATATGTAGTTGTGTAAAATGAATCCAAAATTAACTTCAGTGACTCTGGGAGACATGCTGCTGCTCTGCTAAAGGGGAGTGTCAGGAGCTAAACCCACATGACACAGATACTCTCTGCTTCTGCCTGAAGGACCAGCATCCACGTGCAACGTAGAGTGTTGTTCATGTGTCAGAAAATATAATTGCAAAGAGTGTGATTTGTGACACAACAAAATAAACAACAGCATAGTATAAAACGATATTCTCTATCATCACACGATATATATAGTATTGTTATATCGCACAGCCCTAGGAGATCCCAGTGTGAGTGTGTGTGTGTGTGTGTTAGATGTCACAGGTTAAAGTTAAGTCCCTTAAGCTTTCAACCTGACTGCAAATGAAACAATATACTGAACCTGAATTATCACTCTGAGCGCTTTGGCTAGGAAGCGCTGTATCGCTCCTGGTTTGGCATCTTGCATGGCAGCCTCTGCCATCAGTGTGTGCAGTGTTGTAAAAGAGCTTTGAGTGGTAGGTAGACCAGAAAGGTGATATATAAATACCATTTACCACAGCTCCTTTTTGTGAGCTCTCAGTCTTTTTGAGCGATCAGCTCAACATTTTGCCTTTTGTCTGTTGTTTTGTCACTGTGTTCATATCCTTGTTTTTAAGTGCTGGCTCCGTTCTCTTCCTGTAGAGACGATGAAGTCTGTGTGCCATCTTGCTAGCATGTTAATCTGGCCCTGAGTAACACCTTTCTCAAAGTTATTACAGATATTATGTTTAACAGCAAGTATCACACATCTGATTACAGATTTGGCTCTGTGATGTTGATAAAATAATTAGAACAAGTACGCAGATAGAAACACAATCTTTAATTACACACAAGTCATGTTTTCTGAACGTTCTAATATTTCAAAACATAACCTTCCATTTATTTCTCCAGGCGACCATTGTGCTGCTGTAATTAATAGAGAACAACGTAAATCACAATCAGGAAATCACTTAGACTGAATTCCACCTCTCTGCTGTTCTTAATCCTCACCTGAATTCAACATACAGTGACCAGCCAAGCAAGAAAATGGAATGTGTTTCTCCTGCCTACCAATTACTGCTCACTCTTTTTGCCAGTCGTCACACACACAAACTGATAATTGAAGAGACAAAAGCTCTCCTCTTTTTTTGAGAGACTCACTATCACACACACACATACGCACACTCATCTGTGTGAGCCTTGAAAGAAAAGGACAGAGAGTTGAGGGCAAATAATCACGTTTTAAACACACACACACACACGCAAACGCACATATTGTGATAACCTTGAGGGATCTACACATCGCATCATAATTCCCACTGACCTTCGTCTTCTCTGTCTATGTCCTAATCTATGTACTCATATAATTATATGTTTGTGCATTTCCAAGTGTCCACCCCTGTCATATCTGCACTTATCTACCGCTCTCCTTTATGGTTGTAATTATAGCTGCAGTAGTGGTAAAATATCCAATCCTTCGATCTGTGTGTGTGTGTGAGAGAGAGAGTGTGTGTTTGGCGGCCTCTCTTCTGCACCGTGTTGAACAGCTACTGTGTAATTACAGCTTCTGTTATCTGTCTTTGTGTTTGTATGAATTTATTCTTGGGTATGTGGGTATATGTGTGTGTGTGTGTGTGTTTAAGCTCCCTCGACAAATCAGTCTTAACTCCATCAGCAGTTTGGAATCGGTGTATTTACACAGGGTGTAAAGGCCGCAGTGTCTGTGGTCAGGAGGACTTTCTAAATGACTGGCTTCTGGCTTCATGACAGTAATTAGCCGGGACTGTCACGTTAGCAAAGATGTCTTCTCTCTGTCTCATCTTGTCTTCTGTTCAAGAGGGCAGAGAAGGCGTACTGGGTTTGATAAGACACATCTGTGAGTAAGCGAGTCTTACTGTGTTTTTTATTTGTTAGGTCCGTGTAACATTTAGGAGGACCTATTGGCAGAAATGGAAAGTATTTTGTCATGTATGATCACCTGGAAATAAGAATTGTAGTGCCTTCATTAGAAAGAGACCTCTTACATGGACTACAACATATTTCTACAGTAGCCCAGAACAGAAACACCAAACACTCGAACACTGGCTCTAGGCCTTTTATGTCCAAGTTTCACAGCCACTGTGGTTTCTTTGCTTGGCAGAGTCAGTTTAATCTATGGATACTGCTAGATGCTGTATGAACTAATGTTATTATTCCTCAAAGGTAGGTAATAATATTGCTAGTTTGCTGCATTCAATACATGACTGGTTTAGGAGAAGATTTAGCCTAAATGTTAGCACCATGACTGGATGCAGGGCAAACTGTGACAAACTACAGCTCCTAACAACTCCAAAAATGTTTCATATACATGTTGTATCAAGTACCACTTGCAAAATTATCTTTACATTTAACAGAATACTAATAATGTTCATCTCTGCCAGAGGCATCTGAGCCTGGTTACATTGCCCGCACTGCACACTACCAGCAATCCCCACTGCCTGAAAACCTCCTTTTTTCAGTGGTCCAAAACACCTCTGGTACAAACACTAACATTACCCTTGGTGCTCTGAGCTTGCAGTCCAGCCAACAGACTCAGCTAACATTGACTAACAGCAGCTACAGTACCGTTGGCAGCAGTTTACTTCACTGTCCATCAGAAAACTGCGTGAATCACAATGACTTGAGGCAGAGCAGCTGGAGGACATCGGTTGGTGGTGTGTGTGTGTGTGTGTGTGTGTGAACAAAGATACACAGTGCAGGAACAGGTGTACAGGGCTGCAGAGTGACACCAATCACCTGACTACATGTCAGTGTACCATCAACATTGCTTAAAATCACAATGGGGCTTTAAGATAAAAAGGAATATTCTTTCTGTAGCAGAATTAATCAGAAAAAAATAATGGATTTTTTTTTTCTCCTGTACAAGAAATGGCATTTAAATATTCCTTTGCTCTGAGGAAAATAGAATAGCTATGTACTTAACTAGCACGCACACATAAAAATAATGAAGTCTCCCACTGTGGAGGATGTGAATATTATGCATCAGTGGCATCAGTGTTAAAAGTAAAAGCACCGTTGATGACTAAGTGATAACCATATATTGTGTATAGTGAAATGTAACACATGACACATGATGTCATGCTGCAGCTGCAAGAAAATCGGATTCTTTATTACGGTGAATAAAGTCAGCTGTTTGCTAGCATCGCTTCTCGCTGTGCAGAGAATGACATCATCTCCCTGAGGTGAAAGGCAGTGGGATTTCATCTTTGATCTGAAACACACACTCACAAACACACACACACACACACACACAACACACAGGCATGCACAAAGACACACACGCGCATCCAAGCTCTTAGTAGCACACACAGCTACACACACACACACACAAAACCACAAGTGTATGACAGATGAAGGAGGTTAATTGCCTCAGCCTTACATCATGAGTAGCAGCAGGAGGTTATGAATGCACTGTTATATGAGGGAGGGGAAATGAATACGTTGGCTATCTCTCTTTGTCTCTGAAGCCATTTCCCATCTCTCATTTCAACTGCATTTTTGCTCCTGTCATATTTCTGTATTCTGCAACATGGGGCAGATGCTCTGCCAACTGAGCTAATCGAAACCCCGCTCAGCTGTGTTTTGATATTTCATTTTTATGTGCTGAGCTTACTTTAAAATGAGGTGTGTATTGGTTGGGGATTAATCATCAGAATTATTAGAATTATTTAAAAGTACATCTCTGCTGGTCTACACAGAAAAGGATGTTATTGACCTCATGAGTTCAAGATGAGTTCCTCATTTGAGTTGTCATTCTCTGAAGGACACGCACACTGCACACTACGCGCACACCTAAAATGGCAAACCTAATAAACAAACTCGAACTACTGTGATTACTCCCAATCTTGTCAAGTAATCAACAGTGTAAGCACCGTCAAGCTGCTTTATGTTGCATCCCTACAGATCACACACTGACAGTGTGACCTTGACGACAGCAGGGTGCCTTTGTCATAAGAGAAGCCGCCCTTGTTCTAATCACTGTGTGCACCGTAAGCCGTTTGATTGGCTCTGTAGAAGGCTGATGATTCTTTGAACAACTCAATGGAGGAATCAGTTGTCACACTTTTTTAAAATGCAGTCATCTTCTGGCATAAACATAAAAAAGTAGGAAACAGTTCAGGGAATTCTGAAGATCACTGGTGTCAGCTCAAATCTGTATTCCTTATGTGACACAAATATGAAACATTTTTCATCATTCTTATACCATATATGTTACCGTATAGCTATGTCTTCTAAAATAAGATTCACGCACACTGCCTTCATGCAGTTTGGTTATATTTACCAATATAATATCAATCAATCAGTCCATAGCATATGATTCACATCATTTAACCATTCAGTCACTTCTTGTGCCAACACTGGTGAGGGCACTGTCATCCTGGAGACCACTCCTATCAGGATAGAAATATTTTATCATAGGATTTCATCATAAAAGTGATCACTCTGAAGAACTTTGTATTCATTTAAGACTCAAACCATGCTATGAAAATGCCCTCACAGCTTAACAGAGCCACTGTAGGGGTGTAGCATTCAGGCTTTTACTGTTGTCTTGGTGTATAACACACATACTCTCGCCCACATGGTGAAGGATGACTCACCTCGCCATCACTTTTTCCCACATCTCTGTGGACCAGTGCAGATGTGTTTTGCACCACTAAACACTCAGATGTACATTCATCTTTGTGTAATTGAGTGTTATTGCTGATTCAGACTGATCACATCCTGCATTAACATTCTCAGTCACCTCAACAAGCTGCTTGTGTTGCTTTTCTGTTTTTCCTTACACATCGCACTAATACACCAGAATCACAGGCATCAAATGTGCACTGCTGACCACAATGTCTGACTTTTTCCTGGTGTCTCTCCCACAGATCTAAATGCAGATGTCACTGTCTCTGTTCTTTGTTAATTATAACACGAGTCAGTAGAGCAGCCTTCGTGACTGGAGCTCCTGACATCTGCGCCCCAGCAATGAACCCTCTTTCAAAGTCACTTGGATCTCTTCCTCTTGCCATCTTGATACAAAATGAGCCTGCACTGAATTTCCACACTTCCCACAGAGCATAATTGAATGTTAATTATTTAATTGAACTAAGCAGTGCACCTGTGTGGAAGTGTTTTATCCTCTCATTTATTCAGGTTTTTCCCTTTAATTTGTCACCTGTCTGTATTTATACATTTATATTATTTGGTAGCTTTGCACACATTTATTATCATGAAACCTGAAGCCTAAGCATAAGCTTCACTTTTCATAATGAAGTGAGCATCAAACAGTGTTAACGACTGGGTCCTCACAGGCCCATAGCTTTGTGTTAATGAGCCTCGACCACAGTGTGGAATCTTGTTTAGCAGACAGTGTCGCTAAGCAGCATACTGTTGATTCAAGGTCAACCAGAGCTGAAGACAGAAAGAAAGAAAGAAAGAAAGAAAGAAAGAAAGAAAGAAAGAAAGAAAGAAAGAAAGAAAGAAAGAAAGAAAGAAATACTATGCCTCTGCTACTGTAATATGTTAACTTATTCAGATTCAGATATAATTTTCTTCATTTTATATATTATTACTTTTTTAAATTACTACTGTTATTATTGTTATAATCTCCTATGTCCTCCTTTAATTCTCATCCACCCACCCTACTTTTATTCTGTGTTTTTGTCTTCCTCTGGTTTGTTCTGTTGGTATTTTGTCTTTCATAAAATATATATATATTATAAGAAATAATTAACTTCATCAGTTAATTAACATAATTAATTAACAGACTAATGGCATTAGTTTATCAAAATCAAATTTCTCTTGCAGTTTGCTCTTTAGTCTTTCATGTTGTTGTACTGGATGAGCGTTGTGACTGGATTATATCCAGATTGCGGAGAGTTCCATCACCATGTGAGTCACTGACAACTTCACTATCTGCTTCTGAAGAGCTGACACTGATGTGAGCAATCCAGACCTGTCACTTACAATGACGTGTGCTGCTGTGACTGCATGAAAAAGTTGCATTGTAATGACAAGTGGAACCACAGCTTCTGACGGCATGCAGATTTTATGAGGAAATGAAGTTACAGACAGTACAGTGAGTGAGTCAGAGACTGCAGATGTCATGGTGTTATGTAGCTCACTCAACCTCCCTTTAAACATCATAAACTTACTGCATTTAAATGAAATAATTTATTTAGCTCACGTACACCAGGATCAATAACTGGAGATCAAACTTTGCTTCAGCCCCAAACAGTGAAGCACAGGCAGTCTGAGCTTTGCATGCTGCATAAAATAACAAACTCTCTGAACTCTTAAAGAATCTGACATTTTCATATTATTTCTCTATAAAGTAGTGATGCAAGCTACACCTTTTACGTTTGTCCTTCTGAACCGCAGGTAGAATTCTCTGCAACAGAACAATGTGCCTTTGAGTTGTTTAGGGTAAACAAAATGACTTTCCATATACCAATATTATGCTGCTTGCACTGGCATTTTTGGCATTTGACAAAAAAAAAAAAAAAAAGTAGAATTGTTGAATACCTGTGTAAGTGGGAGCAGACGGGTCCGACCTGAGCGGAGTGACCACTCTGTAGAGACAGCCCTGACCTAAAAAGAGAGCCTCAGGCCAAAGGAGTCCAAGGAGCTGAGAGCGCTACACAACATGTGACGGATTTGTTGAAGAGTGTGAAGAGCAACAGACTCAACTTTTCTGACTGATAATAAATTCATTTGCGGACTGACCTGCCTTTGTGTGCATACTAATGGAAATATTAGTAACATGATGGTGATATGATGAGATGAATCATGTGAACTTCTCCATCACCAGATATCAAACCAGTGGGATATTTTGGATATTAGACAGTGTTCTGCCATCATTATCAGCCTGTCTCTCCAATAGAGGTCTGCACACATATGTAGCTGGCCTGTGTTTTAACCTAAAGTTTTGAGAAGCTTGTCAAGTTTTGGTCTGCTTTTCTTGCAGATCAACTACTGTATACTAACTACTTTTAAGATGTTCTCTATATGCAGTACATCGCTCAATAGGCGAGACTGGGACCAACCATAATGCATCATCTCTGTGTGCTGCTGTGGAAACAGACAACAATGGAACAAGTGTTTAGTTTTTATATCAAAAACACTGAATCCAGGGCACTGCTGTCCAAAACACCTGATGACGTTTTGGTTTGCTCTACACACCTCGTGACCCTTTATTTTTATACAATGTTGTTTCACGCTTTTATTTTTTCCCTGCACTGTTTAACTGTATCTTGTATCCTCGCTGTGAATCACCCACTCCTGCTCCACCTTTGGGTTTCTAATCACTGACTCCAGCTATCTCTGAATGGAAAAAATACTCATGAACGACGAGGCATATTAATTTGTTCTCCATCATTCCTTTTCAGCCACTCTAGCTGTGTGGCTCTAGGGATGCTAACATCATTTGCCACTTTGCTCCAGACTGACATCTCTACAATTACTGAGGATGAGGCCTTGTAACTATGGTGATCTCCTGACTTTAAATGTGGCACCGCCACTTGAAAAGCTTGGCTCTGTTATGTGACAACAGACCAATTACAGCTGACAGAAACATGGCTACATGTTAGGCTTATTTTGAGTTCCTGCATTGGAAAAGGGCTTGCAGATACAAGTATGAACAAGCACATTTAGAATATACACAAACAAGCACACACACACACACACAGACACAATGTTCTACTGTATGCTGCATCTAATCTGCAGAGGTAGATTTAATATCTGCTCTTTTAAATCAGCTTTATTCCCTGCAAATAATCTTCATCATTTAACTGAAAAGCAGGAGAGAGACTTTGAAACAAGAGAGCAACAGCCTTGTTTGTGACTTTGTAGCATCACATGTGTGAGAGAGAGTGTGTGCATGTGTTTATGAACAAGCTTTCATGTGTACTTGTGTGTAGCTGATTCTGCAGCTAGCAAGGCAGGCAGCTTGACTTCCCACTGTGATTCTGATTTAAAATGTTCACCAGAGAGAGAGAGGCAGAGACGGTAGAGAAAGAGTGGGGGGGGGGAAAGGAGACAGAGAAAGGCAAAGAGGACAGGAGAAAGACGGGAAGAGAAGGGGAGACCAATTACGAAAACCCAACCACATAGGGATGAGAGAGCGAGAAAGAGGCTGAGAGGTGGAGAGAGAGAGTTATTTCCTCTGGGTCTTTGAGAGAGACAGGAGAGCATGGTGCGTCTGCGTCCGGTCGGTCGTTCAGCTGATTAATTTGTGACAGGAGGGATTTCTGTGCTCCGTGCCTTGAATTGCTGCTCTAATTTATATGGTAATCTTCTTTAAGACTCTAGTGGCATACAAAAAACCTTTTATTTCTATCTCTACTAAACCTTTTTCTATAGTCATTACACATACATATACATTAATGCACACAGCACATGTGGGTAACACTCTGCATCAAATGTGATAGTGTGAGGGGAAAGCGTGAACACCTCTCAGTTTTTTGCTGTGCTAATAGACTGTTTGGTTTGAGTTAGCATTCATGACTGTTTCTTATTGAAACCATGAACGCTTAAAATGTTTGTCTGTCACCAGAATCATCTGTCAGCATGATGTGAAGTGCCGCTGTAAATAATCAGGAAAGGGAGGAAAGTCTCAAGGGCAGCTTTAGTGGAGACAAGAGACAGTTTGGTTTCAAAGAGTTTGCACAGATTGAAGATAAGTTTGGATGTAACAGCTGAGTGTGTCACTCAGTAGGCTGACACTGCTTTGACATCATGTGGGATGGAAGGTACGACTCAAAGGCAGACTCTGTGAATTCTGTCAATTTAAAGTGCACTTTCTTCTTTTTCTATCCATTCTCTTTGTGTTTAATTACCTTGGATGATGGACCAGCTGGTGAAACAATTAAAATTTCTACTTTTTTTACAATGTGAATTTCTACTTTACTCACTTTCTACTTGGTTATGTTAACAGTTACAATGACAAGTGTTAATAGCATGTCATGTGACAAAAAACTTCAAATGACTAGATAAAGAACACACTTTTGTTGAGGAAGTGCCCCTGGAAGGCAAAATAAAGGTTCGACATGACGATCTACACTGAACACTGCACACACCACCAATTTCCCTGGAATATTTTGATCATGAACAAAGTTTTGGCCACTTGTGACCCACATAGAGCACCTGCCGCTGTGTGCTAGAGCTTCACTTTGGCGATGTCTACATATATCTTGCAGTGGATCTCTCCTCTGTACAAAAGTTAGATAATTTTATGTACTTTTCATCTAGTTGCGTCAATAATGCTGAAATGTGGGAGGTGAAGGACAAGATCTTCTTTCATGTCTAACGCTAACCCAAAATCTCTCCTCTCTCAACTTTCCTTTTCAGTTACAGAATCAGATTTTTGCATTCTGTAAGAAGCACAATAACCCATTCAGAAACAAAGCGATTTGCAGTGCACTGGGCTCAGCGCACTCCACGGGCAAAGTTCAACCTGGTCAAATCAGACTTGTCTCCTCATCGGTTAGTGCATCAGATCAAACAACATGCAGCTACTCAGCATTTTGACTAAATAAACTTAGTCTGTGTTGGATGTCACTCACTTGGCTGGCAGACCAAGTGGGTGTTCCTATAGCAATGTGATGTCATGTGAAAACTATGAATTGGACATAAATCTGGAGGTGTATGTAAATTATCCATTATGGTAGTAACATACAGACAGGCTATGATTAGAGTCGTATCACCTCCGAAATCCTGTGAGAACCTAAACTTTTGTATTCACGTATCAGAAGCTGACATCTACGGAGCCCCCGAGGTGACATTAGAAGAAAAAAAAAAGATGACGGAAAAAAAAAAGCACTGCAAAACAAGGCAAGGTTATTCATTGCGTACTGAAAGTTTTCACTTCTCCACAAACGTAATAAATCCCTACAAACTTAATAGTTATAACGTTTGTGGGAAATAGTGTGTTACGTTCGTAGTAGGCAGCGGCTATTACGTTTGTGGAAAATGTATTACGTTTGTGGGATTATTGCAAAACATGTATCTGTAAACACACAAACGGATAAACACACTAGTAAAGTTGTAACAAGTATAAACTGTAGCGACTCTGACCGGACTTCCTCTGGACTACACTGGAAGCCAGCTGCTGTTTGCGTGCGGGTAAGGGGTCCACTTGAACAGGGCGCACTTGAAAATATTCAAGCGACTGGCGGTCAAACAAAACTCGAGATCTCGACTTTTAAACTCGAGATCTTGACTTTCAAACTTGAGATCTCGACTTACAAACTCGATATCTCGACTTTTAAACTCGAGATCTCAACTTTGAAACTTTTTTTTTCCCTTGTCTTGTTTTTTTTTTTTCTCATGTCACCTCGGGGGCTCCGTAGACATCTATTCAATCTGTGTGCCTTGATCATTTATGTATGAAAAAGGCAAAGAAATGGAGGATATATGCTTCATTTGTAGATAATAGATGGAGAAAATGAAGGTTTGAGGCCTGCAGGACAGCCAACTTCACAAGACTGAGATTATCTCCAGTTGCTCTGCATTTAAACCCAAGCCCTCAGCAGACTACACGAATGACCCTTTATTCATTGTTTGGATGTTTGGACATTTCTTCAAGGTCACACAGATTGCTCTGTTGTCATGGAGATGAATTGTAAATGTACTATATTACACCCCCCTCACTTCTATGACTTTTTTTTCCCGGGCCGTGCTTACTGATCTGTCTCAATGAACTCCATCTGCTGAGAACTTCCCAGCAACAAACATACTGTTCCCACCCGAAGCCTACCTGAATCACTTTGGATCTTATGAGTACGAGCTGGTTTCATTTTCCTAATATCACCTTGAGTCACACCAATTGAAAGGTTCTAGAAAGCAGAAATAACTAAACTCTTGGATTCTGACATGTCTAGTCTTGAAACATCATGCTCCTTAGAGGCGGTCTGCAGCAGCAATGTTTTCATTAGCGTGGGTACTAGTAAGAGAAATCCATTTTTCTCATTTGGCTCCAAGATTGGAATAAACCCCTGGAGGACTCTGGACGTAGATCGGTTTAAAAAAAATCGAGTGGTATTCCTCTTTTAGCTTTGTCATCTCCCTCTGTACGAGTGTGAATGTCAATTAGACATTAGACATGAAGTGTCACGATATCCACAACAAAAGCTCTCAGAAAAAACAGTGGTAGAGGCAGTGCTGGTAATCCTTTAATCCTTTTGGTGGAGAGTTTGCCACCCGTACCTCAGTGGGTCTGGAATCTTGGATGAATCAATCCTGAATACATTTTTTACAATGTGGATGATATTTGTGTTTGCTGACAGAGAACACAAAACTGCTGTGGATACAAGTGCAGAGCAGAATCTCAGTTTGACAAGCCAACAGAACCTGTCAACCAGAGTGCTGGGAAGCAGGCAGGTGGTAAACAATTATCTCTGTTATGTGTGTGTGATTTTGATTGATGTGAAGTTGGATTCTGATTGCAGATCATAACAAAATGACCTCTATTGTATTTTTCTGGTGATATTCTTCATTAAATGTAAGATTTTATTGTGATATTCAATCTTTCTTTCTTTTTTTTATATTATTATTATTTTTGTTTGGCCTTTTTCCTTTATTGGATAGACAGCTGAAGAGTGACAGGAAATGTGGGGAGAGAGATGGCGAATGACATGCACACAGGTCAGGATTCGAACCTGGGCCCCCAACTGAGCTAAACACTGCCCCTTCAATCTTTCTTCTTAACGTCCACCTAAAGTCAGTCATACAGAATCATCTGATGTTGTTTTTTAATATAATTAACTTAATATCCTTGTTAGAAATACTGACCATACTATAGTAGACCATGAGCCCCATGTACTAAAGCTCAGTCCTGCCTACAGTGGCTCTTTGCTGCAGGTTTTTATGTCTCTCTTCAGCTGCACCCATTTAGTAAAGGTCAAAAAATAATCTCAATAGATTGAAATGGTCATGAGTTGATGACTCCATCTGTTCAGTTCTCTTCAATCTCTTCAATATTTTTTTCAATAATTTTATTGAATTTTTAACACTAGTCAAACTGTAACTGAAATAATTGTCTTTATTTTATAACATTTATAATCGTCTATCTACTCTGTAATCTATATCTTACACTATACTTGTTATCAGATTATACACTTATTGTCTGAAAACTTCCTTGGAAATGACAGAAATAATATAATAGATATTTCAACACACTTCTAACTTCTGTTTTAAATCCCTTTACACACTGCCAGGAATGAAATGTTGATGAAGGGAAATTAATCAAATTTAAGTATGCTGAGTCTGAAAATGCTGAATCTGCCTCTCAAAAAGACTCAGAGTGTAGACTGTAAAATCCCAGATGGTTTCTCAAACTTTATACATTTTAGTTGTTATAAAATATATTTTGCCAGGCTGCAATTTTAGTTTGAGAAGTAAGTGGGAAAAAAACATCTCCATCTGAAGGTTTAATCCAGTTATGGAAGGAGAGTAATCTGACATCTGACTTTCTTTAAGGAAAGAGGTGTGCATGTAAACACAGATGTACACAGACACAAGACTCATTTGTGGAAACATTGTCCAGGGAAGTACTCATTGTCTGATATTTATCCCTGCTCCACATTCAGTACCACCAAAATATTATTTTTTATTCTTTTTTACCTGTGAGCAGCTCTCGGATCTCCACATCTGTGGTCTTCCGGAGCAGCCGGACCAGAGCCGGTATGCCCCCGCAGTTCTTCAGGGCGATCTTGTTGTCATCATTGGCTTTGCCGTACACCAGGTTCCTCAGGGCTCCACAGGCGCTGCGGTGCACGTCAGTCATCCGGTGGTCCAGCAAGTCCACCAGCAGCTGGATGCCACCCTGGCGCCTGATCTGAGGACAGATGAAGGCATTAAGGGGACAGAATGGGGATATTCACAAGCTAAGTGTTTACTTGCCAATTTACCTCGCGATATGCACAATGGTATCTATACACACTATGCAACATCTGACATTAGGGCTTGTTTACCTCTAAAAATCATTTGTCCCACTTTTGTGTTACTGTGCAAACATTAATTTCTACTTTTCGAATAAACAGGTGCAGTGAGTACTGTTAGACTGAGGAAACATTTATTGAAATGCCATCCATAACATTTTCCGTCCCATCAGCACTCTGTGTGTCTGCACCCCTCCCTGCTTCCCTCCGTCTAGACGAAGAGGAAATGTAGGGCAGACTGCTTACTTTCTATTAAAACAAAAGAGACATTTTAGTGGAGATTGCACAGAGACGAGGCAATTGTGCTTAGACATACTGTGTATAAATAATGTGCTGTCTGTGCTCCAGATAAAAGATACTTTAGCATGATTTACTGTACTTTAGAAGATAATATGTAGCTGGATTTTTTAGAAATACAATGTTTGATCCTCTACATCTACCTTTAATTGAATTTAAAAGACTCAAATCTTTTGGATTAATCAAAACATTTTTTATCTGTAAAAGATTCATGTCTTTCAACTGCTTATTATGTCTGAAAAAACCAAAGGGATAATGATATGAGACAAACAGGAACTCGCTTTGGAGATCATTTTTCAGGAATTTCATAAAACTATCAATTGATTACCAAAGCACAAACACAAACACAAACTAACACACACAGATAACTAACACAAAGATCAAGCACACAATAGCTTGTCTGCACAGTGCATGTGGTGCTAACAGACTGAATGGACCATACATATCCCTCAGCACAACACTTTGTCATTGCACCATTCAGGCATGTAACTCAAGGGCAAAAAACAATTTGGCCCATGGGTTGTAGATTTGGCAACCCTGCTCTGAATACTACCATACTTCACTCTTCAACACAATTTCAATATCAATCAGCTTCCTCTCCCGTCTCTCTCCCTCACTCGACTTTTAATGCCTGTTGGCTGATTGCTGTTTGAAGAACTTTGTTTGCCCTAAAATCCATCGTCTCTGTGGGGATTAATGAAGTCCAATTGAGCTGAATTGAGATGACATTGAAGAGATGGAGGGAAGCGTTTTTTCAAGATGCTGAGTGATGATTTCTGATAGATACAGGACAGACTGCAGGAACAGGGCTATATTCAGAGTTGGGTTACAGTAAGTGTGCATAATGAGAAGTTAATGTTGTAGAATATGGAGGTTTGGTGGAGCTCAGATGGCTGCACATGTGGGACGGAGCTTCCCCTCAATACAGATCTGCATCAAATTGCTATCATCAACCATATATGGCAGTAAGGTTGAAACTGAATGAATACCCCTCGCCTCACCCTCCCCTTCCTAGTGTGTAGGAGGAACTATAGTGGCTGCAAAATGTCTGTTGCGTGACCATCAACAACATTTTGACACTCACCAACTCTCTGCTGTCCCCCAGAATCTTGTTTGTGGTATTTGAAGTGGTAAAAAATCCCACATTAAAAAAACAACAGCAGCACACCTCTCCACAATGTGCAGTGGTAAATCAGTCATTCTAGAGGACACAGTGGGCAAGTATGTTGTGTGTAAATCAGAAATCTAACTGAATAAGCGCTAAAGTGTGCATGTGCGTGTGTTTATAAGCAACAAGATGAGTAGGACCCCCAAGAGTTTTTGAATTCATTCTCTTCAGATCAATACCTCAGATTTGATCTTGTTGTCTCCAAAGCAGAGGTGCTGGAGGTAGGCAGCAGCGTTGGACTGGACTGATGGGAACTGATGCTGCAACATCTGGATCACCTCTGGCAGCTCTGGATCCCTCCAGCCAAACTCCCTACAGAGACACACGGAGAGAAAATACAGCATGTTTTGGTGTGTGCAGGGATAGAGATGTGCATGTGTGTGTGTATAGCTGATCCTGTTACTAGGCAGCTTTTCTCCCCTCTGTAACACTGATTTAAAATGCTCACCAGACAAAAGGGAGACAGAGATGAAGGCTGGAGATGAATCAACAGAACAAAAGAGTTACATGCGCATGAATGTACGACTATGCTCTGTTTAAATCATGAACTAATTTAAGGCTTAGTGAAACTGAACTGTGGCACCACTCCACTGAAAAATTAGCTGCTATGGTTAGCCAGTCCCCAATAGCTGATTTAGCAACCAAATGTACCTCAGCAACACACAGAAACATTTTGAGAAATGCAGAGTTAGCAACACCAGCGACCACAGTCAAATGTATTCCTGAGCTGACGATATTGACTCGGCTGGCTAAGGATAAATGTAAATACAGTAAGATTGTTATTCATGTTGGCTGTTGAGTCGGTGTGATAATCAACCACTGACAGTCAAGGTGGTGTCCAGCAAATGATGTGGGTTTTGTAGATAAATGATTTTCTGCTCTGATTATGAGAAACGGCATTCATTCTTCTGTGGATGGAGCAGCTCAAATTTCTAGAAACCTGACAGAGTTTATTAGTAGATCTAACCAGACCAGGAGGCAGAGCTGCAGTCCTACACCATCTAAATTATTTAAAGAAAAAGTAAACAGACGAGGAGTTACACATAGCAATGGCACAAAATAAGAGAAGTAAATGTGAACTCTTGAACATCAGATCCGTCTTCTTCTTGAATTAATAGCAGATTATTAATTTGACTTTTTGTGTATTACTCAGCGTGGCTGTGTGATGAAGAATATGTTAGCTTAAATGAAAATTCACTCCCCCTAGTCATTTTAATACTCACATTCCTCAAGGCACCGGCCGAGGAGGTGGAGTTGCTACTAATGGTGGAGTCTTACTAATAAATCCTAAACCTAAACTACATCATAACTCATTTGAAAGACTTAGTCTTTCAACCTGAAATACACTACAGCCTATATTTGTTAGAGTGCACCATGCCCCTGGTCCATATCCAGATAAATCAGGTTTAGTCTTTCAAACAGATGAAGTCATTATTGAAGGTGATTTTAATATTCATGTGGATGTCAGAAATAATAGTCTCAGTACTGCATTTATCTCATTATTAGATTCGATTGGCTTCTCTCAGAGTGTACACAAACATACTCATTGTCTGAACCACACGCCTGACCTTCTTCTGTCAGATAGTATTGATATTGAACATTTAATAGTCTTTCCCCAGACCATTATTTAATAACCTTTAAAGTCCTATCGGGAATCAGGAAAACTGTGTGTATGCACAAAGACAGAAGAATGGATAACATACCAGTTCATAAGTGAGGAAGGCTGTGTGCATGGTTTTCATGTTTAGCTAAATTTAAGATTGGAAGTGATTCCATGTACACTTAATTCAATGTCATGTCTCAATATATGCTAACTCTTGATCATCTTGTTGATAGTGCTGCAGGCAAACAAAAATTGCTGAAATTTGAAAGGAGATAGTGTTCCACCAAGCTGAAGCAAGACAGTCTCAAAACACACAGGAAGGCTCTCTGTAATGCCAGAGCAGACTATTACTCATCGTTACTAGAGGAAAACAAGAACAATCCCAGGTTTCTCTTCAGCACTGTAGCCAGGTTGACAGAGAACCACAGCGATGTGAAAGAGATGTGCCTGGTGGGGTTTTGGGGTTAGAGTCAAAATTCATCACCTCCTGCCCTCAACCAGTACAGAGTTATCCTCAATCACAGGAACCTTAGAAACCTTTCTGCTTTTCTACTATCAACCTTCACAAACTAACTTTTTTTTTTCAACAATTTGTTCATCTAAGCCTTACACTCCATCCCAACTAGGCTGCTAGGCTGCATGAAGTTTTACCTCTGGTTAGCACTTCTTATTGGATATGATTAATCTGTCTTTATTATCAGGATATGTAACACAGTCCTTAAAGCAGCTGTAATTAAACCTCTTCTCAAAAGGTCCACTCTGGATCCAGATGTTTTTGCCAATTTCAGACAGATATCTAACCTTTTCTTTCTCTCTAAGATACTCGATAAAATCAGTTTTGTGTATTTGCTTGTACCAATTCTATTTACCTTATATATGCTTCCTTTAGACAATATTATTAGGAATCACCTCATTAACTTTCATTGTTGTGTAGATGATAGCCTGTTGTATCTAGCAATCAAACCAGATGTGTGTTTAAAACAATACATCCTCCGTTAATTCTACATCCGATAGTATCTTAAGCATCAATTTAAAAAAAGAAAAAACAGATCTACAATCAGAATAACACTGTGATCTGTGATTGGTTAACTCACTAACAATCTCCACCTCTCACGCTCTCCACCTGCTGTGCAGAGCTGGGATACAGATGAGGCCGACAGACAATCAAGAGGCTGTCTGAGTTCTATCTGATGACTTGTCTGAATTTCCACCTCTTGGAGCAAAAATTTTGAGATATTAATATCTATGTACACTTTTGAAGATTTGTCAACACTTTTACAGATCCATGTACAGATTTACAGATTCATCCCATCCACATATTTACAAATCCCTGAAATATGTGGCACTGAATACAGTCTGAATGCAGATCTGGAAATTCCTGCACACACCCACAAATCTCTCTCACACATACAGATTGAGATACAGTTACACAACTCTCCACTCACATTTGTAATAATGCCCCACAGAGAGACATTAACTAAGACAATGTTTATTTTAAAAGCACAAACCAGGTAAAGCAGTAATGAACACACCTGGTTGATGCCAATGACATGCTGGTTTAAAAAGAGAAGGAGAAGCAAGGTGAGCACATTAAATTAGTTTGTGAGTAAAAAGCAGCTAAAATAAGGTAGAGAACTAAAATGGTGACATTACAAATAACCTAGTGAAAATATGGTAATGTATTCAGATAAAATATAAAACCTACCCCAGTTACACTGTCCTCTGCTCCTCAATATGTGTTATCTGTACCAGCACTGTGTGCAGGTTAATTAAAGAAAAAAGCCTCAAAGCCATCAAAAACCTATTTTGCGGGCAGAGGACTTTCTTTTTGCTAAAAGCACTATAAAGTATTGTTTTTATTATCGACATCGGTATAAGAACAGCATATTAATGTCCATAGTTTAGGATTGAGATGCTCAGCTGTTACACATGGGTGTAATGTCATTTTTTATTCTTGTAGTTTAACTACAGCAACCATCTTTGTGTCAGACACTGACAGGCTAATCTGACATCCATCTCAACGTTTGAGTTGTGAGGTAAAATTGTAAAACTAATGTGGTCTTTGAATTAGGGCTGAGCAATATGACCAAAATCTTAATGAATAAATATGGTTTTATGGTTCTTATTATTTAATTCCTAATTTTTTATCATCTCATAATGAAAGTGCAATATGTTACATATCTTTCTTATTTTGTGTTGTGTCCTATTTATTATTGTGTCATGGCGTGCATCTGTGCTGTTTCGTTGACTACCAGGATTGAACCTGATTGCCTCTGTGCATAGCACTATTGCCTTATGTTAAATGTGTGTTAAATAGTGTATAAATAATGGCGACATGGAATGACTTATTTCTTATTACACTTTACACTTGAAGCAGTCTTTGTTGATTTAAGTTGCAACAGCAGCCATTAACTTTTATCTTTGTGATTTTTTGCCAAATGATGTAAAAGCAAAAGCCTCTTACAGTATCTGACTCTACAGTCCTTTTGTGGCTCTCACGATTGTTGCATGGGTGGTGAACGAGATTAAAAGTGTCTACGCCTGTTGTGAGGACCCGAAGCACTCCTGTTCTGTGTCATGCTCACTGTCCTCCATGTGTGTTTGCTTACACAAATTTCCTGTTTGTGACCCAGCAAAATAAACGTACATAATATGAAAGGACATTTTATTGTCACACCATATATATTGTCATAACGCACAGCCCTAGTTTGAATAAAGTTACATGATCTATATATGTAAAAGTGCCATAGGATAACTAAGCTTAGAGCAGCAAAAGCTAATGCCAACCACACACACAAAAGCATACCCAGCACACTAAGATAGTAGTCTAACACACACATTCGCATACACACCCCAGCCATCAAAAGCAGCACAAAAGAGCCAGGATTAGAAAGCTTTTGTCTGTTTCATAATGTACAAATGGGATGAAACCAGCGGAGAGAGAAGAAAAAGAGAATTATTTCAAAAATAATTTTTTCTCTCTCCCACCAAACATTTCTAAACAAAAACACATGCACAGTCACAACATTAACACACATAATATTTGTTTTAAGCACACACACGCAGCACTTCAATAAATATGATCAGAGATGACATAACCTTGTTTAGGTCACCTTGCGGGTTAATTGGCCGATAAGACATCTAGCGTTATGGCTGAACGAGCTGTCAGATGTGTGTTTGTGTGTGTTTTTATTTATTTATTTTTTATATTGTAATTAGAAAGCGGGACAGCAGTAATAACACTGCCTGTAGACACAGAGCTTCTTTAATAACAAGCAAACCAGATGGCTTCACTTATCAGACAGATTCAGTGTGTAATCATTTGGTCAAGTGAAAGGGTTAAACTGATACAACACTCAACTTCATTAACTATAAAAAGGCAAAGGGAGTTAGTGTGATAACATACATGAAGCATTATATCATCTTATTAAATACCATTTAAAATATTAAATGTTCACTGATGACTGGGTTAAACATAGAGTTTCATTCTGGTGCTAAGAGTGTCTCATTACAGAGTTTCTCATTACATACGTGTTTTTCAGTGACAATATATGGGTAAAGAAGCTTTTAAACAAACAGTAACAATATGTGAAGTATTACTAGCAGACTAAATCTGACACTAGATTTATTCTGGACAGATTCAAGAACATAAAGTAAATCTGTGATTGGAAACTCAGCAGTAACTGAGCCCTTTATAGAGGTGAGGGCTACTCCATTGTCCTTAAGTCATGTGTATGAAAGCAGTGACAAGAGAATAGTCTCTTTAGAAAAAGCTGTTAACGTTGATGAATTGTAAGGCTTGCCATGACACTGTGAAGTGAAGAAATGACTAGATTCAGACAGAGATTATTTCCCATTATGCACCTGGTGGCAATGTACGAGAAGTTGACTTTTTACCTTCTCCACTTGATCGCGGTACAGATGGGAGGACACATCCAAAGATGTACTCTTGCCTACATCCCAGCTCGACCACATTTCTCCTCCTTTTCTACAGTCCAAGAGAACTAAGACTTCAAGTTCTTGATCGGATGTTGCTATCTGCACAAGCCGAGACTAAAAGCGTCTGGTAATATTAAACATGTTTGATTTTATCGGAATGTCAAGATGAGAGAAGGACTGACTTCAAACAGCTCACACTAAGAACTAAAAACAGGATTTCATACTGAAATTAAAAATTTGTCTGCAACAGTGAAATCATTTGAAAGTCGTCTGGTGTAAGGTCAGCATAAGGGTGAACAATGAGGCTAGAACTAGCAAAGTTATACTCACCCACCATGCCATGGTGCAGTAAAAATATCTCTGGATCCTGAGAAATCAGGTTAATCCACTCAACTCATATACTTCGTAGTTATTTCAGTTTTAGCCACAAGGAGCCACATTCAACAGCTGACAGAAGCCTTCGTATGACATGTCCATCAACTGTTCAAACTAAAAAGCACAATGACTGAACTGGTGAAAGGAGGTTGCAAAAGTGTTTTCAGATCCATTACTCATCAAAACAGCACACCAGTGGCCAAAGAGTAAACACTACTTGAAGGCCAAAGCAGGACTTTTGGCAGTACTTGACAATAATGATTATAAAAACACACTATTCTTCTATCTCTCTGTCTCTCACTACAAAATGTCTGTCTCATGTGTGTGTGAGACACAAACAAAACACATATAGACACACAAGTGGTACTTTATGTATATAACAGGAAGGACACTTGAATGAATGAAGGGACACAGTCTATTTGTTGTCAGCCTGCAGGCACAAAGTCCATGACACACCCACACACAGCTGCAAACAACCTACAAGTGTGCTTCAGAACAGCAGAACAAGACAAAAAACCTCCATGCACACATATTTGGAGATGACAGGGGCCATGAACAAGTGACAAACAAACACAAACATACAAAAAGAAAAGAACACACACACACACACACACACACATCAGAGCCAGGGCCAGGAATAGTTGTGGCCCTGGAGAGAAAAGTGGCACATCACAGTGGATCAAAGTCAACTCAAGGCCTCGGGCTGTTAAACTCCAGAGGCACACACACACATAAACATACACACACGGAAAACTAATGTACATATTCAACACAGCTTTGATGCACAACTGCACATGCACACAAAATACTGGACAACATGCTGAGATAAACTGAGCATTGAGGTGCATGTTGTACAACGTGTTGCTGTTCAGGGTAAAATCTCTCAAACAAAATTTAAATCTTCAAGCAGACGAATCCTCGTGAAGAATTTACCTCCTGTCGCAGTGAATCTTAATAAAACCAAGAGACTGTCTTCTGTCTTCTCTCGTAAGTGTGTTCTGCCCCAGAAAGCTGTACTATAATGGTTCATTCATTCACTAACTCTAGCCTGGAGCTGTACTACTTTTCACTCAGCATCTCTCCTCTCTCTCTTTCGCTGTGTGTGTGTGTTCCTCTCGTTCCACTGCAAAGGGAACACAGGAGGATACAATGCTCCCAGTCCCAAACACTGTGCGACAACATCGCGGCAGGATGTGCAAATACGACGGAGCCATCTGTGAACTTGAGGCAAAAGTGTTCACTTGGGGAGTGTTTAAGAAAGCGTTAAGAAAAAGAATATGCAACAAATTTGGAGAGCCCTGCTGTTTTGGAAAACATTACTGGTGCACTATATGTGTAAGTGCATTCCACGGTCCTTGAGTGGATAGTTAAAAAAGGTTTTATAGATGTTAATAACCAGCTTGCTATCTTTGACAGAAAATAACATGATAATAATGATAGCATAAATAAAATAAAGTTACAGATAAATAAAGTAAAGTTAAAAACACTTGAGGAATGCTGCTGATCCAAATATCACTATATATATATATATATATATTTATATATATCTCCTATAAATAAGCCTTTGTCCTGCAGATAGCTCCAATCTTTTTTTTTAAATATATAATATAATAATATATACATTATTATTATTATATATACTAATTGAAAAACACTGGTGGTGATACCCTCAAATCATAGCTGTTTTTTTAGATCTTTTTTTTTTCTCTTTGTTTTAAGATTATTATTTTTGCCTTTTCAAGCTTTCAAGCAGAGACAGCTGAAGAGTGACAGGAATGTGGGGAGAGAGGGACAGGGAACGACATGCGGTAAAGAGCCACAGGTTGGATTTGAACGCTGGGCTTCCGAAACAAGGACTGAACCTTCGCACATGGGGTAACTGCTCTACCAACTGAGTCAAGGGGAAATTAAGAGGACAAACACTGTCAAGAAGTGTTATCAAATCAAATCAAATTTTATGTGTATTTATGTTTATGTGCCTTTGAGGGCTTTACAATCTGTACAGGGAGCGACACCCTCTATCCTTAGACCCTCGGTTCCAGTGAGGAAAAACTTGCCCACAAAAAGCCATTTAACAGGGGAAAAAAAAAAGAAAAATGCTATGGATGCAAATTGAGGGACAATCTTATTTAAGTTTGAACAGACTGGCAGTCGTTGCTACTGGGTCTTCTCAAGCTTGCCAACGTGCCTCTTGGTATTTTAACTGTGACTGTTAATAATGTTGTAACTTGTTTTTGGCTGAGGTTCTTGTGTTCACTACATGAGGACTGTGGTAGGTATAGTTGATTTGCTGTTTTCACAGATATGTGATATAGATATTTGGTTTTGAAGGTTTACGGGTGCTGTTTTCTTGTTTTTGGTTATATATAAATGTTATACAGTTTTTTTTTTCCTTTTTTGGTTTGGTTTAGGTAGTTAACAAACTCTTACATTCATACACATTCTTACATTTTTTGGTCTTGGGTAAGAACTAAACTGTGAGATGGAGATTTCCTGACAAATGTGAGATTAATTGTCCAGGTGCGTGTGTTGTCGTGTCACCCGCAGTCAAAGCGTTTACACCACAATATGAGATTCAGGCAAACCAACAATTAAACCCGCTATATAAATAAATATCTATGGATTATGTATTCAGAAATCAGGGCGAGACGCTGTAATGAGAGGAGCTTCAGGCAGATGATGCTCACCGCTACATTGACTTGAAAGGATTTCCTGTGAGTCAGGGGTTTTTGGGGAACAGAGCCAAAGCAGAGAGCAAACAATGCAAATTGCGACGAGTATAATTGTTGCCACCACTGTCATTTAATGGGGAGGCAGACAGGTAGAGTAAACCTGCAGAATAACAATGTGAAGAAGATTCTCACTGCAATCCATTTTCAGCAAGACATCTGACAACTTCAGGTGTTTGATTAACAAAACATTACAGTGTATTTATAGCAAACTACAATAGAATGGAACAGAATAAAATAGATGTGTCAGTGCTATTGGTTAGCATCAACAAACTAAGTAATCTGTTTATCTGTATCTGTGTTGTGGGACAAACCAGACCACAAGGGATCTGTGTACAACATGTTAAATTGATAGATATGGTAATTAGCATAGTATATGATTAATGATGGACAACACTGGTTAAACTCATCAGTCCATGTTATTGTCCTTGCAAAGATGCTGTAGCATGAGCGATCTCTGATCAGCTCTCCTTTGTCTCACTCCAGACCCACATGTGTCATCTGATGGGGTCATTTCCTCTGCAGTTATTTTCTACATTGTGCATGGACTGCTGTAATATGGTCATCTGTATGCGGTAGTATGTCACCTAATTGAACTGTTTTAATCGCCTAATTAAATTGTAGATAATATAAAGGCAACACTGGGTTTTTCCTCAAATACGTCTTGCACTTTTTCCCAAAAACGTTATTACAAATATTGGCCCATTTAGGTTTTCTTTTTCCTGTCTTTTTAATTCTTTTTTTAATGGTTTATAAACATTCAGTATGCAAACAGTCCAACTTTAGTTTAACCTGCATCCAGTCCAGAGCTGATCTCATGAGAGCTTACGACTATCGCATGAGCTACAGTTTGATAAATTATCTCGACGGAGAAGTATTGATTATTGCTTGCTGGTACTGAGGTTTTTCTAATTTATCCTGATGTCAAAATGCAATGTATACAACACACTGGATTTTCAGAACAACATCCTCTTTTATTACTTTTGTAGACTTTTTATGGGACACACTGCCTCCAGGTAACTGAATTTTACAAAGCTTCTGCAAAGTAATCCAGGTCTAGCAACTCTGTTTTAACTCTTAACTTTTACCCTGTAAATAGTTTCGATTTTTCTTCACCGGAAACGTGATGGACAAGCAGCAGAGAAATATTGTTTTACATTTATATATTGGCAGCCAAGGTTAGATAGGTCACTGCTGCAGTGTGTTATCAAATAGAAATGTGAGAGAAGTGTATGACAATACACATTTCAGGGTCACATTTTCATGCACATAGATATACAACTAAATTACAAATCCAACAAACACATAAAACATGTTTTGAATGAGTGTGTGTGTGTGTGTGTGTGGAGGTGAACCCACCTTGGCCTCGATGTGGGAAAAATGTCTGAATGACAAAACAAGTGAATAGACAGAAAACAATAATAATTATAATAAATTAAAAATTAAATAAAAAAGAAAATTAAATAAAGAAATAGAAAGGTGTGTGTGTGTGTGTGTGTGTGTGACCAAGATAATGTGTGTTTGTGTGTGTGTGTTTGAAGGTGTGATGCCATGGCTGACTGACTGGTCCACTAAACTGGAAGAGATGAACGTAAGGTCAGGAGGTATCAGGCAGAGCTGAGAAACACACACACAAAACACACCCCCCCATCTGAATATGGATCAGAGACTCTCACTGTGCTTATGAGCATGAACAGACCGGCTGGCAAACAGAGAGACACACACAGACACACACACAAAACAATTGTAAGAATAAATGATACAAATTGTCAATATGTGTGTGTTTAAAATATGGAATACAGTAAGTAATATGTGTATAATATGATCGTGTGCACCAAATATAGATCAAGATCTGAAAATATGATGTACAATTTGGAAAGGGTGATTACTTTACTGTTCCCAAGAGAGGCAGTAGCTGGTCTGGAGTCAGGACCAGTATCAGCCTTTTTGAACCACATGACAGTGGTGAACAGATGACTGCTGACCCTGACTCTGTAAGATCTCTGCTTGAGAAGTTTTTACTTTAGTGCAGAAACTACAGGTGAAGAAGCTGAGCAAAGATCAACCCGACCTCATGATCAGACAGCAGGACAGAAAAAAAGGAAGGCTTCTCTCGTAACACCAGAAAGGCCTGTTTGTGCTATGCTACATTGACACAGGAGTAGTTTTTACGTCCATTACCATCCACAACACAGCCGCAGACACAAACACTACAGCGCTTCTGGATTGGCTAACATGGTAAATGAACAGTGAAAACTCCTTGCAGCTGCTTTAATGAGTAACCAGGTATTGAGCAGATGTACTCAAACATTGACTGGTTTGTTTGACCATGTTCCGCCTCAGTGAAGTGTTTTTATGGATCAAATAATCTCTCGAGCTCAATTCACATTAATAAGGTTGTTTATGTTTATTATTCTGGGTATTTCCTTCTGCTAACTGTCTTGTATTGGTTATCAGAATATAATTCAATTTAATTAACTTAAGTCAAATTAAAATGTATTTCTATGCAGGTAATATTTATATTCAAGGATACACTGATCTAACATGTTTTCCAACATCCAGTGTTATAATGTTTTTTCTGCAGTATTAATGTTACATGTTCATGAACCTCAGAGCACTTGATTCCCATGCTTTTGTTTCTACTACTCTTACTTCAACACACACTGACCAGCTACTGTACAGGTGGAGAACATGCATGCATGCCCGGAGAAAGCAGGACATATTTATGCACATACTCTAAAATGATGCTGCTGAATTAAAAATTGTGATGTGGCCCAGAATTGAATCATTTCTCGTCCCTGGGACAGTGGGACACTTTTAAGTTAGTGCCTTGGAAGAGAAATAGAAAGTCCCAGCATCCCAGTCACAGCACAGTTCATCCACACTGTGAATGACTAGTTCCCAGCTATATTTATGTTTCAGCCTGTATTGTTAGTTTGTATTGTTGTTTCTGCCAACAGGGTCTTGGATGGAAATCAGTAGCACTCCCACTAAAATTCGACAAGAAGCCATAACAAAACACCTGGAAGTACAAACACATACAGTCCAATAACCCCTGCTGAGACTAACATACCATTATCAAGCCCCATAAATATGGCTGAAATGTTAAAATTATTTTCAGTTGGCAGTGTTTACTGGCTATTGGCAAGATTGTTGTCTGTTTGTCTAACTTCTTCTTCTTCTAGATGTTAATTTGAAGATTCCGTGTGTAACATTTAGCAGGATCTCTTGGCAAAATGTGTGATGTAAATGTAAATATTAGTATATTAGTTTATTATATTAGTATATTTTCATGTATAACCACCTGAAAATAAGAATCGTTGTTACCTTAGAATGAGTGAATTCAACTAACATGGAGTACGTTTTGTTGAACCACCATGTTTTTAGAGTAGCCCAGAACAGACACAGTCTCTGTCACAATTTTTGTGACTGCCATAGTTTCTCCTACACGCTTGACGGAGAGGGTGAGGTGAGGGGGCTGCAGTCTGCAGGCTCACTGCTAAATGCCACTAAATTCTACACACTGGACCTTTAAAGCAAAAGTTTAGCACTGTTAGCAAATGTGCTTATTTACTTTCTGGCAGAGATGAGAAGATCAATACCACAAAATCAAAATCAGATGCCAAAATGAACACTGGGCAAGCCACATGAAGGAACCACCACAAAGCACGTTCAGAAATCACCAAGACAGACAGACAGACGATGGAGATGAATGAATGACCAAATAAATCAACAGATAGATATACTGATGGAGGGATGAAGAGATGGAAAGCCAAAAGGAGAGAATGAGCTGTAGTTACACTATAAAAACATTGGTAAGCCATATTGCCAGTGACAAAAGTAAGTGGTAATTAGATACTTACTAAATTTGTAATCTATCTCTAAGTGATTTGATTCTGTAATTTGTAAAGATTACAGTTTCTTTCTTGGTGTTTTCAGGTCTCAGAAGATGCCGTTCTGATGTTATGCAATGTTGTGATTAAATTCAAAGCGCTTTTGAAAACTCTCGCTCTGATCTTGTCTACAATTTAGAATCTATACAACGCTAAAATAAAAGTGATTCCTGTTTAATAAAGCAGTAAATGAGTGACAATGAAAATGTGAATGTCATGCTGCCATTAACATTAACATATGCTTCTGATACTGGTGTTGTATAGAGAAGATGGAGAGATTCAGTGAATGAGACAAAGGTAAGATAGATGGACAGAATGAATATATGTATAAATAAATAGTTGGATTACTTTGTCATTCTTTGCTCGGCTTGATTTTGATTCCACACAAGGAATTCGGGGTCGTACCTATCGAGGGGGGACAGGCAGAGAGAAACAAGAGAGAGGTATTTGTCGGCTGTTTGGCAACAAACTAGTCAATAACCGTCATAATAGTGATGATTAGTAAATAGAAATCAATATGTAGCCACTAGACTCATCTTTCTCTCTCAACATTTGGTTATCAGGCAATGGTAGAGGAGGTGGGCAGGGTGAAGGGCATGCACTTGACGTGGGTGGTGAGGAGATGGTGGATATGTGGGGTAAAGAGAGGGTCTGGGTTACTGGTGCAAATTCACACACCAAACTGGATGTTTAGGTGATGGCTGCTGCATAGTGGAGCATTTTAAAGCATCCAGGTCTAAATTGTATAGCCAATTATCAGAATACTTTAATACTGATTGTAGGTCTCAAACAAGCAGGGTTTACTTTAATGTCTTTATTAAACACACCATTCTCTCATCTGTGTCGTTTTTTTTAGGTTTTTATGAGGTTGGGCTATTAGTCAACTGAGCTGTTGAATGGGAACATAGATGACAAAGTCCTTCATGCTAATTTATTTTAATGTTTTGTGTGATTTATCTCAGAGAAGCAGTACTTGTACTAGAGAAACTCAGTGCTATGTAAATGACAAGCTAAGGTGCTCAGCCTGTTAATAACAGTTAATGTTAGGTTACAAACTATCTAAAATAAATCGTCAGTAATAATTCAGTTTTCTGTCTAAGTAAGGTATGTGTGATCTAATGTGAATGATTGTGGTGTTGAAGCTACATTCATAGCTACCAACTGGCTAATATCTGAATAACTGTGTATGTTTGTTCAAAGGATAAAGCTGGTGATAGAGCCTATATTTTTCTTGTTGTCAACAAATCCCATAAAAAGACCAAAACCAAGGATGGATTGATCCTATTAAAAAGTATTTCCTCTATCTTTCCTCTCTGGCCAAAGACTGATTTATCTTATTCCTCTGCCATACATCTCTTTTTCTCTAGAAAACAAAAAATCAAACAAAGTGCCTCACGGTTACACTGGGTGACATATTCTTCCACTGTAGTTTACCTCATCCTCACATACACCATCCTTGTGTGATAAATACCCATTAGAGCACCAAATGCAGATCAAGCTGAAGATAGTCCCCAACACATACACTATGTCCTCTTATGTGAGTAACGTTTGTTAAAAGTACAATGTCCAGCTGTTTTAATATATTAAACTATACTCAGACCTATTTTTACATGTTTCTGCTGGTGTTGGTCTCTTTATGGGAATTACTGAATGAAATATTCCAGAGTATATGCTATTTTAGTCTTTGGACTAACAACTGCAGCTGCAGGATCAGAATGTTTCTGTTTAGTTCTGATACTGGGTGACCCTCCCTTTAACACAATATGGACAGCAAGCTTGTGAAATAGCACTGTCTCATTCGGACAGTGCTAGCACTGACTGTTGACTGTGCATGTTGTGGAGATAAAAGCAAAATGCCATGCATCAAAAGTCAGTCCTTTACATGTAGCAGTGCAGATGTGTGGATGCTGGAAGCTACATAACAACATAACAATGATGCCAGAGCTAAAGATCGAACAAACAGACAATGTGAGTGCGATGTGTAAAGAGAAATAAACACTTGGACAATGGGATTGAGGAAAGAGCGATGGCAACAACAACAATAACTGGAGTCACCTATTGTAATGACAGAGATGCACTCTTCTGTTTCCAAATGTTACCATATAATAAGCAATTCAGCACAGAGTGACTTCCTCATTAAAAAATATTAAATTTGAGCAGAAATATACATATATCGTGTTCACACCTGAGCTGAAATGTCCCAAAGGAGGAGACACTTCAACTTTAATTAGGCTGCATCTGTCTGACAGTACGCCTGTGCAGTCAAAGGAAAAAATACAATACAATACACAACTGAAATATTTCAAACTTGATTGCAACTAGGACAAAAGAATGATAAAAGCCGCTATTACCCTGTCTCTCTCTCTCTCTCTCTCTCTCTCTCTCTCTCTCTCTCTTTTCTTATTTGTCTGTCACTCTCTCTCTCCCTCATTCACATGCTCACATTCGTACACAGAGCTCTCTTGGCCTAAAAGCAGACTTCATGCACTTTCCAGATTAACTGTGTCACTACCTACTGCACAGAATGTAGCTGATTGCCACTGACAGAGAGGCACTCCACTCCTAACAGCGACAGCAAACTTTTAAATTGGACCGAGAGGTGTGCACAGGCATTCATACGGCAGTGTGAACAAGGCCCCAACAACAGGCAAACTAGAGAGGATAGTGAAAGATGTGGTGTAATGTGTGCCTCATACTAAAGCCCAGATTCAGCCAGCCTGTTACTGCACTGGACCATCAGTTCCTGACGGCCAATTATCCGTTGAGGTGTCATGGTGTTACACTTTGTTACTTTGACACTCTTTTGTGGATAGCAATTAAACTCTTTTTTCACTGTTAATGTCTCCAGGTTATTCATATTGTTTAGTCTTGCATAAATTATGTTTACGATTTGGTGAATCTGGCCCTCAGTAAGTTCAGTGAAAGGGGAGCGGTACAAAGGGCTTCATCAACAAGCCAGAGCTGATTCCAAATTTTTTTTTAAAAAATACTTTTTTTCTCACCTTGGGTCCTTCTGGATACTGTCCACTGATGGAGACCGGCCCAGGGAAGCCTCAGGGGGAAGAGCGGGGCCCGACTTGCTGTAAGGCGACTCGGTGGATGGGCAGAACTGCAGAGTGCGGTATGGGTTGGCGTAGTCAGCCACCCCGGCTCCTGTGGCGAAGCTACCTCTTTGAAAGGTGGCTGTGGCGCTCTGGCTTCCCGTTCGCTGCAATGGGATTGGGTCGACACCAGGGGAAGGCGGGGCTAAAGCAGGAAGAGGAGTGTAGGGACAGAACAGATAGTTGAGGACCTCTTGGTACAACTGATTCATTACTGGGTTTGATATAGCCGAGGAGGGGCAGGGAGTTGGTGAAGATGAAATTACAATCAAACACGAGTGCCAACATAAGGGTGCACGTACAAACACACACACACAAAGAAATAAGCAACAATACCGGCACCAATGGAACGAAACAGCATGGAAGAAAAAAGCAGAAAGAAAAAAAAGAAGAAGTGAAATAAAACATAACATAAATGAATAAACTGCAGTGGCAACTTACATCTCAAGAGTATGGGGATGGTAACCACAATCACAAAAAAATAAAGTCACATAAATCTTTGAGGCACTTGTAAAAACTCATTGAATGTGCTAAGACGGCCTGAGTGCAAAAATGAGCTTAGTTGCTTTTTTGTCAAGAAGATTTAACGCTATCATAAGTGTATCAAAAATATGAAGCTACAGCCAGCAGGCGGTTAGCTTATCTTAGCACAAAGATGGGGAAACAACTTGTCTAGCTTTGTACTGGAGTCTCTGTGGTTACCTGGAAAACTTACAGTGACAAAAAGAATCCAGGAAGCACTATGTGACCAAACACATCTATCGACATCCATATATCTATCAATACAGAATGATAAGACAACATGTAGTTTTACACTTTGGTTTTTGTGTAGAATAAACAAACGAGATATGTTGTCTTGATTACAGAGCCAGGCTAACTACTTCTCATCTAAATCTCAGCAACAAAGTGGATAAACATAACTCCCAATATGGTGAACTACACAAAACGCAGCGATTGTACTATGTTTTAAGTAGTTCAATACGGCACAATTTGGTCTTTCCTTGATATTGCTGGCATTGCGTCAAAGGGCATTAACATAAATTTAAGCCTTTGTCAACTTTCCCTTGCAGTGCCGCTGCTGCGACACCTTTAGCTTTCCCAGCTTTTGTGTCTGTATGTGTAAACGGCCCATGAAGTAACATATTTAGCCAGTAAAGATTGCCCTGCACATACAGGAAAACACGGGGGGACTGCCATTGTTTCAGAAGAAGGGTTTCTTCAGTCACAATGTTGTCCAATCTGTTTTTTTCCTTTTTATATAGCTAGCATGGTATGCACAATGTAGTTCATGCTCTCTCTTCACAATGTCATCCAATCTACATGTAAGATCTCAGACTCCAAATGACGCAGCGAAGGAGTCAAATAAGTCTGATACCCACTTTCCAACACCTTTCTAACACTTGAATTGGGGTGGGCTGTGTCCAATCATTTCTGCTACTTTCTGGTCTTTCTGGTTGAATTGCGGCAAGAGTCGAGCCATGATATATCACAGCACAGTGTACCATAGTGCACTGTATCATGACACAATAGAATTTATCCTGATATTTTGAAATGTTTTTCCAATAAGAACAGGAGCAGTACAGGCAGAATGGTTCAAGGTGCTGTGTTCAGGTCGCAGTCTCCCCTGGAGGAATCCAACTTCTGACAGGATGGATTCTTTCACTGGTTTCTCTAACCCTAACCCTTGCCCACTACTGCCCTAGCCCGTCAGCATTAAACAGAGAGACCAAATGTCTTCTTGTTGGACAGCAGTTCAGAAATCATGTGGGCATGATGGTCAACACGCTTATGCTAGCTCGCACTGAGGGAGGTGAGCTGTGCCATTCTGTGTGTGTGTATGTGGGTAGTACTACGTAACTTCGGGAATCTTGGGTGTAAAGTGTCTGCTCGTTTCCAACTCTGTTTGTTATCTTGAAGCTCTTTGAACTGACCTTGAAACATAATCAGGTTTCAACAGCTACTTTGTGCCATACAGGGGGAAAAAACAGGCTTTGACAATCAAGAATGTCGAAGTCATGACTGACATTCACAGACAAAGAAGCTAGAGATGATGAGTTATTTTGATGCATCAAAGTGTTTTTTGGAAACAATCCTTGTAAAAAAAATTTAGATTTACTTTCATATTTCTCTCTTTCACTCTCTGTTTCTCTATAAATCAACATAGTTGTTCAGGCAACCCAACAGCATCGACAACATTTCAGGACATGGTTGATTCGCTTTGATTTCAAAGCACGCAAGTTAACGCCCATGGGATTAATTGAGATTAATTTTCAGCCTTGAAACTAATTAGTTAACAGACTGAGACTGGGAAACAAATTGCCATTGAGACCCCAATTGGCTTTGCCTACCTGATCTGGTAAATAGCGTTACTTGATCAGATGAGACAAGGAAATCTCTTACATACAGCAGCCTTCATTATAACACAGCCATTAAAAACACATATCGTCTAAGTTGGACCAGGTTGTGTCTTTCTTCCATTCTACCTCTGCACAGTATTTCTTTGATCCATCACTTTATTCTGTGTATGACATGATGTCAGACTATCTGAAACACATTTCTGCCTTTTATTCTAAAACAGGTATTTGCCAGTCTTTCCCCTCCCGGTTCTTTCTACCTATTTGCTACACATTTTCTCACAGTTCATCTCATTAGCTGTTTGTATTTGATCTATAGAGTGAATCTTTTACTAACAAGTAATAATGCCATTAGTAAGAACTTATAAAGTCTGTCAAACAAACATGCAGTGCAACATGCTTCACAGAGCAAAAAGGAGAAACAGAAATGGACAACAATGAATGGAATATTTTTTCAAAAATGAATGATTCAATAAAATTTTGCTATACAAAACTATACAAAACTATACAAAAACATGGGACAAAAAAAAATGGGATAAAAAAATGGGATAAAAAAGTTTAAGATCCAGTGCATTAAAATCGCAATCATTTTGGCAAGACCTAAAAAGTGCAGGAATAAAACAATGAAATGTTAAAGTCTATTAAGCTTTGAACTCGAGGGATACGAAGTATCTCTGTCTTGTCTTGATTTAGCCGAAGAACATACAGTCATTTATGTCATATAATTTATCAATTATATTTTATTATTATATTAGTAATATTCCAATATTCCATGAATTTCCAATTCATCTCTGTTTCTGAAACCATCTGCTTACCATGTGTTAACTCCCAAACCTTTATAAACTCTCGCCAAATGTCTATCAAATGTTTGCTTTCTATTCAGACTTTGCCCAAAAGCTCCTTTCGTCTTGCTATTTGAGATACAGTTTTGTAGACTCTGTATTTGTAGATCCCTCCTTACAGCTCAAATAAATAATCCTCCGTCTCACATCTTTATTTGCCTCTGCCGCCATATCCCCATCTCAGCTTACCTTGTCCTCTAAGGTTGGGTTTGGTGTAGACTCTGTCTTCATAGATGGGATCAATGTGGTGTTCAGGAGATTGTAGAGGTCGGAGCTCAGAGCCCAAGTGACTGTGCTGGCTGCTGTAGGAACCTCTGGAGCCTGGAAAACACAGGGAATATAGAGGTTAGATAATACTGGCAGATGGACAGATGAATGAAAGGACAGTTGGATGAATGGATAAATCATTAGTTTTTAAATGATTGGATAATTACTTCATATTTAATATTATTATTAATCATATTCTAATTTTAATTTAACTAGATAATATGACAAACAATGATCAACTTAAAAAGACAACATCACCTCTGGCAGAATTGCTCAAATTTTCAGTGCATGAACAATCCACAAATTTTAATTGGACTGTATTTATATAGAGCATTTCTAGTCTTTGACCACTTAAAGCACTTTAACACTACATATCTCATTCACCCATTCACACACACTCATACACTGATGGCACTGACTGCCATGCAAGGTGCCTACTGCTCATCAGTTTTAGGAGCTAACACACTGATACACTGATGGTGAGGCCTTTGGGAGCAACTGGAGGTTCGGGGTCTTCAGAAGCACTACCTCCTGAGCAAAAGCTTTAGACAAAACTTTCTAATTCATTCTAATTCACTCAGATTTTTGGTAATATGTTTTCTTTTCAGTCCTCTTGTTCATGCTGATGAAAACCAATGAGACATAAACATAAATATAAACATAAGAAGTGGGTTATTGTGGCCTGAACTAACATGATCTGACTTGGACCTGCCTCAGAAATTAGGCTGTAAATAAGCCTCATAAGTTATAATTTTACAAAACAAATGCTATGAAGAAAAATGAGACTGAGGTAACATTAAATGCTGTTGAAAATCAAGTATTAAGATCATATCAAGTATCATCTGCACAAATATAATATTATTTGGGGGCAGGTACATGTAGATTTTGTTCTAGTATAAGAAAATGCTAAAAAAGAAAAAATCCATTTCCATTTACTCATTATTTACCCACAAATTGTTGAAATGTGAAAATGACTAGAATGGACTATCTACGTTTTTCAAATAAATGGTAAATGGAAAATTCCCATTGATGTAATTGATATTGATATCAATGACATTGATATAATGGCACAAACACACATAAAAAGTAATATTAAATTTGTCTTGACCTCTACCTGCCAGGCTACCAGGCCTTTGCAGGGTTGCGTTGGCGTATAGCTCGTGGGAAATCTTGTAAGTGTCTGGTCCGATGTGATGCAGCATGCGCTTGGTGGGCGACAGGGTGGCGTAGCTGCCCACCACTGAGCTCAGCTGGTGGATGGGCGATGAGGTGTGGTTTCCCCCTGGAGAGGCTGCCATGGGGAGGGGGGAGGAGGAGCCGGCACCCGATGCTACTATGTTGATGGGCGATGAGGTGCTGCAGGAGGAAATCAACAGTTAGGCTGGTCTTTATTAAAATGACATGATATTACATTGAGTGGGAATACTGAAACCCAACAATCCATGTTTTTTATGGTTGCACACCATTCCATCAACTACATGTATTATAGATGTCATCCTATGTTTTTTTTGGACTTTTTTGGACCAAACTTACGAGCAAACTGCTGCTTTATCAGGGGCTTAAAGGTACAATATGTAAGATTGAGCGGAATACTAATATCCAGCGGTTAAAAATGGACACGCAGCCCAAATTCAAAACACTGAAGAGTCATCTCCCCCCACCCCACCCCTCCCCAGACTGAAGCTTATGCAGATTGAAGACAATGAACGTCCATTAGGGCAAACTGAGAACAACAAGGAGAGGGACGATGATGGTGGAGATATTTTTTTTATTCACAGAGGAAATCAGGTGGAAACCCACTGAAAAAAAACAGCCACTGTGAGACAGGTATCCAGAAAGACGGGTATGTGCAACATCAGAGTCTGGATCACAGAACCATGCTGCTGTATTTCATGACTTACGTGTGAGAACAGGCTGTATAAATCTACTTTAGCATTAGTTTTTGCTGTGAAATGCACTAAATGCTAAGAATTTGTTTTCCCAAGCCAGAAATGTCAGCACTCAGCAGCTGAGTCATTGGAATTGCTCAACAACTATTTCAACCCCATGCAGATAAGTTCTTTTGTGCTTTAGGAGCAGTAAAAATCTTACATAATGTTCTCTAACAGAGAGCCCTTATTAAATCAACTGGTAAAACAGAGGTTGCACCAACCTGTAGGACTTGGCGAGTCGGCTGGGTGACTGTTTGGGCGAGGACACCCTCTGTAGTGTGGCATAGCTGGGCATGTCAGAGGAAGATGATCCAAGACGCTGTAGCTTGGCAGGGGATCCAACCGCCTGCAGAGGGGAGCTCACACGCTATAAGAGAAGAGTTTATACTTCATTAAAGGGGAATGTCACTCACATTACTCTTCTTATTCATACCATTATTTTCAGAGAGATTAACAACTCCCCCTGGAGAGAAAAACAAAGAGCAGAGACTCTAATCTGTGATAGCATCCCGATGAAGAGCTTGGAGATATCAGGCCAAACATGAAGGAATGACTCTGAACTTTGAGAACCAAATGAACTTGAAATGAAATCTGACTGCTAGCAATGTGACACCAAGTGAAGTTCCCAACAAGCATTTTCATTTTGTTCCAACTGAGGAAATAAGTTGAAGAAATATTTGCAGCATCTTGCACTTAGAGTACAGAGCTAAAGGTACAATTTCCAACTCTCCATTAATTTAGATGAGCGTGGTCAAGACATGCCGAAGTGAGGATACTGCCAATTTCTGAAATAGTGGAACTGTGCCTGTAAATCTATTTAAATAAATGCAAAGACATGATTAACTCTGAGCCCAGAATGATCACAGTGCAGCAAAATTGCCAATAAAGGAGTAAATCATCACCTAAGAGGCCAGAATTTAATACTAATTTGCTGAATTGTGGCTGCACTGTTGAGCAACCTTACAAGAGAAATTGCTTGCAGACCTGATGCACCAATTGTACTAATTGCAAGAAGAATGCAGGATAAGCTATTTCTTCAATTGCAACCACGGCAGCGATAATTTAGGTTAGATAAAGAATCTGCACAGTTTGGCAACCACAGCAACACACGCTGCTGTACCATGTGTATAAAGCTCTCACTATCTGCCACAAACTGAACTTATAATTTGGTGGTGAAGTAGTTCACCCAAAAGAGTGGAATGGTGTAATCTTCAGCAATTTTAGAGTAATATATGTGAGGCTGAGATCACTGTGTTAGGTCAGTGCACAATTATCTTGCAGGATTTGTTGAGTGGTTCATATAATTTTACATGTCAAAGCGTAAAAGCTTTTTCCTTTATATCACTGTCAGCATGATAGCTATGTCGAAAAGTGACAGGTAATTTGAAGAAAGTCCACCTTACCCTGCAGAATAGGCTTAGTGATGTAGGGACAACTTGCAGTGCTAGTTGATGAACTAATTTAGCTGGCAAGCTAACGACAAACATGCTAGCAAGCCAAGAACATGCCTGTCAGTCACGGCACAAGCTTATTTCTTTTTTCTATGGTGGACTCTCTACTCTCACCTGGCAGTTTGTACTCAGGACTGTATATGGATTCATTCAATAAAGAGTTACTGAGGGGGAATAAAGAAGCTAGCTGGCTTTCTAACTGAGTTAGGAATCTGGTTAGTTGAGTCACTCCTTACATACAAAACTCTTCATGGTCAGGTACCATCATATCTAAAAGAGCTCATAGTACTTTACTACCCCTCTAGAACACTGCGCTCTCAGAATGCTGGGTTTCTCGTGGTTCCTATAGTAGTAGTAGATTGGGAGCCAGAGCGTTCATCTATCAAGCTCCTCTTCTGTGGAACAAACTACCATTTTCAGGAGGGTCAGGAGGCAGACACGGTCAACATTTTTAAGAGTAGACTTAATACTTTCCTTTTTGATAGAACTTATGGTTAGGGCTGGCTCAGGTTATCACTTAGTTATGCTGCTGTAGGACTAGACTGCCGGGGGACTCCAATAAATACAATGAGAAATAGAGACCGCACCACTAACCACCTCCAAGCCACAGCAGTGGCCACCATCAGGCCTTAGCAGCACCAACAAACACCAAGCCTTGTGTATGCATTGTGGTTGATGTGGAGTGGTATTGGATAACCTGGGGCAGTAGATAATGCAGAAGGTGATGTTTGGTGGATTTGGATTTGGACTAGGCCTGTCGTCCTGGAGAGCAGCTGAGCTAATAACTTTACTTTAGCTGCAGACACCATCAGGCCACAGCAGCAGCCATCAGAAGCAAACACCAAGCCTCAGCAGTAGCTATCGTCAGATCTCGGCAGTCATGGCCAAGCAAAAGCAGGAGATTGAGGATATCAAACAATTCCTCAGTTTTATGTCAGGTGAGCTCACCACTGTAACAAAACAGTTGGAAGTATTGATGGGTTTAATGGGTGAGATTAAGGAGCTCAAAAGACAGAATACGGAGAAAGGCCAAAAGATCTTTGTCACTGAAAAGAGGCTTGATGACTTGGAACAATACAGCAGAATCACTGACTTAATAGTCAGCGGACTGCAAACTAAACCTCAGTGCTACGCCAGGGCTGCAACTATGGACGCTTTGCCCACGGTTAGTGACATTGAGTCGAACAACAAGTCATTATCTATCTAGGAAAAAAAGGAATACAGATACAAACCGATGATATAGAGGCATGTCACCCCTTAACAAGGAAGAACAAAAAAGAAAATCCGGACGTAATACTATGTTTTGTAAACAGAAAGTGAAAGATAGAAGTCCCGAAGCAGGGCCGTAAGCTGAGGGCTCAAATGTATACCTAAATGAACATATGACAAGGAAAAATGCCAACATTGCCCGCCATGCATGTGTCCTGAGAAAGTGTTCCAATGTGTTCCAATATGTTGTGTTCTATGTTCCAATATGCTTATAGGTCTGGCCATTCCACCTGCACTGCAATGACACAAATGTCAGATAGCTGGTTAACATTGATTGATAACTCAGTGCTTGTGGGTACAGTATTGCTTGACTTCAGTGCTGCTTTTGATGTTATCGACCATGACATTTTGATTTCTAAACTCACTTATTACTATTACGTTTATTAGAGATAAGCATTTCATTTGTAGTGTCTTTAATTTAGCTATGTAATTAATGATACAGCTCCAAACAGGATTAAATTTTCCAGGTGTCCCCCTCAGATTATACTTAATTTTCTCTAGGTCTACAGTTAGTACAGCATTAAGTCCTTAAGCCACAGGGAAGTTTTGGGGGCAAATGATGACATCCACTCCAACAAAATTCTTCAACGTGCTAACAAGGATGCAAAGGCGATACTATCCTTATACTTATTCCTAATTATTTGAGGATCTTGTACTACTCCAAAAATGGCCGTTTCTGCACATGGCGTCAACTTCATATTTAGTGCCTCTGCAAGATGTTTAAAGATAGCTGATAGTAATCTTGCAGATGAGGACAAGACCAAAACATGTGTGTCATATTTGCTGGTCTCATGTGACATCTATTGCACATATCTGCAATGTTGGAATACATTTTGGAGAGTTTGGAATATGGTGGACAACCTTAAATTGTATCAGGTTAAGCCTGGAGCAAGATGTACTGTTGTTTACTCAAATTAATGCAGAATCCCAGTCACTATCATCTACAGTATAACTCTGCTTCTTCTTCCCAATCTTTTCTAATTTTGTCAAGAGTTGTCTCTTTAAGATGGGAGATTAAGGTATACATTTTTTAGATTTAAGGCCTGTCTGATTTGTGGGAATATCTAAAATTGAGTCTATTACGGAGTTAGGTGGAATATTGGGGAAAGAAGGTGCTATTTGATTAAACAAAGTTAGGGACCTGGAAGTATCTTAATAGGTGAGATTTTGAAAGGTTAAATTTTCCACATAGTTCACTAAAGCTAGCAAAGACATTGTTAGTGTAGAGGTCCCTTAACTTGACAAGCCCTGATCTCTGCCATAGAGAAAAGGCTGTATCTGTGCTGGGAGGGAGGAAGAGATGGTTATTATGGATGGGGCTGTTTTTTTTTTTTATTTCATTTTAATTCAGGCTCTTGGATCCAGAGAGTCATATTGTATATGTTAGCTGCCCAATAGTAGAGTCTTAAGTTAGGGAGTGACAATCCACCAATGGACCTATGCCTTTTTAGAAACTCTCTCCTTATCCTGGGAGTCTTCCCTTTCCATGTAAAAGATTAAATTAGTTTGTTTATAACACCAAAAAAGGAACTGGGTAAGAAGAAGCAAACATTGAAAAAGATACAAAAAATGTGGAAGCACATTCATTTTGATGCAATTTACCCTGCCTGCTATATGTTATAGTATATGAAAATTATTCCACCTTTCTAGATCTGATTTAAGCTTGTCGATTAGGGGTGGAAAGTTGTTCTTGTAGAGATTTGATAACTTACGGCAGATATGTATACCTTAATACTTAAAGCTGTTTTTAGATCCCAAGGGCTGAGTTATTTGCAGGAAAGCATTCACTCTTTGAAACATTCAATTTATAACCTGAGAATGTTCCAAAAAATGTGTTTAGCAATTCAATTGTCTTAGTTATTGGATCAGAAATAAACAATAAAACATCCGCATATAAGGAAAAAGTGTGTTCCAAACCGCATCTGTGGATTCCTTTATGAAAACTGGCATTTAAGTGCAATAGATAAAGGTTCGAGCATCACAACAAACAGCAACGGGCTCAAAGGGCATCCTTGCCGGGTTCCTCTGCTAAGTGTGAAATATTGTGATTTCATCCCATTGGTGCTAACGGATGCCCTCTGAGCCCGTTGGGGAAGAGTATAAAAGTGATCCAAGATATATACTTAAACCCAATGCAGAACCTCTGCCAATGTTGGAGAAAGAGTTTTTTCATAAACCCAGTTTGGTTGAATGAAATTATGCTTGGCATAATCAATTCAAGTCGTAAGGCCCGTGCTTTAGCTAAAATCTTATAATCAGCATTTAGAAGAGAAATGGGACGGTAAGAACTTCAATCAGAATCTTCTTTAGTTTTAGTATTAAGGTTATGACACCTTGGTGAGAGTTTGAGGCAGAGCTCCCTGGTCCAGAGAGTCATTGAACATGTTTAAAAGGAGAGGGATTAATTTATCAGCAAATTCTTTAAAAATAGGATAGCTGTCGGGCCCAGGGGCCTTGCCACTTTGCGTTATCCAGGAAACACATCATGTTTGTTTTGTCGGTTGGGGATCGGTTGGGGATTGTGAAGTATATCGTTCATTTACTGGAACACTGATTGTTTTTTAATTTGGCGTGACGGATGACATCCTGTGTTTTTCCTCACTCAAACCGAGGGTCTAAGGACAGAGGGTGTCACTCCCTGTACAGATTGTAAAGCCCTCTGAGGCTAAATGTGTTTTGTAAAAATTTGATTTGATTTGATTTGACTTACTGGACATCAGGTGATTCCACAGAAATTAAATGGACTGATTCTGCCACACAATCTGGTTTTAACCAAATCTTTAAAATGGATTCAAAACAATGTGTAAAAATGTATTCAACCTCTTCTTCTCAGTAATCAACACCACTTCAACTAGTCCTATGTAGCTCTGAATCTCTGATAGAAGTAGTGTATATAGCAGTTCAGTGGCATACAGAGCAAAGATGACCAGCAGAATCAGATCAAATTGATTTTTTGAGAAAAGTTTGAAAAGTTTTAATGGATGTTTTATTTCCCAAGAATGGTTCGCCAGATGTTCTTAATTGTACATTTTATTATTTCAAGCTGACTATAGCTGCCAGCTTCTGTAAAGGAGTAGAGTACAAACTTTACAAAGCCACCTTTCAAGCCTACAGGGGTGAATATTTGATACTCAGGAGATAGACTGAGATATCTAAGGCATGATACAATCAAACAAACAAACAGGCCCTTTAAACAATAAAGATTACAACCACATCATTTATCTGCATTGGTTCATGGGTTGTGTGCTGCCATCAAGACTTAAAAAGAAAAAATTTAAGCCTTGTGTGTTTACTCAAGGGCTCTTGTATTAACTGCCTGTCTAGCTTTGCACAAAGAGTACAAGGTCTTCAAGGGCAGTACTGGCACACACTAACTGCAAAGCTCTTTGGTTCCAGCAGTGACAAGGCTTCCATCATTAGTGTACTAGTGAGTGGAGCTGAGAAAGCATCCATCAGATGGCAAGTGAAGCATCATAGTAATCTCTTTAGGGATTGGTACCTGTGCAGGCAAAGTGGCACAGGAGTAATACATGGGTGGTCCAGTAGGTGCAGGTCCGCCATCAGCGGGCATGTGGAAGGCGCTGCCATGGGCTTGCTGGGCAAATGAGTCTCTCTGGGACTGGGAGGGAGAGTCTGTGCCTGCTAACTGGGCAGCAGCTCGGTTTGATGCCACCTAAAGAGGGCGAGTGTGAAGAAAGATGAGAGAGGGGAGTGAAAGAAGAGGTCAGAAGATTTTGGAAATAAAGGAAGATGGGGGAGGGGGGAGAGTGGTGTGTGAACTAAGCAAAATATGTTTTCGATATTTTTTTATATATTTTTTTTGATATCTTAGCACACTCTTTGCATGCAGCCTCATGAGGTAGTACTGTATGTGGGTACCTGGTTGTAGATGTGAACAGCCCCTCCAACCTGCCCGCTGCGGCCCGTGACTGATTCCCCAAGAGCCAGCCCTTGGTTACTATGGTAACCAGCTGCTGCATAGGCATCCTGGTTGTTGAGCTGCAGAGCGCTTTGGGACAGAAGTCCTTGTCCTGATGGAGAAAAGGAAAAAGAAGAGAATAATTAAGAAAGTGTTTAAGGACAATGAGAAACATCAAGAAGTGCAGTGAAGAAGTACTTGTCGTCTGGACACGTGATGTTTCTATTCAATCAATTCTGCCTTTTCTGTGACGAGACAAGAGGGGTTATGTTGTTGAAATAAACGTTATGATCAAAACCACCTTAAGGCTTGGTTTCACTTTTATGTAACGACTTTTTCTTCTGTAACAGTCCATCTTTGTGTAAAGATTTATTCTGTTCATGGCCTTGAAGGCATTCCGTAACCCAGTTTACATCCCACATGTTATACAATTCATTTCTTTTTTATGGGAAAAGAATGAATGTGAATACAACCAATATAACTGTCTCTGCAACAGACCTTGAAATGAAGAGAAGAGAAAGGAAGAGAAACTGAAATGGAATAAAATAGAATTCCTTGTTCTGTTTTTCGAGACACTCATTTGCTTTTTACCCACTGTGTTATTCCAGCCTCTCCACTCTTTTTCTCTCATGCTTGGTGGCCCTTAAGTCTCACTCTGTGTTCCTGACCTCCATTTAAAACCCTCTTTATGGCTTTCTCCCACTTTCCCTGCCCATTTCACTGGCCTTCTCGCTCTCTTCTACCTGTCTTTCGCTTTCTTTGCTCCAGTGTTTCTTTAGTACAAACTCAGTAGAGATTCATTGAAGGTACTGAAACAATTTGTGCTTTTATAAAGTGGAGTTTAGTTTAAAAAAAAATAAAGCTTTGTTACCAAGAGTTAGGTAAGAAGAACAATGTCATGCAGTTTCCTCTGTGTTAAATATAAAGCTATTAATAAGTGTGTGTGTGTGTGTGTGTGTGTGTGTGTGTGTGTGTGTAATCAGTTTGCTTGGTATGGCAAAGTGATCAGCACAGACAAAGCCTACATATGTGGTTCCCACTGGAAAGCATGGATAAGGAGGTGTGATTATTTATTCAAAATTCAAAGCAAAAGGGAGCTACTTTGAAGAATCTAAAATATAAAACATTTTGCTTTGTTCTATTTATGATGTACTGACCATCTCAAAAGCCAAAAATATTGTTTAGTGTAATGCATTATCCAGTATGCAAATCGCATCCTTCAACGTGCCTTTATTACATAGAAGTATAAAGCATGTTCATCTCACTTTGGATAAGTGAGGAATAAAACTATTCCTTCTGAGATAAACATTCATCATTTTGTCAAACATTACCAGCGAGTGAGCTTAGTCCCTGGCTCATTACACATCTTCTACATTTTGTAATATCATCTGTAAACTGTAGTAAAGATCACTCACACGCTGCTGTGTAACACCTTCTAGTCAAAACTCGCTTTACAGCCACAAGACCAAAGATCAGTTCTAGTTCAAGTCTCCAGAGCTACCATTGAGCTAGCAGCTGGTCAGTCATCAAATCAGTCAGTTAGTCAATGCTAACTTATGTTCATTTATGACACAGCAACTGTGATGAGCTCTTTTTCAAACCACATGTCTTGAATGTCTCAGAGTCAACTTGTGAAAGTGCACGTAATTCATTTTCTCCGGGTGCGTGATGACAGTTTGTCATAAAGCTCTGCAAATGTTACCCTTTGTGGAAACAAAACTGTACAGTCACTTATGGATGACACTGTGGAACAGTGGATTCACAGCAGTGCCTGGCTACGATGACACACACATACTGCCAAAGCATAATGTGATAAAATGCTTAATTGCTCATTTTACACACAGCCTCGTTCATGTTTCTGGGGGCATTTGCACATGGATCATTTAATTTCTAGCAAAGGCATACAAACATGCAAACAAGCTGTAAATGACAGCACACAATCAAGAAACACAACAGTGGCATTTAGAAAACATTTTGTAGACTGTAAACTTTAAGTTTGAGAAGACGAAAGAGAAGAAGATGATCCAATTTTTACACTTGAGAGTGAGAGCAATTGAATCATTTGAGGAGGAGGGCAGGAGCTGCTTGTGCAAGACCTAAAAAAGTTTTTTTTTTTTTTTTTAAATCTAGATGTTTTGATGTGCCCTTGATTCATTTACTTTTGGTGTTGATAGCCATGATGTGCCTCATCAACAACTTTAATTACAGAAGTAAAACTCATTTCTACCCAAAGTGTTACTTTAAAAATGATGTTCCCCAGTAGCTATCTTTTTACTAGTTCTGCTGCAGTGCATATCCCAGCCACTTTTACAACTGCTAAATATGTTTGCCTTTCTGGCAAACTACTCTACAATGGAATAACTTGTCCTCCATTAACATTAGCTATCCATTTAATCTCCGCTGTTGTCACGTTGTCACGACAAGAATCAAAGAACAGCACGAGACAAAAAGAAATATTGCTTGTTTGTGGTTTTTCAGCAAGAGAGATGAAAAATCATAGTGTGCTGAAAGTCAACATCAACTGCATGGGAATGATAAAGTAAGCAGCACATAGCAAACAGAGTCACTCTATACAGATAAGTGCACTGGAAAATAAAAGTAGACCAAAGTCACTTAAAAGTGCAGCAAATGACTTCTGCAGGCAGCATATCTGGTGATCCTGAATTATTTAAGACATGATATTAAGCTAAGGGTGCTGGGTGAGTTTACTAGGTCAGGGCCTCCGTGTCTAATATAGGCTCATGCTGGGCGAGAACACACACGGGCACACAGACATACAAAAACACATAAAGCAATGGAAGAGTTTGTACTCCAGGCCTGTTTCAGATGGATTCTCTTGCACACATGCACACAAGCCCAGATGTGTGTACAAAGCCAGGGGATGTTTTCCACTGTTTCTGTTTGCCACTTTAAGGTGTGTTTCATGCGGGTAGTTGAACCTTTAGGGAAGCAAAAGGCCTATACATTATCAGATGGCAAACACTGAAGGCTCCATTGAATCCATCTGAGGTGTGTGTGTGTGTGTGTGTGTGTGTGTGTGTGTGTGTGTGTGTGTGTAGGAACAGGCTGGGGTGTATAAAAGCATTTGAAGAAAGTAATAAGGTGCCATAAGAAGGTCTTGAAGGAGTTGAAACACATTGGCACACACACATACATCTCACTCACTCCTGCTCCATGATCGCATGCATGAACACACACCACATCTGCATATACCTGCACACATGTAGCAGTGAATGGTCTGATCCTGATAGACCCGCTCTGGTTCACTTATCTCATATGCCACCCACACACACACAAAAAGTTGAGTGGCTTTTCTTCCGCATCATGACCAGCATTCTCTATTGACACATATTAATATTTCATGAGTTGTCTATTTTTGGATACCCATTGGAGGCATGCACAGTCTGCCACGCTCTCTAAATCTGCATGCACAGTCCCTGAAGAGCTGCGTACAACATAGTCGCATACACACAGATTATTGTGCACACTGGTGAGCATCACCAGCATGAAGACACTCTGCTCGGCTGAGGAAAGGAGTGCATTCTGCTGCGTGTGTGTCGTTATGTGTGTAATGCTTCTATTCATGCTTGTATGCATTTGGCTGTATATACATATGCTTCTGTGCCAAATGGACATTTTTAACCAAATGCTCCTTGTTATTTATTTTTTAACCATGATGAAACAAATACCAATTGAAAACTCACTGGCAGGCTCAAAATCCTCGTCATCTCTGAAACAATGGGTCCCTGATTTCAGACGGAGGCAGACAAAGGGAAACCTCCCATTTCCTGCCAGCAACTGTCATATTTCCCAGCTGAGATGACAACATTCAGATTTGATCAGCTGTAGCTAGCTGGCCAGCTAAGTAAGCTAACTTTATATGTTAACATTTGCAGCTGATTCATTTTAAAATTAGAATACTAGAAAAGGTGTTTTAACAAGCACTTGTTGGCTGGCAAAGGTTGATGGCAAGAGTCATCACTGTCCTTGTATTGGACTGTGGTAGCACTAGTGTTAAAGAAATATATAAAAGATAAATAAAGAAAAATTAAATAAACTTAATGCACAGATGAAATGTTGGACTTTTAATGTTACAAAAGAAAAGCTTTTGTGGTGATGCAGCAGCTCCCGAGAGAGAGGTGTATCCAGAATTGCTTTCAATTGGATATAAAATGGAAGGCTGTCAGCCACCTCTCACTGAGAGGTTGATGTCTTAAACCCTGAGCAGGGTGTTTGTCAATACAGCTCTGTGAAGGAAGGGACTTGCACCTACTCGTACTATATGAATGCTGCTATGGGAGGGAATTAGTATTGCTCTATGTTCTGGGGGATGGTCCATTGATTTAACTATCATCAATGTGTTAATACCAAACAGAAACCTCTGTGGCTGTGAAGTGAAGCCAGCATGGAAGTGCCAAAAACTGCAGTTCCTCAAACGGCTCCAGAAGTGAGTCAGTCTCCATAAGCCCCCATATTAAAATGTCCAACTTCACAGCAGAAATAAACATGTTTACAGCCTGGTACTATAGATAATTTTCTCAATCATGACAACTTTACTGAGGATGAATCTTTATAGAACTAACCTAAGGCTTAAAGCAGCATGGATACGTTGAATAAGAGTGTGAATAAGTTGCATTCTTACGAAGCGGAAAACTCTAAAATAAAGTATTCTAAAACTAAAGAAAAGCTTTTATGATGTAACACTATCATGGGTCATCATTAGCTGGAGTGGCCAGGATGGTCATGAACTTTTTCTTAACATGGCCTGTAACCCCACATTGTTAGGTAATAGTTACCCGGACATGCTAAATACTGTATATCTCTCCTTATAACCTCATGCACACCACTTCGACATGGGAAAATCCAGTACTGCCCAGGCCTCCTGTGCTTACCTATGGTTGGTAAGCTATGATTGGATAATCAATGTATAGGGGAGGGGTTTAGCAAATGCCCTTAAAATGACATGACATTATTTTTGTCTTTTTCTTTAAAACTTTTCTCTGCCTGTCTCTTGCTCACATGTTCTTTCTTTCTTGTCCTCTCTCTCTCTTTTTTCTGGACTAGTCAGGTGGTCAGTTACATAACTGTTATTTAACTATCAAAAACATCAAACAAAATTACTATTCCTAGTGCTACATGCATGTGTGTGCGCGTATCTGTGTGCTTATGATGTGTGCATAAACAGCTTAGGCATGCAGGCCTGTGCGCTTCTTCTTCATGCCTAATGATGATGATTCACGCCTCATGTGTGATTACATATATATGCCTGTCTATGTGCGCACTTTTATGTGCCTGTGCTGTACACTTGCATGTGTGTGTGTGTGTGTGTGTCTCCCCTCTCTGCACTGTAAACAGCAGGCCAGCTGACACCTCAGCAAGGATGGATTAGCATATCAAACTACTGGCACAACTCCACATGTCTCCTGACGGCTACCTCTCTCCTGTGGGGTGGACTATACAAGAGACATAGGTATCATCATCGAATGAGGAGAGATGAGAGGGCACAGAGAGGCACAGGGAGTTGTTCAGGATCTGCAGTGAGGACTCTTAGAAACAACTGCTCTGCACACTGGAATTAAAACACCAAAAAAACAAACAAACAAAAAAAAAAAGTGAAACTTTTTTCCATTACTGTCTCTGCCTTTTAAACCTGCACTGATCAATACATTTCTATTAAAAATCAAATCAAATGACAATGTAATGTGGAAGGAGAGAATTATGACCTGACTCTGCAGTTCCCTTCAGCTCTACATCTTTCAGCCCCTTGTTTTATTTTTTTAGCCTGCAACCTTAGTGGTTTGGTTCAGCAGGCAGCTGTTTCAGTAAAAAATAAAACACTATGTGCTACCTGTCCTGCACCAAATAGAAAACTTAGAGACAAGCTGAAGCATTTAACTTATATAAAGTCAGACATTTCCTCCAGAAGACTTAACAGAGAAAAGACACTACGGGACTTATGTCCATTACGTAGACAGGAAGGCAATTTTCTACACACCCTTGCCATATGATTTTCATAACATGCAGTGGAAATATATCCCTGTTGTTCATCTCAAGAGGCTAAATACACAGTTTAAGGTAATAATACCGTATACAGGCTTCACAATATAGAAAAGTTCAGTTTTGCTTTTTTGCTGCTGACTGCTGGTTCAGATTGGACCTATAATGAATGAATTTTACATTTGATCTTCATGTCTAGTAGCCCAAAACTGTGAATGATTTTGAAAAAGACAGGAAAAGAGGATTTATTTAAACGAATAGGATTTAGTGGCACCAGCAGGGTAATTGCTGATTGTAACACCTTTGCCTCACCTTCTCTCACCTAGTGTAAAGGAAAAACTATGATGACGGTAAAAAGTGTTTAGTATGGGCGAGGAGTGTTTAGTATGGAGGAGCCATGGTGTCCATAGATATAAAAGGTTCATTCTAAGTTAACAAAAACAGTTACATACATACACACAGTATGAATATTATATTTAACTTCTGCCATATTTTGTAAACACTGGGCCTTTAAACATTTAAAGTGCATTTAATCAAAGAAAATGAAATCTCATCAATAGAAGATAGACAAATGGTATCAATCTCACGCTTTTTATATTTCTACTTCAAATAACTTTATTTTATTAAGTAGCACTTTTGGAAGACGTACTGAAAGGCAGGAACTTGTTCAGTCTTTGAGCAGAACATGCTAATCAGAGTCAAATCAAATCAGTGTACTAGAGTGAACAAATTGATCTCACAGTTTTGATTACATTTCAAAATGTAGCTAATTGTCTTCTTTTTAGCATTTATCCAGAGGACTGAGCACACTCTGTTTAGTGCCATAATGTCTGCTGGTGATGTACTGCAGTGCAGGCTTTTGCTGCGCACATTCAACAGGTTAATCAGACAAAACCTGGAGACCAGCTCTGCAGACAAACATCCCCGCTGGTCTTTGATTGCATTTTACCTATTCTCTTTTGAGCTATCTTTCTCAGCTGTCTCACTGAAGAAAACTACCAGAATTTTTTTTTTCTCATTCTCACTTACAGAAAAAATATGAACACTCTTAATCATAACATTGGCCTTACTGTCTCCTGTAGAAGTGTCCTGCGCATCCAAGATGCCTGATTCCTGGAGCGACCTGATGCAGGAGTCCACCAGCTCCAGGCCTGTTGTCAGCTCCTCCTCGATGTCCTTGTGTCCATCTGCATGTGCACAAACGAGAAGGGGAAAAGACATGAGTTAAAACAAAGACTTGTTCTGCCACCTCCAGACAGTTACTCCATATTTCTACACAGTGGCACAGAACATAAGCCACACTCATGGCTGGATTAACCCAGCAGGGGATCCTGTTAAAATAAGCTCTGGTCTCCCACTGATCCTGTGACTAAACATGGAAGCTTCATTATATTTTGCTTGGAGCTCCACATACCAACCAGGGATTCTATGATGGGATGCAGTCCTGGCCCTAATTTGCAGTATGTGCCATTAACTTGCAGTAACACAAATCTATTCAAGACCATGTACCTTATAAATGCTATATGAACTAAAATAATACAGGTTTTAACTGTTTGACACCATTTGTAAATACAAACATTTCATGGTGCAGATTCACCACTTTAGGCAAACTATGCTTAATTTCCAGAATAGAATACTGGAAGTAAAAAATGCTAACAAATACCAACGCTGATAAATTATACTTCTGCAGAAGTATCAGGAATGACAATGAACCTTGTTTTACACCATCAATACATCATTTGACAGTATTAAAAGTCAGAGTGTGCCATAGTATCTGAAAGGATCATGTTTAAAATGAGGCTATTATTTATGTATGATTCATGCATGAATATTCATCACTATTTCAATTAGATAGATAAAAAAAATGAATAAAAAGATACCAGCATGCATGAGTGTGGTTGTGCAATGTCATGAACTTCACTCACTTTAACTCCAATGGGTAAGTAGGACAGGTTTGCTTGGGATAAGCGACCTGTTTGTGTACAGACATTTGCATGTTTGTAGGCTGTTTTACTATTTGACTCCAATTCCTGCTGTTAAGCAATAGAATACAGTATTCTTATATAACTCAGCAAAGTATACTGTGCCCTGCTTTAGTTGGCCGGATTGTATACTCGTGTGGAGGTTTGATGTGGCCATTAACTGATTATTGTACATCAGATGTACTGACATAAAACAATCAGGCTGTTGCAACAAGAGTCACAGTGGATGATTTTCAACTGACATAAAAAACAGTCTATGACATTACGCTGGATTTACTCTCACAAGCCAAAACTCATTCTTTACACCTGCTTGATCCAGACATGAAGGCTTTTTAATGAGTTGTGAGTGACGAAGGTCTGTTCTGTGACAGAGTAAATTTTAGTCTTTCTGAGGCTGAGTGGTTGGGCTTCAGTGCAAAAGATGGATGGAGGCCACAGCACGCTGAAAACCTTTCAGTTTTGACCACAAAACCTTAAGTCACCTCTTTGTTGGCAGAGGTCACAAACCCTGCACTCAGATAATCAATCTACTCTCAACAGCCTATACATCCCAACATGACTGACAAAGAGAAGGAGAGAGACTCAAGTGTCATGCATGGGTGGAGTTTCAACTAAAATGCTGTCAAAGAAGTTGTCAAGCCCAGAGAGGTGTCTTCATTTGACTTTCAAATTACTGAAAGGCCTCTCACTCATTGATTCTTGTTTCCTCCTTTATGGAAAACACATCCCATCTGGCTCTCAAAACAGGTTAAACTAAATGCTGAGAATTATTTGTAAATGCTGTTTGACCTTTACTCAGATGTCACAAGGGGTGAGGCATGATGAGGGGATTTAAGAAACAAGAGTTTTGAAGTCAGGACCAGCCTTCTTTTTTTACCCTCAGGGTTGCATTTTCACCACGGCAGCCACCAGAGTTCTCTTACGGGATTGCGTCAATGTATTGTTGGTGCATGATGAGGGATTTTTACAATGGCTGCCATTGTAATGTGCACAGTCAGCAACATGCAGTGCTGGAATTGAAACAATAGAGAACCAGACAAAATGTACAGGAAGCATTTAAGAGGAAATATTACCTTGGTTGTTCCAGCGAAATTTTTCATCTCCTGAACTGCAAGAGATAAACAACAGAGAGCAGACAGGGTTAGAAACATGAGCAAATGTTATATTTTACAATAACTTGTTTGTTGGTGCACTGGCATGATAATCTTACACTTTAACGACATAAACTCCACGTTATAATAAAGTAATAAAACAGAACTTCAATGAAAAAACCTGATTTGTAGAGTCTTCCATCATCTGCTGAAAACCTTCCTTGAGTCTGCAACTCAACAAACAGCTCCTGAATTTTGATAAAAGTCTTCAAGAGCTTGGGGATAGAGACCCTTATCAAAACCAATACTCCAACACACATTGTTGTTAAGCTAAAAAAACAATGTTGTTTTCTTCCAGTTTCTTTTAGAGAAACAAGAATTTTACCCAACAAAACTGTCTTTGTCCTGTCATAGAAAAGACTTCATCGAGCAAAAAGGGCATTGAGATAAAATGTTTGTGAAAGGGCAGTGAGATGCTGCTAAGAAAACATCAGTGTAAATTAGTCTGGAAGATAGTTTGTACTGTGGAAACATGAGAAAGAAATATGACAAGTTCACCAAAACAGCACTGAAAGAGCAAGGGAAAGTATTTATTCAGACACATGTGCTGATGTGATACTGTGTAGTGACTGTAGAAGATGCGCAGTAGATGGCTCACAGTTTAACCACAATTGTTTTTCATAAGTTGAGAAACAGTTGTGTGATGTGTTATTCTCTACTAAGATAATGCAGAGGTACAATTTGATTGTTTTTATGAATGTGATCAACTGTTGAATTCAAATGCACACAGCTCATTTCAACAGAATTCATGACTGACATGATTCATTTTTGGACTCAAAGTCTCAACCTCCCCATTTGAAAATCTTACAGTTTAATTTGGCAGTCATTATGAACCATATTAAACTCAATCTTAATATCTAGTGCTTTGTTGTAAAGTTGGCACTCGACAGTAACCTTCAAACTGATGTTTACCATCTCCTTCTTGGTTTCTTACTATTTGTTCAGTGCAACACTGAAGACATCAAACCTTTTGCTATGATGACTTCCTTGAACACTCTTGGCATTCTCTCAATCAGCTTCATGAGGTAATCACCTGGAATGATTTTCAATTAACAGACACGCCTCATCAAAAGTTAATTAGCGGAATTTCTTGCCTTAATGCATTTGAGACCATCAGTTGTGTTGTTCAAAGCATACAGTAAATAGTCCGATCCAACTACTATAGTAATCCATATTATGAAATTTGGAAGAAATGTGTTACTTTAGGACATGAAGGTCAGTCAATCTGACAAATTTGGATGTGTCTTCAAGTTCATTCATGAAAACCATCATGATGCAAGTCACACAGAGTGCATCTTGCCCAGTTTATGTTCCAGTTAAGTTCGTAAAATGTAATTTTTTTTATCACTCATTGCTGATCTCTGCCTCCCTCTCACAACATATAAAAGCAACAAAAACAAAGATGCATAGATACCTCATGTTCGCCAACTATTCAATGCAGGACAGTAATTGTAACACCTGCTAGTTTGCTTTCCTTTTAGCATTCAGACATGACAGTGGTCTCAATTTTCTTATCAAACTCTTGGCAGAAGGGGTGGCTTTTAGCCCAGTTGGTAGAGCAGCCACCCCATGTGCGAAGGCTCAGTCCTTGCTGTGGAAGCCCAGGGTTCAAATCCGACCTGTGGCTCTTTCCTGCATGTCATTTTCCCATCCCGTTTCTCTCCCCACATTCCTGTCACTCTTCAGCTGTCTATCAAAATAATGCTTGAAAAGGCCAAAAAAATAATCTTAAAAAAAAAAAAAACTCTTTGCAGAAAGTTATTATGTGTATTTCCCAAAATGTTAAACTATTCATTAAAGACCTTTGCTTAAAAAAACAGCTATGACTTGAGGGTATCACCACCAGTGTTTTTCAATTACTGGCTGATGAATATCAGGTAAGAATATTCTCTCGTCAATATTGCTACATGATTTAAGATGAAATGCATTTTGCTGTGAAATCCTCCATATCTGGAACCCAGCCTCCATAGATAAACATAGTAACGAATGCTTCTCGCTCCCTGCGGACACAGAACAGATGCTATTAAATCATCCCATTGATTACCTCCATTCTGTGTGTGTGTGTATGTAGAGAGTGACGGATGGGAGGAGTGAGGGGGAGCCAAGCAGTACATGTTAATGGGACCCTCTGTCAGCGAAGCAGACTCCTCATTCATCAGGTGTTATTATTCCAGACACTACAACCACACGTGTGCACACACACAAACACACAGGCTACACAGAGCACACATTTGCTACACAAAGGAAGGGAGCAGAGAGTGTCTAGGAGGACAGACATATGTGATAGATGTGCTGGTTTGATGCTCGATGCAGACATACACCTTGGATGGAGCTGGATGATAGGCATTATCATCACTTGTCTGGTTTAGACAGACAGTACTGATGACAGAGGCTGAGTCAACATTTTCTTAAAGAGAAGGGCAGACTGATAATCACATTCTCTTCCTGTATTTTGCTCGTGTTGCCTCAGTGCTCTTGATAACGCCCGGGCAGAGGGATTATTTACCAAATGCTGTAGGTCTAATGTAGGTAAAACTAAATTCAAGCTGAGTGCTCAGGTAGAAACCTTTTTGGAACCTGTGAGGAAAGAGGCCAAGTGGTGTTATCGTCAAGTGGTTCCATCAACGGGGGGCTGGAGCTGGAATATAAAACAGTCCAGAGGGGTTGAGATTTCTGTCTGAGCTGAAGGAAAATGTGTTCATATCACCAGGGAGATCAAAACAGACCAGAACAGACTAGACAAAATCAGATAATACTGGAGCAAAGCAAAAGAGAAGAGAGGACAAGTAGTGACCAGAACAGAATTAGATCACAATATAACACAATATCTTGGAGAATAAGATAAAGTACACTACACTATAGAAGATCAATCCTCAATCTAACACAGTTGGATTGGATCTTGAATCAGAGTCAGAGTTGGATGAAAAGATTTCTTCTCTGCTCTCTGCCGGCCAGGTCTATAACCTCAGCCTTTTGCTATAGTGCAAATGCAATTAGGTGATTAATCATTTATGTAAATGAGCAAAATGAATGATGAATGAAGCACTTTTAATATTTGAATAATTGTTTGAGGAATTCATCAAATAACAAGAGTCTACAACAATGCTGCTGGCTCTGTGAAGCTGCACTGACACACCTAAAGCAGATACTTTAGGTGTGCAAAGTTTAATTTGATGATGATGCTTAATCAGAAGTCAGGGGATCAATCAATCACCACGTTATTAAAATCCATCTTGACAGGGGCACCAATGTGTGCACTGGATTTGTGGCAGTCCATCCATTTGTTGTTAAGAGGCTTCACTCAAAACCACAAATGTCAACCCTACAGTGTGGAACTCGAGGGAAAGTCAATTCACTTCAGTTTAGCTGTCACATATACAGTAGGCTTCATCCTTGGGGGATCATGAATATCTGTACAAAATGTCATGAAAATCAATCCAACTATACTTGTTGAGATATTTCAGTCTGGGTCAAAGGTGGGGATCAACTTTCTGTACTGACTGACTCAATAATTTGCCATCCTTTATGACTTTTTTCTCTTTTATCTTATAGAGGGGGTGGCACGCTGGTGTAGTGGTTAGTATGGGTTCTCTCTGGGTACTGTGGTTTCCTCCCACAGTCCAAAGACATACAGGATAATTGGTGACTCTAAATTGCCCATAGGTGTGAATGTGATTGAATGGCTGTCTCTATGCGTCAGTCCTGTGATGAACTGGTGACTTGTCCAGGGTGTACCCCACCTCACGCCCAATGGTAGCTGGGATGGGATCCAGCCCCTGCCATGGATAAGCAGTTAAAGAAAATGGCTGGATGGATTGTTGTAGACTGAATTCTTTGTGTTCTGGAATGCCAGCTGAACAAAACAAGTAATTTCAAGATGTCACTGGAGGGTTCTCTGAGATACTGAGTTTGTCAGTGATTTTGGTGCCTCTGGGATGGACCCACTGACCTTACAGTAAAAAATAATGGCTAACTCTTTCTACCACCAGAGCTACAGCCTTCTTCGTTCTTTCCCCCTCCTCTTTGCCCACACAAGCAATCCTCCTCCTGGCCACCAGGTACATCTAATCAGAGCTTAGTATCTGAAACAGTTCATTAACCTCTTGGACCAGGAAACACAGAGAGTTAGTGTTTTTTTCCCCATCGAATCTCTATGGCAAGTCAACAGGATGTGACAGTATAATTAGTGGACCGAGAGAGAACTAATTGACAACATGATCAACTCAGCTGCTGCAGGTCACGCCATGGCATGGCACTTCATCACCACTAATGATATAATGCTGTATGCATGAACGTGCAGGTGTAAGTGTGGCTTGGTTTGTGTGTATATAAGGCAGCGCATGGCTTTTGTGTGTACAGGGCTCAACACTGTTTTTTATGTTTGAATTTGCCAAGCACAAGCTTGACGGTGCTATATAATTATGTGATTGTATTCGTCCTCTGCTGCTTCTGGCATGCACAAAATCCAAACATGTTACATAATCCCGTATAGCATATTTCCAAGTAAAGGACGGTCTTGTTTACTGCAAGACTCAGCAACAATTCAGGATTTTTTCAAAATGCCTTCAGCTATTCCTACAATATAGAAAGACTGACAACTTTTGATGTATTTAACTAGTTTATGGCTCCAAAAAAAGAGTTTCACCTTTGCTTTTGCCTGATAAATGAATGGACAACTCTAGACTGTAAGCTTTTTGATCAACCCTAACAAATTAAAATGATTGGAAACTCAAACATGAACATTACCCTTAGAAGACTGATGATAAAATACACTATCTTGTGCCTCATCCCTTAGTTGATTAATTATAGTTTACCCACCAGATCTCCCAATAATGTTGTTACAAATGACACTGACAGAGTGATGATGATGATGATGACTGATGACCTACTGTAGTTAAAAATCTGCATATTACTATAAGGTGTGACAGGGGGTGAGGAGCAGAGAATCAGAACAGACTGAAACAAGTTCAAGGTAATAATAACAAACTTAGCCTGTAATTATATAACTATATTCTATAAATTTGATTTTATATAATAATAAACCAAAAACTGGTTTCTGATATCAAAATCAAGTGCTCTGTACACTCTGTGCTCTGTGTAGATAACAACAGAAACCTTGTCCCTATGATTGCTGCACAGTATACAATCATCTTACTGATTGGATTGTAAAGAATCAGTTTTTTTTTTTTTTTGCCTAAGTTTGGTTTTAATTAATTATTTGATGCTATAAAAAGGGCTTCTACATAATCACTGGCGGTGGTGTATGGGTGGGACCTTGATATTAACCAGGACAAGATGGCAGTGCCTGTATCCGAGACTTCATTTCTGTACAGGTGGAGGAGGGAGTGGAGACATATAGTCCATCTTATACTTTATCGATATACAGTCTGTGGTCCACCCTGATACTCAGGTAAAAAATGAGCAAGATGGCTGCGTAACGACAGCAAAAAACATCCTTTGCAGAACTTTGCCCGTATTATACTAAACTTTAATGGCTCTCCTCATATCAGCTCTAAGCGAAACAACTAAAAGACTTCAATCAAAGTATGAAAATAAAGATATACAGTTTTGCAAGACTGCCAAAGTTTCTGGAGCTCCACCAAGCAAAGGTGTCTGAAATAAAACCGGTCACTACTTAACTACAAATTGGAATCCATTAAACTGCAAAGTATGACAAACTGCCTCTTATTAATTATGATACAAATAATCCAACCAACAAGTAGAACTTTATGTATCAAGCTAAGGGGACAATTTGAGCTATAATTCAAATCAGGTAAATAGCAAGTTAGGTAAAAGCCCTTGATTACAATACTTATGACAATTTTAGTTAAAAGCACCACTTGGTAAAGCTGTTATTTTCAGCGGGATAAAGAGCAGATGGGAAGCGTAATGCTCTGTGATTTGAAATAATGTTCAAACCCTCTTGTACATTCTGATCTGATATTTTCAGCTTGGTTAAAGAGTTCATTTTGACCATTTGGTTCTATTCCTAGAGAAAAACAGGTCACGTCACAAAACAAACCGCTGCTCTCTGACCACCTCTTTTAACTGACTGCCTCAGCTCATCGGACTGGTCTGCTGCATTAATGCACAGGAAAATAAAAAGAATGGAAAAGGTCAGAGAGACGGAGAGAACAAGTATGATATTGAGGCAAAGAGAGGAGTTACTAGAGAGGTAGAAAATGAAAGTGGGGATGTAATACAAAGAGAGATGGATGACAGATGAGAGGAAAGTGAGGATGAGAGGAGAGTGAGAATATAAGACAGGGAGGGAGAGAAAAAGGAGAGAGCTCTGCTAAATCCAATGGGGGAGGCTTAAGAGAGTGAATGCCAGAGATAGCACTGAAAATCCTGTCATTTTATCCACCCAATAAACATTCTGAATTCTGAACCCAGTCCATATAATCCATCTATTTCCATGCCCTGCATATTATCTGTTATCTGTGCTGACCACAATGGCCATCTCTCTTGTAGACAGAGCTGTTAGATAACAGAGCCACCCATACAGAGAAAAAACACAAAGAATGGAAAACAAAGGTCTTTTTAGCGCTTAGCTCCAACAATAATGCATCCATTGCTTGTGTCAATGCTAATTTAGATTAAGAAGCTAAAGCTAATGTGTAGTTGTTCATTTACTCAGAAACATTTTACAGACTTGACTTCTGTAAACACACTTACACACACAACACACATACACTTTATTTAGACATTAATCACTGGTTGTCAACTACAATATTCAAAGCTTATAGTCATCCTAATAAAGTATGAGTTAGCATTAAAATGTGTCACATCAAAGTTTTGCCTTCACCGCTCAAAGAAGAGTATACTTGTTTTATTCCCGAAGGCCTCATCGATGTTCATTCTCGTCATTTCTTTGACCATCAATCACTGCAGCTTGATGTTTGCCTTACACATTATAACAAAGACTAGCAGTGAAGCTTTCTGCCATTTGCTCAGACAACACTCCAATACTAAAAGTCATTTCTAATACCCAGTGAGGTAGACGATCAGTCTCTTGTGATGCTGTACACTTTGGATTCATACAGGGTGACAAATTAAAGGAAAACTGAATAAATATTGTAGGTGGACAAATTTAATAAACGCTTCTATACAGCTCACGAGGGCTGACTGAGTGGTTTGTTTGATGAATATGAAAATAATGTGAATCATATTCAATGACTTTCACAGTCACCAGATCAGTGCGTGAGATGAGCTGTCCATCATAATCACCGAAACACCAAATGACGGGAAGAATGTTGTGCATCCTTCCAGGAGAGTTTGGTGACCCCTGAACAAAAGTGATGTTTGATTTCTTTTGTTGTCTTTTGCAGTAACTGCAATTAGTTTTTGCCCGGTTTTAGATAGCAGAGAAATATTGTGTATTGTTCCTTAGAGTTGCAATAAGGTTTTTCACCACTGAAGGCAGAAGTCCACAATCTGATAAGTTTGTCTTTGAGCTGATATGGCTACACGTTAGCCCATATGCATAAGACACAGGGCACATTTCCAGTTGTTTTTCTGATAGACACTAAATCCAATAATCACTCTTCTGTTAGCTCTGTTTTTCTCTCCACTGAATCCTAAGAAATATAACTGGGACGTTAAGACTGAATCATACAGTGTATTTGTGGGTGGTAAATCCAAAACATTTGTTTCAACAGGATACAAAGCTCCATAGAGTTAGGAGAGATTACAGGGTTGAGTGATAATTCTTGGGTTTATGTTGCATATATTAGTCATTTGACCCATCGTTTGTTTAAATAAGCAGAGGTACTGAATTTGTAACAATCATCACTATATTTAATCACTTCACCTCACAGCATTATGAGCACATACATGTTTGAGCAGTGGGAACTACCATGCTATACACATGATAGCTAAGTAGCTACTAATAACAAGTATCTGTGAAAAAGCAAGATGACAGTTTGCTACAGAGAGCAGTGTGTAAATGCCACAACTTTCCCCTGTCCCCTGGGAATGATAGCAGGGTGTCTGTCAGATGCTCCAGGAAAACTGCCATATAACGCAACACAAGACAGACGGTATCGCAAGCTGAAATGACTTCAAAGAGACACCATAATTCACTGGCTGATCCCAGTGGGAGCGGGAACTACACAGAACAGCTTGGCTGTAAGCCATAGAAACAATAAGTCATACAGCTGATAATAGCTAGCGTCAAGTGCTCTGAAATGTTAGTAACCTTTGTCCAGCTCTCCATCCGACAAATATCTACATCTTTGGTGCTATATCAGGTGTTTAGCAGGCGTTGAATCCAATTGTTTCCCTGTCAAAGTTGATCTAATTAGCCATTCAGTACAATAACTTTCATATGATGCCTCAATCCTGAGTTTACTCTTAAGGCACATTCAGACCATGAGTGGTTACTGATACCACCGCAGAGACCAAGCCAGCCACTTGAACCCAGTCTGTAGTGCTCATTGCCTTTTCCCAGATAAAACTGAGTAATACTACTGGGCAGATGACAGATGATGGCAGTCACTCTCACTGCTTTTTGGATTTGAATACTCATTCATGCATCCATCTTCCATAACCACTTGTTCTTATCAGGGTCACGTAGGGCTGGAGGCAATCCAAGCTGACATTAGGCAACAGGTGGAGTGCACCTTGGACAGGTCACAAGATCATCACATGGCTGCCATGTAGAGACATTCAGGCTCATATTCATTTATAGGAATTTTAGAGTCACCAGTTAACCTATTAAACCCACATCCCTGTCTTTGGGCTGTGAGATGAAGCTGGAGCACCCAAGAGGACCCATGCAGAAAAGGTCTCGTAAAGGTCCCAGCCCCAGCAATAAATTCCTCAGCCCCTGGAAGGCCCAAGCCAGCTGTGAGGTGCCCTTCTTGTTGTGAGAGGACAGTACTAACCACTGCAACACCCGGCTGGGTTTGAATACATTTTTTGAACATGTAAAAAGCCCATGCCGTGATGCTTTGTATATAAAATACACGACGCCAATGTTGCTGGGTGGCAGATGCAAGCAGTTCTCGACTGACTAAAGCAAAGCAGCAAGAAACCTGCTACAGCACAGAAATACATTTTTATAGATATACATAAGTCATAGTGCTGATTTCAGATCCACTTGAAGATACAAACTAGTCCATATGGATCATGTATTATTAAAGCTGAACCTTGACCAGCATTTGGAAACTTGATACCAAACAGGACCAGTGAGAGACGACCCGAAACATTTCACACTGTAGATCCTGAGAGAACACAGATAAACACACGTGGCCACACTCCAGAGGAAGATACACACTGAGTTCAAGGATGCTAATATTGAAATGTGAGCCCAGTATGAATTTCCTGCTGCATCGTAGCAGTCAGACAGCCCATCAGCCAGCCAGGGGAAAAAGCCCAGGCACATCCCAGGCCGGCTATTGTAGACCTTTAATTAGAGTCTGAGCTGGAAGATGGAAGACCCGGGTGTGCTCTGTAACTATGTGCTTTATCTTGCCCGGTCACCTGAGTTTTGCCTAATTGCGCATTATGTTGCAACAATAGCTAACTGCTGCTGCTTTGTCCAGGTACTATATAACTCGGCTGTATCTCATATCTCAGGAGAGAGGAGAATTCAGCAGTTGAAAATGTCAACAGCCTCCGGAGACTGTTGAACATTGCTACTCAGAGAAGGGCCATGTAGTGCATAATGCATGGCAGGACGGTGTAATAAGGTAGAAAATTCCTCAATCCAAGGTTTAGGCCTCTATGCAAGTTGGAGACTGCCCCGCACAGGGGTCCTTGAGCAAGACACTGAATCCCAGGGCTACTTTGGAGACCAGTCACACCTTAAAATAATGTATGCTTACATTTCCTTGAAGCAAAACCTTCTAGGGAGGTAGTTTGGGTGGATTGTTGGGTGCATGGCTTTGACATGGAGTCCACTGTGTCTTATCAATTGGTTTCACAATGATCAAAATCTTTTCTTATCGGTTTTAACCAAGTTGTCCAAACTTGGGGTCTTAAACCTAAAGACACCCTGAAATTTGTCTTTTTAAAAATCTATATTTATATTCATACTCAAATGCATGCATGTGCATTCTTGAGGTCTAATAAACTTACAGATTTTTAAATACTGCAGGTTGAATCAGGTAGTTTTAGTTTAGCTAAACCAAACTTTTCTGAATAACAGTGGCTGCAGATAAGAAACATTTTTTGGACGACACTGAAGAAACAAAATTTTAGAAATTAGACATTTGTTTGAAGAGAGAGAAGATCCTGGTGAGAGTTCATCTTCAGGCAATACATATGGGGTGAGATGTCTGTACTTGACATTTGTGTGTGTTAGCACCAATGTATCCAAGTCAGAAATCTTGTACATGATGAGGTTGTCTGTTCATTATTACTGAGCTAAAAGAGAAGAAGAGAAAAGCAAACAAAAATACAACTTTGCATCGCTACAAATGCAAATACAATAATGCTTGTTGCCAGCAGTGCTGCAGCAGATTGCAATCACCAAAGAAAATAAGACAAACTGAATGCAGAGCTCTGTGTCTGGCTGCGATAGATAATATTTTTTTGAGAAATTTGGTTTCTTTTTTTAATAAACAGCTCAGAGTGAGCTGCCAAACTGGAGCTAGGACAGTGAAGGTGAAGGGAGATATCAGTCCTGTCTGGGTCTGATGTAGAGGAATTCAGGCGAGGTGGAGAAGAGCTTAATTTTCCTTCCCTCTGCCATCTAAACAGAGAGAAACACGGGACCCTTTGAAGCAAGTGATTAAAGCACAGCAGGACAAGGTAGCACTCGCCATTTCTGTTACTGCATCCACATGCTCCAAACAAATGGCTGGAGAGAGAGAGAGAGAGAGAGAAGCAGAAGTCTCCTGTGACCCACTAAATTGGTCAGATTGACTTCCTAGTCTGCCAGTGTGGGAGGCGGCCATTTTGACTCGGGGCCAAGAGTTAAATGTGAAGCAAGCGGGAGGACATGTTGGTTCTCTGTGTGAGACCAGCCAGTCTTTCCAGAACTGCCCAAAGACAGATAACATTCCTTGAGGTATCCGTGTACAGTATTTCTCTCGGCAGATAAATAATGCATGCGCCAAAAATTCTCCAACACTGCCAATCAGTCTGGATGTCTCAGAAAGAGATGTGGATGGAAATATTTCTTGACAAACATGATGTCAAAAATACGTCTCTTGCATGGTGCTGTGCAGCCTTCCTTTGAAACAAAATAAAAGGGAAAAAAACCTCTTGCATGACTACAAAGAGTCAAAGAGAGCAGAGCATCGGGACTTCACAGAGCACAGTGATCAGTCATCTTTTTCAGCACTGTACAAACAAAAGCTGACATGCTGACTTCAGACTGCTCCAGCATGATGTTTTGTCTTAGAGTGGAGACTACTTCAACTCTGTTACACATCATTCATAACATTTATATAACACTGACATGCTCTCTCATTTGCTCTTGATGTAGCAAAGACTCCATAGAGTAATTTGGATATTGATGACATCATAAAACATTCATTTGCATAAAGCTTTGTGGTTGTGCCAGTTGCAGTAAGGGAGATGTTTGAACACCCATGTGGATAGACGTTAAAGTGATGAGCAGATGAGAGAGAGTACTGTTACAGCACATTCAATATCATGAAAAGCATTTCATGTCATGCAGTGTAGATGTTTGTGAACACTGTGACAACTCTACAAGCAGTTTTAAGCATTTCAGTTGTATTTAATGGCCTCTACCCCAAATCCTCCAAGTTAAACAGCAAAATACGTCATCTGTCCATGTCCTGTAGATGGACACAGAAGCATTTTATGTTGAAAAACAAGTAAAATGTATGATATAAGTTAAGTTTTGATAGGTTTAACGAAAAAGATGATGGTTTTTGGTTAAAATGAGCTTTGCGCTCATAGCCACAATAATTAACATGTGGCTATGGTCATGCTTAAAATATTTCTTAAAATTAAAAGTAGCTGCTGAAAAGTATTTCCAGTTATGGGTTTAGAAAAACTCGATATATTACCATAGCAACTTAAGCCATGTGGACTTTTTATCATGTGAGAACTCGACACTGTTTACAGATCTCTTTGATTCTATTAAATTTAACAGAATTATTCCTTCCAGGATTTGGACTCCTCCTCTCTGAGATGATATTTAGTGCAATAATAGCTTTCATGAGAAAACCACCAAAACAAAACTTCTGCAGAAGTATCTTCATAGAAAACATTTTAAGAAAATAATATATGATATAAATAATATTATAATGCCAATGATACAGAGAAACCATTAACTATGCCTCAAACCAAATTTAAAAAGTCTGTTCTCTGAATAAATGTAATTTTGTTTTTGTTTTGTTTTTTACAAAATGTGTCCAGAGCATTGCATTATCAGCTTTGCATTTCCTCCTGTCTACCCAAATACTGCTTTAAGCTTGTGTGCTTCAGAACAGACGTCTTTCAGTCAGCATCAATGTGTGTTTGGGTGTCTGCGTGCAAAATCTCCCAGTGTGTGTATGACTGCATTAACACTGGGATCCAGTTAGCCAGACACACATACACAGCCGAGTGTGACAGACAGAGCCTGTCTGTGATGGTAGAGGATTATTAGGCTTATTAAGAGTGTCTGGATCTCCATGTGACTCATGGTCCTTCGTGTTTGCAGGGTAGCAGTTTAGAAGTGCTTAAAAAAGAATGCATCATACAGCTCTTCTCTGTCCAGTTGTCCTCTTCACATTTCAGTCTCATTTTTGAATTTCAAAAAGACAGACCTTCTGCAACTTCAACTTTTGACAACTTTTTTGTGTTTGTGTTCAAAATGACTTTGCTGTAGAGGAGATGTCACACTGTAGCTGCTCAATAGAAATGATTAAAGGCAGAAAATTTTATTGACCTAATGGTAGACATCTCAATCACTGCCCACATCTCAGACAGAACTGACTGTACCAAAGTATCAAAGTGACACAGTGCTTCTAGCTTTTAGACAAGCTAGCAAGGCTACTGAAAACCACCCTTCTAAAGCAGTCAGCTGTATCTATCACATGACCCTTGCCTTTGCATCCCTTGAGGGCCCTCCAACCCAGTTACTGCCATAAAAAATAGCTACAGAAAAATGGCCTCAAAAATTGGGACACGTGTGCCTAAGATCAGCACAGATGTAGAGGTTGCTGTGGGGTCGAATTAGAGAAATAATAACCCTTAAATTGCCGTATTCCTTTAATCATATTGACAGACATTAAAGTACAAACTGTACCTGCTTCCATGACAAGTGAAAATGAAGTAAGCAGGACAGAGACAAGTGAGCAAAAAACAACAGAAACAGAATGTGAGTGAAGTGAATGAAAGAAGTGAAGCAGAACTTTAGTCTGATTATCAGGATACTACTGACCCCCTGTCTGTGGTAATTTGGTTTGACACAAATAAATATAGAAAGCTCTACTGTACAAGACAGGTAGACAAGACAGGTGATGATATATTTTGTCTTTGGGCATATTCCCAAACAAATATGTAAAAAATCAAATTACTACAAACATTGTGTCCCTCAGCGTCCACAGCCTGTCAGTTCATCCAGCGCTGTCTGTCAGAAAGTAAACTAACAATGCTCATCTTGTCTTTTTTGCACAGAATAAGTTTTAAACTTTTGCTCCATTACAGAGAAAACTGTAGAAATAATTTACTTCTTCTGCTCTTACAGCTGAAATCACAGTGTGTGAAATTACATTGAGTCTACTGCTAGATAAAAGCCGGCGTCAAATCATTGTATACAAGTCTGAAACAAACAATGCACAGACATGTCTGAGCAATACAGAGACTTTAAAAAACCTGGAAATGATGAACCAGATTCATTTCAGCTATGTTACCAAACATCCATTTCCCATCCCGCCTCACTATTCCTTCCATCCACCTGATCAACAAGGGAGAGCCCTTATATATCACTGACCTTCTACTTTCTCTCCTCCTCTGCTCCACAATCCCTGCAGAAGATCAATACATAGAGTTCTCTATGGATCACACCCAATGAGAGTGTTTAAAATGTAACTCACACCCTCCTTCCTATTTCCTCTCGCTCTTAGATCAATAAGGAGGACCCACGCATGAATCCACCACTGTCACCATCAAGCAGTCAGCCTTCTCTGGATCAATGAAGGTTTAAAAATTAACATCTTCATCACCTACATCATCAAAAACAACATCTTCATTATCGTCATCATTACGCTCAAGGTATTCCAATATTTCTGACACAGAAAGAATTTAAATCCAACAGATGAAGAAAGGGATGAAATGTTGAGTGTAAATGATTACAACCCTGTACTGTCAGAAAGAACTCTAAAGATCACAGACTATTCACTGGCACTGCTGTGATTTTATACCTGGCTTTGCTTTCCTGATATCAAGACATATATTGAATTTAAACTTTCAGACAGCTCACCCAAGCTACTACTCAACATTCAGGGACACTGGCTGACAGTGGCCTTTAACTAAAAAAACCTGTGCGCATTTCATCCAGACACAACAACAGCATAACCATTCAGAGCACTGGCATTTGGAGTGGAGCGTGTAATGTGATTCCAGATGATGCACTTTATGGGCATGAGAGTCTAAAATAGCCCCCAAAAAATAAAAATAAGACCACTGAAAAAGAAAAACACAAACAAAACCACACTGGTGATCCTGAGTAGAATGAAGAGACAATCATACAGTGAATACGTAGTACAAATCAATATAATAACTCACCCCACAGAACTCAGGACTACATATCAGTGTTGTAATGCTCAAGATCAGTCGCAGCTTCAGACTTGCATTTTTAGTCAATCTTGGATTTTGGAATTTTTCACCCCTCGCTGGCCCCTTTTACACCAAAAAAGTGAACATCGCTGTCTGGGACAAAATGTCAGCCAAACCTTCTGTAATAAAATTTTACTTTCTACTCCACGAAGAGTTCATCTGCACAGCAGCAAAAAAAACCCACACAGCACATTGTGAATTCTACAATGCCACGTCTCACCCAAAGAAATTTGACCAAAACATATACAATATATACACTGTCTGGTCTTGGTGTCGACCCCTCAAAATCTTGGTCTTGTCTCAGTCTCAATACACTGGACTGGACTGTACATCTCATGAGGTTGACAAGGACATTACCATTAAGAATTGCCTTTAAAAGTGAATAAATAAAGTTTATGTTCATATATAATTGATTCTATGCATGATTGAGTACATATTCCTGTGTTTCCACAAAGTAATTTACAGGCAAATAGATTGTGTGATTGTGTAGAGTGTGTTATCCTACATAGTGACATTACCTACTGCATTTTAGGGGTCAGTTAGACCCCAGGGAGTTCCCCTTCCCTGTTATTTATCTTTTATAGACAAACTGTTGAAAAGGTCTGCCTGTGGTGCATCACCTTACAACCCCTCCAAAAAGAAAACAAATGAGACTCATTAACAATTCACTGCATTCATGTGAGGTGAGTCGGGGGTCTACCTGCTACAGTTCTGGATACACAAGTGTAAGTGTGATGCTGTGGTTGGTTACATGACAAATGCATTGAGTGCATTTATCAGGAAAATCACCAACACATTTTGTGAATATTGATCATGAACAGGTTCGTCAGCCACTCAAGATTAAATGAGTTAACTAGTTCTGACAAAAGAGCTGCTCTCTTGTTAAACTTTGTTAAACTTGTGTGTTAAAGATAACCACAGCTTGTGTTAGTTCTCATTGTCTTTTCCTTCTATATTGCATATAGTGTGATATAGTGTGTGTACAGTAAGGGTGAATCACCATTGTTGTTTTGTATGAGTCTGTCTGCTGTTTTTGTTCCCCCAGGGATTAGACAGAAGATAGTTTGTTCTGCTTATTGTTTTGGCCTGTGGTTCACCCTGAACAGGGTGTGTAGTAATCAATTGTTCACTTTTGCATCCATTTCCGCTCTCAGCTTGTTGGTTTGGACAGGAGCAGGAAATAATTTCATATTGCAATTCCCTCGCTGCACTGAGCACTGCCTATTAGAATGAGTCCAATCACAATTTTCCAGCTTCGGTTGGATGTCTATTCGACGACTTTGTCTGAATCTGTTTCTTTACACATACTTAAATAAGAAGGTGATCGGCTGCAATCTGCCATCTTTTCAGGGCCTACACTCCTCCAGGTGTGTGGGTAAGATTGTGGTGGACCATCAGGACCAAAACCTCACACCACAAGAACACTTCTTTCATGACTGACTGAATGACCCTCCACCCCCGAGACCCAACACGTTACCTTCTCTCTTGCGCATTACCTGGTGAATACTTTGCACATTCCTGCATAAAATGTACAGCTCTTTTCATTTAAAAAAACATATTGTACATATATCTATATATTTATATCTCTATCTCTATTTTTACTTTAATGTTTGTTATGCACCAAAACACCAGACCGATTACTTGAATGTGAAAACCTTCTTGGCAAAAAAACCTGTTTCTGATTCTGACGAGTCTGTTCAAACAGGATAGCTCAGATAAGTCTGATATAGAACTCAAATAGCTATGTGACTGACTAAGATAAGATAAAATAGAGTTTAATCATTCCACACTGGGGAAATTCACGTTACAGCATCTCATATAAACAAGGCTGATAAGAAATTACTCAAGTAAAAAATATCTATACAAGTAAATATCTATAATATCTATATAAATATCTAATATAAGTTATTCTGCAGTAAGAAAGCTTGTTTTATATTTTAAACTTGTAAATCAGATCAAGGGTCATCAGTTCATGATAGAGAGCTGTTTAATGAGTTCAAGGAAAATGATTTATTTCTCTGTGTTGTTTGTTTTCATTCCTATGAGCATTTTACTCACAAACAACTAAATGAAACTTCTAGTTCTTTGTCTTACAGAACTGATAATAACTGGAAATGATCTACGATGAACTATAAAGCTTTCTTCAGATTGCCTCTGTGGTAGAACTTGTTTTCCTTCAAAGGACTATTAGGGACATTTCTTTGAAGGGTTTTTCAGTTTGACATATAAACAAACAGGTAATAGTTCTCAGTAAATCGTGTGAAAGCATCTCTGTTAGTGTATGTGAAGCAGAGGGAGATCCACAGTAATGCGAGTCTAAGCTGGCAGCCGGGCGCCCTGACAGCTTCTGGGTAATAGGCCCTCGCTGGGCTTCAAGACGGGTCGCATTTTCCCGCCAGACAAGTGGTGGTGGGTCTCGCTGGGTGCTGAGGTTGCAGCCAATCTTCATGCACACACGCTCACACACGCACACACCACTCAGTTGCCAGACAAACACACAGCATCCGATTACTAGACCCGTTGCAAATATGCACAGCCAAAAGGGGCAAACAAATAGCCAGCCCTTGGAGGTGGCTAGTTCTCGGGCCTGCAGAGTAGAGTGTCCACCACAGTGCCACAAAGGCTCAGATATCTGTATCTGTGGGGGGTGTGCTCGCTGTCAGAGGTCCACTTGGATGATGAGATAAAGGAACTGTAACCAGGGAGCAAGCAAACACTTGGCACACTGAGCTACATCAGCAGCTAGTACTCTTGTTAAAGGTGTTTCCTCCCTTCCTATATTTCTTTGGTCAAAATCACTGACAGCTTCTCTGTTTCTTTAAACTTCCAGATCATAAACTGCGATGTAGCCTAACTGTGTGAGATCAGAGTCAAACAATTGCTTCAGGGTTGGTTTAAAAAATGCACCAAAACTATACTTTGAGCATAGGCCATGTCTGACTGGTGAACATGTTTTCATATGTACAAACAACCAGCAACAAAACCGCTACAGGGCTCAAAATAATGCTGCTCCAGCAACCACACCTTGTGTTTGGATCAAAAAGACAATTTGTAACTTTGAAAGAGGTCAGATAAAGATGAAGTAAGGAGGAATGAGAACAGACAGGTGATAAAAAGACAAGAGAGAGGGAGCTAATAAGACAAGAGACTATAAAAGTGAAACTGAATAACAAAAGAAGGCCAAGAGCAGAAGAGAGGACAGGTCTACCTCTTCAAAATCAGTGATAAAAAGAAGAAAAGACAACTTTGGACCAACTCAGGAATTTGTCATTTTAGCCATTTCATTTGGATAATGTACACCAGTTATGAAATATATGATATACTTGTTACAGGTTACTCTGTCAATGAATGCTGAAGGCCCCCCAGAGACTTGAGTGAGAGGATGTGGCTGGTAATTGAGGCTAAGTGACAAACAGAAAAACTGCTGCTTCAGTCATGAATACTGGCATGTACAATACAACCACAATCATGATAATTTACCATTTCCTCTGTTCATTTCCATCTCTTATATCACATAAGTGCAGGAGAACCAGTGAAGTATCAACTGCAACCAACATTTGTGGATTAACCGATGTGGTGATATATACCATGCTCTCCTTTCCATAAAGTCAGTTTGACTGATATAGAAACACACACACATACACACACAGTGGATTTGTGCTTTTGAAATGATAAAGCAGCAGCATATGTTATGGCACACACTGTGACCTGTAGTGACTGATTAAAACTGGAAACAAAGGCAGAGCTGGAGAGCTCATTATTGAAGTCTTTATCTTCCACAGCAGATTCCTGAGCTGCCAGCACCCACTGCATTTAACACTGATTCATAATTCAAGGTTTCTGTGCTTTAAACTATGAATAGACATGTTTCTATTATTTCGGTAACTTTGTTGCCTGTTGTCAAATATAAACATCAAAGACAAAGAAAGTCAACTGAAAAGACTTCTAACCAAAACAAACAGTGAAACATTTGGTGCATGATTCAAATTAATTGGTTTGGAGGATTGCCAGCTCAAAAATGTAACTATGTTAAGTAGTTACAAGGAAACTACTACTACTGTCTGCTGTCCTCACCTTATTTTTGAATTTAATACAGGACACGCCTATTGTGTTCCTACTTTTTATCTAGGAAAGCCCCACACAGCCATTGTACAGTACCTGTTCATAACAACACTGGTTATCTTCTATCTGCTGTGCCTGTCTGTGAACCCGTTTGTCTGAAAGTTGAAACAGGAGCTGCTCCTTTGGGAAAGCCAATAAGCCTGAAAGAGTTTTAAAAGAAACACTAAATACGTGCTTCCTGGACAGAGCCAGTTTCAGATTTGACATATTATATATTATTACAAAAGCTGTTTATTGAACTCTGGAGAGAGAGAGGTGATTCAGTTGATCAATCCTTGATAACACCTCTGTTGGGGAAGTAGCTAATAAATTGTGTTGTTTTCATTGTTTCCATGGTCAGATTATGGACCTTCATGCTTAGTTAATATAGTGTTCTCTAATATAGAAAAAGTAACTGGACTTTGCAGTTTTCCCATTTACAAACAATAGTGGATTCATGGTTAGCTCCTGGGAACAAAACACACTGGTACAATGTTCTTGTAGCTAACGGTATTTGGACATTAAAAATAATAAACTTACACTAAAATTTGAAAACAATAAAGTAACTTGTAAATTAGTATATTTTTTGGAATGCCTTTTTGAAGGTCTACTTTTGACAGCACTAACTCGCAGACATGACACATCAAGTGTTTCTCCAAACCCAGTACTCAAAGAACGGACTTGTGATCTTCAGGGAGAATGTTCTCGCTCTTGGAAGAATGAACTCCCAAGTTCACAAGTACACGGAAAGCTGTCAACGGTTTTAGATGATGCTTTCTATGTTTGCTCAATACACCTCAGCACAGTGGCTGCCTGCACTGCTCCAAAATAACAGGCAGGCTTTATTGTCAGGGCCTACCCTGAGCTCAGCTGATTGCTCCACAACTGTAAACTAAGAAGCTATTTGTAGAACTGTCACTCAACTACACCCTGCATGCATATTGCCATGCCCAGTGCAATACTGCCTTCATATTAACTTTCTGCACTGCGTCATAATTACATTATAACTGCCACCTGTGCTATTTCTTTTGCCTGTCACTAACAAGTAAAATGTATTTGTATAGCACTTTTCACAGACAAACACAAAATGTTTTAAAGGGCAATATACAACAAGAGGTCATATTATTACAAAAACATAAAATTAAACATGTTGCCTACTTTGTTCAGCAGGACAGGCAGTGATGAATAAAGCCATTCACTAGTATGGAAAATTGAGAATATCAAATCCTCAGTTTTCTACACATATACTTTTTCAAATCAAATCAAATCAAATCAAATTTTATTTGTATAGCCCAAAGTCACAAAATACATTTAGCCTCGGAGGGCTTTACAATCTGTACAGGGAGTGACACCCTCTGTCCTAAGACCCTCAGTTTGAGTGAGAAAAACTTCTCCCACAAATTATTCAATTAACAGTCAAATCTAAACTCACTTTTTACTAATAAAGTGCTTTTATAAATGTCTATGAGCTGCATCTTTTCAATACAATATTTTTGAACACAATATTCAGGACATGCATTAACTGTTCTCGTCATTGTTACATACGACACAACAGAAGTCAAGGAATCACATGTAATAGCTATTGAACGAGATTCACTCATTGATTCATCTCCTGGACTTTGCTTTGCTGTAGAGTGCGGGTATCTTTGTTTGCCACAGATAGTTCTCTTCACTCTCTCAGAGCTGGACAGTAAAGTTGATAGCACCTCCTCACCTCAGTTGGGATGATTAGCGGAGTAGAACGTACCTCAATAGAGGAGGCTGCATATTCAGGATGGCAATCCTTGGGTGGCATTTGTAGCGCCCTGGTATTTTGTGACACATTTTGTTGGGAATTGGAATTGTATTTCTAGAATAACGTGATTGGGCAAGATGCCAAGGGCAAGATGGACGACAACAAGAGTATGAGTAAATTACAGACAATCCTGGTGTCTTTACTTGAACAGTGAAGTTAATGTCTGATAAGTTCCACTGCTAAGTGTGAGTAGCCAACTATGTGATAAAGGCACAACAAACAATCAATTAACAAACAAGCTAAAACTAATCTGTTAATTTACAGATTTGGGCAACATGCCCTTCATCAGTTTGTATTCTGGGAATTTCACAATCAACACAGGTGGGGTTAATTATGCAGGTGGATGCAGTCATGTATCATTAACCCCACCTGTGCACAGTATATTGATTGTGAAATTGTGAGGATGCACTCTGAAGAAGGGCGCTTGCCTGAAACGTCCATGTGGAAAATTATATTCATTCATTCACATTGTAGTGCTGCCCAATCTGTATTTTTCTATCACTATTATTTTCTATCACTATGTTAATCATGAGTTGAGAGCACTGTCTTCTTTATTTATTTCTGTAGTGTGATTTTTGCACATTAGGTGTCTTATATTAATTGACCAATTAGGCTCTCTCTTTTTTAGGATGCAGTCCAAGAAGGGAGATCTTGCCAGAGTTGAAAGGACGTACCACACACTATATTGACTTCCACTGCACATTCTGTGGTTAAACTTAGTTCCTGTCAGCAAAGTTGAGCAAGGTCAGAACACATTTAGAGAGCCATTTAGAGAACCACTCCCTTATTATGATCAAGTTCCTCTCTGATTTGTTTGTGGTGACCAGATACTTGATTCCGATTTTGGGAAATTGTAATTTACACTTTGAAATAAAACGAACATAAAATAATAACGATACAATTCTCTATATTTTATGGTATACCATTCACCAACCACTACATACAACCATTACTACTGCAAATAATTCAGCAAAAACAGAATCACACACTGTCGATACAGATCTGTTGTCCCTGTTCAAAACATCCCTTAATAGCCCAAGGGACGGGAAACCATGTTGTTGTGTCTTCTCCGCGAGCTAATTCCCAAGTATAATGAGCTAATTACAGAAATTGCCCAACATGCATCTCATTCTCTCTCTAACAACTAAGTTGAACTGCAAGGCATAAATTAGAATGTGTTCTCTAAAACTACTAAGTACTTGGACAAAGTAGTATTTGTGTGGAATAAACCTTTAAAATGATAATAGAAAGTAGTAGAGAGTAGAGTAGAAAGCTCATCAGCTATAGTTTTGTGTCTGCTGTATGTTCTGTCACTGAATTGATGCTGAATTCAACATGTACACTGCATTGAATTCCCACACCTCTAGCAACAATACCACCTCCATTGTGTCAGAAGTAATTGAACAATAAATCCTACAGTCTTAAGGCACTAAGCCTCCAGGATATTTAGTGGACTTGTATGTTTTGCCAAGCCATTTGTCCATTTGGTAATTACCTCCAAGTCATAAAAAGCAATGGAAGACAGTGGTATCCACAAGACACTCCACACCTCACTAAATAATAAACCCATCAAATTAACTTAACAAGATGGCAGCCTTTATTCCATCAGCATGCAGATGGCTGTTAAAGTGGAACGTGGGGTGTTTTTCTTTAGACTCTACACCTCTCCCGTCTCCCATGTTGCTGCTAGTTTTAAATGGGGGCCCTCAATGAGGCCCTGTGACAGTGTTGAGGAGCTAAACGCGTGGACCAGTTAATTAGTCTCATGAATGAATCAGTTTTAGACCATCTCGTCGCTCTTTGTTGGTCCACCCTTCAAATTGTAATGAGAATTACAATGCCGGCGGCAGATGAGAAATTATTTCACAATGGGTGGAATCCCTGCTTACTTAACGGAATCAAAGAGGAGAGAAGATGCTTGTGTGCATTTTTATTTACAGCATGTGTCTGTATGGGAAAGAGAGTGAGAAATGGAGACAGCAGCTTTAATCGTGTTACATTGTCCTGAGAGGCAGAATAAGTGTATTTGTTTTCACGTTGAGGCTGGTATGTAATGTGTAGTATGTGTTTGGAGCAGAGATGAGGCTCGGGTCTAAACTCAATCAGCATCAGCTAATATGATGGTGTCTTCAAATTGTTTACTTCCTCTCATCACAAAGAAGAAGGCCCTGAACACACCAATGGACACCTGTGAAAGTTGCACATTGTCATGTTGTGCCATTAGAACCAAACCAAAACTCATCGAAAAACTGAACAAACTGGGGTGTTGCCACAATTTTGCAGCAGCTGCAAAGAAAGCATTCTGGGATATGTGGTCACACACAATGAGAATTTCAAGAGATTAAGTTTGTATGTTAGCAAGATCAAAATGTAGAAATGTGGATTAACTAACTTAACACTGGCTCCATATAACATTTTTGGCTGTAACACTGTGTTGGTGATTATATAAAAACCCACAGTGAAGCATCCGTCATTTCTATGAGAAATAATTTGATCATTTGTCAGTCAAATGATCACATTAAATCCAGATTAACTCTGTTGATTAACTCAGTCTGACATCAGATTTCTTTCAAGTTCAAACCATTCAGCTGCAAAGTGATCCTGATTCGTTTCTCATACACCTCTGAGCTTAAAGGTGCTGCAGTCCGTGTGGTTAATATGCAGTTAAGAGCTTTAGGTTGGAAACTTGATACCGTCAAGTCTGCCAGTGAGTTTCTGACAGATCTATAATCTCACTATGCGCATACAAGTCTTCGTCTTTACTTTTCTACTTTTCTGAAAATGACTCCTGACTGAGCAACATGTTATATAAAGTGATTACAAACTAATTGCCTCAAGTTCTCTTCACCTCCCTGTTGTTATTCTGCATGTTTATTTTAACAAGCAAGAGGAGTTATAAAAACAGTGAGAGCTTATAACAATTAATTTGTGTTGTCTTAAAATGAGCTTGACTCAATTGAACATAATTATTTGAATGAAGGTGTATGAAAATTTGATGGTGAAAAGGTAAAAGAGAGCTGGAGGAGACCAGAACAGAGCTAAAAGAGGAGTAAATATTGAACATACATTGTCTGCTGGATATGTAATTAGGTAACTGCTTGCTACCATGTTGCTGTGACAACTTATGACAACAAGTTCATTTATTTACTTGATGGTCTTATTCTGTAACTATGTTTTGTAATTACTGCAATTACTTATTAAAGATAAATGTTACACATAGTACCTTTGACTATGCACCCCTTGACTGCATTATATTGCCCAAGAGCCCTGAAGGTCTGCCTGAGATTTAGGTTGTGAAACCAAGCGTGGCTGTAAAGTGAAGCCAGTGTAGAAATTCAAAAAACTGCAGTTCCTCAGACGGCCACTTGAGGCTGGCTAAGAATAAGTCAGTCTCCGTAAGTCCCCATGTTCAAATGGCCAACTTCACAGTAGAAATAAACATGTTTACAGCCTGGTACAAGAAATAGTTTTAGTCTCATTAGCTAGTTTCCAAGTTTATGACAACTGTACTGAGAACTCACCAGTTCAAATTATAAGGCTTACTTATTTTATTTTGTACAGTGAGGCATAAAATGAGATCAATGTACCAAACAACAATATGAATACATGTTACAATTCTAAAATATAGCTACTGCAGTAGGTGTTTTGAAAGAATAAAGAAAACAAAATCTGGTGCACCAGAAGAATGCAGGAAGTTTCTTTTTTCTCTCTTTTTCTCTCTCAGTCTCTAACTACCTCTGAATTTTGGACACAGGTCAAAGAGCGTACCTGTAATATGACCAGCTATAAAGTCAGTCACCTGCAAGAGCACAGCTGACACACAGGTAGTCTGTACAGAAGAGGATCTGACGGGTGTGAGACAAACAAACACGCACAAACACACACCTGATGCTAGTCATGCTTCCAGTCTCAGAGCCAAGCTTGCATCTCTCCAGCTGACTGGCAACAATCTGTCGTTCGGCTTCCAGCTCCCTGGTCAGACGTTCAAACTGCAACTCCTGGAGAGAGAGAGAGAGAGAGAGAGCGGAAGAGAGAGAGAGAGTGAGAGATAGAGAGAGAGAGAGAGAGAGAGAGACAGAGAGAGACATAAACAGAGAGATGTGTCAAACCATTCTGTCTATTTATTAACCGTCACATTTACAGTCATCCTGAACATTATTTTGGCTTCGATGCCTCTGTCACATTTTTAATTGTTGTGAAATGGACTCTGCAGTCTGTGGTGGGAAAACAAGCCAGACAGTGCTGTGTCTGCCAGTTTCACACTGCCAGATATTCACTGAGGAGGGTTTGATACGTTGCAAAACTGTGACACCAAGCTAAAGCCATCACAAATGACATTTGTTATTCTGCTGCTAGAGGACTTGCTTAAACAGATGAAGTTTTGGGACAAGATTTTGTTATTTTATGACATAAAATGTCACACTCATGTGAGAGCTTCAGTATAATGCTTGCCTGAAAAGTCATCTATACACTGACTGTATTGATTTGTATCCTGCTGCTGCTGCCAGGGTGGTGGTGGCTGATTTTAAGGGAGGGATAGAAAAGGTTGTCAGTCCAATCACCCCAGTTGAAGACACAATCTGTGGCTGCAGTGTAGCACCCCGTGAAGAAACTGTCACTCGACTGTTGGATGTTAATACCCTCTTCACTTGAAAATGTATGGCCTAAATCTGTTACCATATATATGCACTGAATGCTTAAATATACTGGAGCTCCATTAGAGCTCATTGAATTGTTGAATATACATCATTTGGTCATCTGTGAATGATATAATGTATTAGTGTGGAAATTCATGCTCTTCTGAATCAGGAGGACTGAACTAAGTATAAATCAATATGTATTAGTCTTAATGTAAATGGTGCCTAAATTCCTGAAGGAGGAGCACATTTACAAAACAAAAGTGCTCCATTCTTGAAAACAATGAATTTCATTTGCCAAATTTCCACCCAAATACAGATGGAAACCATCCAAACCTCCACTACTGTCATGCAAATGTTAAGTTAAAAGGAGATAAACGGTTGTAGTGCTAATTCTCTGGTCAGGTCCCATTTAACCACTGCAGAAGAAGAGGGCGCAACAAGATGACAAGTTGTGCTGGCCAAACCACAAACCAATGAAAATGATGGAAAAGTGTGTGGAAAAAAGTGTGGAAACTTTATTTGGGGAATGGTTTCCAACTTTTCAACCTCAGCCAAAATTTGTTTAAGCTCAGCCCAAATTGAAGATGGACATTGAAACAACTGGATGGACTTGGAGAGAACATTTAGGTTTCCGTACCCTCTCTCATACTTTTTTCTCTGAGGCTTGCTTGTACACTTGTTTCAAGTCTACCAAACCATTTAAATTCCTCAATCTTCTTGTAAGTTTCTCATTTCAACTTGACAAATGCCACCTGTTTACAAGGAGGTGAGCATAGCCGACACCTATAAACACTTTGAATTGCTCTGTGCCTGAATGCTGCTGTATAAATAAACTTGCTGGATATTTTAAGACTGCTGTTCTGCTCCATTTGCAAGACCAGTGCTGTCCAAGAGTTTAAAAGAAGCCGGCAGAGAAAATACATTTAGCATTGTTAGCAGTGGTATTGTAGGCATACACCTGGACAGGGACCTGCATGCCCTCAAACACCTGTTGGAGTATGACGTATGTATGTTTTCCAGGCATCCACTGAATTGTGAAAGACGTGCCATTTTCATGCCATAAAAAAAATTTCATTTCAAATTTCAAACCAGCTAGAAGAAATTTTTACTATTTTTTAAAGCCTCGTTTTAGGTTTTTCATATGAATTCTCCAATGAAATAGGCAGCCTATCTGTAGACGAAAACTGGTGAAGACGACTAGTTTTAATGTTGCAGTTAAGAACAAAATTGTTTCTATGACTGGTTCTTCTATTAGGCCCATTGTTTTTATGCGTAATTTATGCTATTCAAAGTCTGACAAATACCCACTAATTAACGGATACACAAACAAACCAACAGCTGATTATAGTATTTGTGTCTGCTGCTGCGATCATTACAGCTGATTAAACCTGAAAACTGATTTTAACAATTTGTGCAAAAGCAAACAAACAAACAAATCTAACTGCATTGTGGATTGTTTCACACTGAGTGAAGAACTGGTGCGCAGTCCTAATTTATAGGTCTTAAATTGGTTTCCGACAGGTTTCTGGTGGGTTTCCAGATCATAAAAGTAATGGAATTATAATAAATCATGTCTGAACGGGTGATATAATCAATCATTGTTCCCCTGGCAGTATTTGAATGTGGAGGAGCTATTCTGAAAGAGATCTGAGCTCATCTAAAAGCTATAAAGCTTTAAATTTTGGATCTGTAGGTTAATGGACCTTCATATATTTCATTTGGTCTGATGAACATTTGCTGATGTTTTCACTGAAATTTCACATGGCAGCAATTCTGTCTGAAAGTAAAATAAAAAATAAGACACGTTACAGCACACTGAACCATATCATGCTCAGTAATGTGCATTACAGATGTCCTGTTGCATATCTAACACTCAACCCTTGTGGAGTTCCCAGCTAAATTAAGCTGCATACATCCAGAAAACATTTACATGTAATTAAAAATGAATAAAACCCTCACACAGCCAGAGAAACAACAGAACTTTTTTAGTAGCAGAAAATACCCAATAATATCTCTCAGTCATGCCAGATCAGTCACCTTAACTTCAAGCATGCCTGAAGGGCAATAAAACTTGGAGGACCTGCAGTTTTCTGATGTTGAACTCAACTGGCCCCAAACACCTCCCAAACTCTTTATCAAAAGATATGGATTTAGACGGCATGGCCTCCAACTCCACTGACAGGAATCTTGGAGTAATGTTTGATCAGGATTCGTTCTTCTTCACACCTACAAAGCTCTTCATGATCAGGCACCATCGTAGCTCATAGCTATTACCTTCCTGAAACACTGCGCTTTCAGAATGCTGGGTTCCTTGTGGTTCCTGTAGTCTCCAAAAGTAGACTGAGAACCAGAACCTTCAGCTATCAACACACGTTTTTTTGTGTGTTAATATTACTTACTTACTTAATATTACTTACTACTTACTTTTTATTTACTCACATTACTTCTATGATAAATGTGATCATTTATTAAGTTTTTTCTCCTTATTTCTATCATTTTACAGCCATTTAAACAGAACACATAAATATGAAATAAATGTACAGACAGACATGAATGCATGAATGAACATGAAAACACACAACTCCCGCACAAATTAAGACTTGCTACTGTGACACTTCATATACTGTATCTTCTGCTGTAGAACAACAAATGCAACGTTGTTGCAGAGTGGAAAATGTGATGCTAACATGCTCTCACACACACACACACACACACACACACACACAGCAAGAGCAACATGCATACTCTTCCCTGTTTACACAAATTCAACATGATGATACATGGACGTGTTTACTCTGCACTGCGGAGGAAAATGTAGCTGTTCAACAGAAAAAGAAATCACCTGGCTACGTCAGCTGTGCTGAGTTGGCTACATTTACTGAGGTGGTGATAAATCATTTTTGAAATGGACACAAATAAAAGTCACGTGAGAAAAACTGCTAGCTCATTTTTAGCACCTCAGCCTTCACAGTGTTTACTAAACGTGGAGCCAATCACCTTCCAAAGAAAGGCATGGGTGATTTTAGTGTCTATGATCTGATCACTTAAAGGCTCATTTGAAGATAATCCTTTGATGCAAACACACAAACCAGACACTACAAAGCCACCAGAAACCGACAAGAAATTTCATCACACAGAGTTAAGAAGCTGCGTTTCTATTTACATCTCAATCACCACAGCATGCAGGAAAACTGCACATTTCTCCCTGTGCGATCGGCCTTTTTGCAGTCAAATCAGCTGATATGAAGAAAAAAAAAAGAACCTACTTTGAGGTAACATCTCCCGAACAGCTGAAAGAAAAGTGTTTCTCTTTGTTTGTTTGCTCATTTGGCGTTCCTACAGCTGGGAGGCTGAACGGCTAAGCGGGATGACTAACAAGGCAGGATGGCGAGCCGTAAGAATTCGTTTGTAAAGGCATCTTGAAAACTCCCCCCAACCCCCACTCGCCTATCCGATCTCTGCTCCTTCTGATTCATGGCTGACAGGCAGACACCTGTTACTGCAGAGGAAGAGGCAGAGAGTGGCCTGGAATGTAATTCTGAAAATGTGCTGGTGTCAAAGAGTGGCAAAAAATGAAATAAATAAATAAATAAAAAGAAAGAAAGAAAAGAGATGAGCACACATACCTTCACATGGACCATGCTTCACAGACAGACACAAAATCAGTGTCCCGCTTTTTCTTTTTTTTTTGCTCCCCTCTGGTCAAAAAGCAACAACAACGCTCCCTCACCCTCCTCCAAACACTCATCTGTCCTGGGTCAAACACAGCGAGAAAAACCGAAAGAGAGAGAGAGACCACAAGTGTCACTTGAGCTGCCTGCAACTCAGCCTCTCTCTCTCTCTCTATGTCTCTTTCTCTCTCCCTCCTCGGGGGCCATGAAACACACACACACACAGTGTTCACTGAGGCACAAAGGTCCCCATGGCAACGGAGCATTTAGAAGCCCCGTGGCATTATTTATGCAACGTTGCATCACAATGGGCCCTCCCACCGGCTGACCCTGCCAAAAAAGCCCGCCGCTCGCCAGTCACTCTCTGCCTCTCTCACTCTACCTCTCTCTCTCTTTCATTCTCTATGACCAGACCATCTGCACCCCCCCGCCTTAGCCACCATCACTGAAAAGCAACAGGGAGGGATTTTGGAGAGTTGGAGAGGGGTGTCTGGAGAGACAGAAGATGGAAGGGAGGTGAGATGAAGGGAGGTGCACACACACCCTACACACACGCACATACCAAGAGAGTGTATCGGGGCACACAAGCACATTAGTTAGATTTCAAGCATACACACCTATCTACACACAGCCAAGATATATATATACATATATATATATATCCGTCTGAAAATGTGAAAGCAATGTGGATTTGTTGAATCCTCTGCTTCAGTAACAAACAACAATATTGTACACTTTACCGCAAAGGTCAAGACAGACCAGCACAGCAGCCAGAGTTCGGTAGACTCACTCGCGGAGGTGGTGAGACTGTGCATGTTCAACTTTTCAGAACTTTGACACAAGAATTTGAGCAGCTGACCGAAAGTAAACTGTCTCGACCTGAGAGGGAACAAGGAGCCACATAGTTCAATAGGAAAATAGAAGGAAATCATCATATTGATTTTATGCCTGCTCTCTGCCAAAGGATAAACTGCTCCACAAAAGAGGGACAGTTTGCAGACTAAGCTGTGCTTTGTCCAGTTAATGAAGGTGGAAGCTCACTTGCAAACTGCCAAGTGAAGCAGCTAGCTTGCTTACCTGTTATCCCACTCCCTCCCTAATTACACTCCAAGCAAGCAAATCATCACACAAGTGAACATTATTGAAGTTTCATGTATGGAACAAGCCGGCACAATCATGTCTTACCCAGATGCAGTCCATTGGAACCCATGGATCCATGACAGGCATCACAGTCGCTTCTTAAAGCAGGAAGAAGTCTTGTAAAAAAAAAAGCTCTCCAGAACCCTTCTACACTTTACAATCTCTTTCTTTTTGCTTCGAGTCATCCACTTCCTGTCCCCTGGATGCCACAGTCTAACTAAACCAATCATGACAAACACATGCTGCACATGCAAAACTCTAGCCGACAGTCATTTCTTTATTCAAATTTGGATCGGCTCAGATTACATGGCTGTTTGGCTGCAGATTGACTGAACACAGGTTTAATCACAGAGATAAGTGGGCCATCAACTGGGTGTTTGGCTAAAACTAGATGGATCAGCTTGATCAACTCATCATTTCAGTCTGCACAGCATGTAAACACACAGCAGCATGCCTGTGGCTGTGTGTGCAGTATAAAGTATGTTTGGGAATCAACATTTGGATTGTGGAAAGCTGATGTACTGTCTTGGAAGATTTTTGCTTGTATTTAGTGGTCTGGACAAATTATTAATATTCAAGGGAAACTCATTTCAGAATAAGAAAATCAGCTGTATAATGTGTCCTGTGGCTGTGGGGGAGCTTCGTCAGTTCTGTGAGAGTAACCCTGATAATGTCATAATCAGCTCAATTTTGGATCCTGAGCGCACGTGTTATGCATTTAAATCAGAAGTTGCTAGTATGAAACAATCAGAAAAAAAACATTTGTTATATTTGCGCTTTCTCCAGCACCTCCTCTCTCTCATTCACTGTCTTAGTCACTCAACCACAACTGTCACTCTTTCCCCAAACAAACAGACATAACACACCACATTAAATATTAAATGAACCAAGCCAGGACACAACTTGGTAAGTTGTGTAGTCCATGAGTTCCTGAATAGTGCCCACATTCAGTAACAGCTTGAAATGTGTAATGGCTCCAGAAGTTGATTCTGCCATGGATAGCTGTGTTTTTGTTCGACATAATCTGCAACCCACACCACCACAGCCTAAACAGACTACCACCATTCAAATGAATGGAAAAACCTGTATGTTCGCCTTTGCACCTGATTTGGTCTGAAACTCCCTTTATTAAAATGCAGTTTGGATAGACATGTACCAACCAAATGATAATATTTGTTTGCACTATGTAAGAAATGGAAAAGGAATGATCAATGGGTGCCACATTCTGACTTTCTGTTCCAGTATTGTGGGTCAAACTCCGAAAACTTTCCAGTTTTTAATGCAGTCTTGCTGTTGCCTGGAGCCACAGAAGACATTATACAAGTAGCTAAATAGGACTGACATTTATGTAAAAAGTTTCCTTTTACGTGACAAAATTTCATTCATCATCTTCATGACTTTCATACTCACTTTCATATTCATACTACAGAAATGAAACCATTGATACGGTCCTCTGAAGTCTAATTTATGTCCATCATATTGGTGGACAGAGACACTCACTGGCCAACATCAGGCTGTGCATGTGTGTATATATGCGTCTAATCATAGCTCATTAAGCAAAATTAAATAACTAAATAACAATTAACAAAGTCTTAATGAGCAGGTTCTACCATCAAGTCCTTGTCAACTGATCACATTACTAAAGATTGGGAGCCATTTTGAGCCTATTAATGGAGACAGAGGGAAGACAGATAGAGAGTTAGTGTGCAGCAACCAATGTGCAGGAACAGGCTGGCCCCCGAAAACCCCATTAAAGCAATTAGTAAAGTAAAATAAATGACTGTAGGACAGTGGTGGGCTGCATGGGGAGCAAAGTTGCTGTGCGTGTGTTCTAGCTATAGCTGTCTGCCCCCCCTCTCTCTCCAGCGCAAAGCGGTCTAATTGTGCCCCGTGGTGTCCGCCTGGCATTTAGTTGTTTCAGAAAGAAGTCTGTTCAATGAGAAAATGTCATGGTGGCTGTATAGCTAAGACCACTGCTGTCTGGAGCTATTGCTTTTGGCCCGGAAAATTACTACGAGAGGTACATCCAGTTGGTAACAAAATTGTCCCGGAGGCAGGGGGAAACAACAAGAAACAAGAAGGTGATAGAAAAATAGAGACCAAGGGAGCAGAGAGAGAGATGTGACGAAGACTGAGAAGCAGGGAGGGGGGAGATTTAGGGGGAGATTTAGTGCTCTCCAGATACCAAAACCACTTAAATGTTCTTCCAAAACTTCACAGATTTGTCTTGTTTCCCGATAACTATGGCTCAAGATTCAGGGTTTAACTCCTCTCCTCACCACAGTCTATGTATCCACCCTCCTGTGCAACAGTGCTGAAACTGGTAGTAAGCACAGGGTTAGGGTCATGAATTATGATCAGCTGTAAAATATTCAAAGCAAAGTGTCTTTGTTGAGCTTATTGTGCTGCAAAATGAAAAGAGAAACAGTTCACCCAGCATCAAGGTAAACTTGTTTATTCAAACTGCAGGGAGTATGAAAACCTCTACGACATAAAAAGCTCAAGGCTATGACACATGAGGTAAACATCTTAAGGGTAAGAGTTCTCTGGAGTTTTCTTGACATTGTTGCTTTAATCACATTGAAACACCTTGTGGCCTTGTTATTTTTGTCTCACTTTATTGGCTGTTGCTGGGAGGATTGCCAATCGACATGCTTCCCCTTCCCAAAGAAACACATAATATCTGCAGGTGCTGTTTGGAGAAATGAGGGCTAGAAATTGGTATTTTTGCGATTTAGTATCCCCATTTTCAGTCTGCAGTATCACTGTACAAACATCTGTACACATGTATTTGTCTTATTACATTACTTATGATCAAAAACTAGTGAGCCAAACACTTTGCTAACAGACAAACATCAAGCAAATGCAACAACACAAGACATCGCAGCCAGCTAATATTACTTACTAGCCCAACAGCAGTCAGCCAGCTTGGCATCTGTCTTTTTAGCCTTTTATTTCAACAAGCTTTATCACCAACTAAAAGCCAGTCAGTCCCAGATTTCTTTCTTTCGCACTCTCACTCTCTGCTTTTCTCTCTTTAGCTTCCTCTGTCAGTGTTCACTTTCTGCCATTATGCCAATAGAGGCTGATGAGCCTAGTTATATTGCACACAGCTCCAGTTCTCGCACAACTCTTGCTCCACTGCCTGTCAGCATTCACCCTGTGGTACAAACACTAACACTCCTCACTTCCCCTGTGCTCTGACCTCAGTCCAGGCAGCCCAGCTAACAAATTGAGCTAACAGCAGCTACAGCTGACAGACATCAGAGGGTAAACCAGGAAACATTTTCTCTATAAAATGTGATCCAGTTTTACCAAAATCAGTGAATTAGTTGGTGGTGTGTCCACAGTTCCGCAATTATCACTTTCTTCTTCTGACTGGCACTGAGTGCTCTGCGGATCAGCAGCATGAAAAGAAAGACCAGGGCAAGAGGGAGGATTACTGTGGTAACATTGTAGATCAACATGTACACCAACATACTTCTCATGTGTCATGGTATCTGGAGCACAAAGTTACATAGTGCAAGAACAGATACAGAGTGGGAACGACAGAGACACCTTTCACATGATTTTTTTTGTTCAGGGTGGACTTGTGTGCTGACCATCACAGGTTGTCTGCTATGCTGTTCAAATGCTCACTGATGTAGACAGGATGTGTGTCTTTGCCTTTACTTTTATTAAATTGGTTCCTTAGTTTTGCTGATGTAGAGCAGTACCTTGTGCCTTGTGCACCACCACCTGCAGGATTCTTTACTTTCTTGTGTCATCCGCAAACTTCACAATAGAGTTCTCTCATTTTGGGTATAGACTAGTTTTGAGGATAAAATCTGCCCGAAACACCAAACTATGATATAGTTCTTCCTGATGCATGAGCTGAAATCTTGGTTCTAGTTATGTTGCAGCATCTTTTCCTCATTTGCCTAATATAAAATAATCAACACCACTAGACTTTACTCAAATATAATAACTTTTAAATTTTTATAAAATATAAACAACAGATTAACAGAAAGATTTCACTATCATAAGGAATAATTTGCACACTGTGCATCTGTCTAGATAAATGTCTAAAGTGTTCAGAACAGAGGTTTGTCTCACCTTGATACATTTATTTTTTATGGTCCCCATATTGAAATGAGAAGATTGATAGATAGAGTTTGTCTACTACCATCAGTTGTAAATCTTCCACAGTTACCACGTGAACTGCATATGTGGTGTGCCAGAATGGACAGCTTTCAGTATGGATACACATACATACAATCAAAGAGACAAAACCACATACATATTCACATTAGGGATGGAGCCGATCCAATCCATTGGTATCGGGATCCGATACCAATGTAATTCATGGATCAGAAATTTCCAAGCTAACCTGTGGAAATTTCCGATCCATGAGTTATACCTGTGCTTTAACGTCGTCTTCTGAAATGACTCCACAAGTGATTCCTGGCAGCTTGTCTGCTAGCTGGCTGCAAACTGTGGAACAGACTTCCTGAACGGAGGTGTGTCTCAATGAGACACAGAGATGAGACATGCCTCTGTTCAGGAAGTCCTTCCGCAGTTTGAAGCCAGGCAGCTAGCAGGTTAGCATTGAGCAGGGGGCTGGCTACTCAACATGTCCACTGTGTAGAAATATTTTACAGTCACCGCTGTGTTGCTGCATAGTGGTGATTTGTATCTGTGCTGTGTAGTTTATAAGACAGGTATTTTTTGATAGTGAATATTGCACTAGTAGTTTAACCTTGTCTTTGAATTTAATAAACACTGACAATCAATTTAAAACCCTTACAGTTGCATATTTGTTTTCAGGATGGGATTTTTCCTGTTTTCTGACCTCATACTTACCTCAAGTTGCTTTTTGGGACATACATGCATATGTACATATACTTTCCTGTAGAGAGGAGTTTACTACAGCCTCATATAAAATCAACAATAATGATAATATTAAAGCAAACAGAGCTCTGGTATCGGAATAATATCGGTATCAGCAGATATCCAAATTCAGGTATCGGGATTGGATCGAAAGTGAAAAAATGTGGATCAGTGCATCCCTAATTCACATACAGCAACATTTCAGAGCTGAAATAAGACATATTTCCCTAGTTCTGCTGTGGTGCTCTGGCCTGGAGTTTTCAGTAGAAAATAACAAAAAGTAAAAGACTTTCTCTCAAATGCCAACACTCTGCCTGACAGAGCAAGAGAGAGAGAGGGGAGAAGACAAAGCATGAGCAAACACAATTCCCTTTAAATCCCTCCCTTGCCTCTTCATCACTTAAATATTCTACTTTCTCCTTTTCTGCATGCCCCCTTGCATATGAAGTAAAAGAAAATAAATATTTGATCTACTTTGAAACCACTTCTTATGAATATCTAGCTCCATTGTGAACTTTGAAGAGAACTATATTTGGTAATTTAATGAGGTAGCCAGTGCTAAACAAATCTTAATTAATCCTTAATAGTGAGAGGGGGGAGGCAAGGCAAGCATCACACCAATAAAAGAACCTAATGAATCATCCAAGAGTGAATGCAATTACCGTAAGTCCGACTGTTTTCACAAAGCTATTAATCCTGTGTCTTCTTTATCATCTCACATGCCATAACAGCAGTCATAAATGTGTGTAGTGTGAAGTATTTGTGCTTTGAGAGCAGTGCATAAAAAATGGAGCCTGTACAGCCACCAAATATGTAAATAAAATGTGGTCAATTAAAAGAACATAACACTTCAGCTGTATTTATATAATGATGTGTTGGTAGGTGAAGAGAAGAACTGAAGTTTAATTACCTTTACAGAGAAAATAAATGTAAGCCTAATTAAACCTCAGTATGAACTGCTTTCAGTTTGGATTCATATAGGTTGTAGGTCAGACCTGAGAGAATCGGTTTCCTGCTTCACTGCCAATTAAACGCTTCCACGGAGCACCATGATTCACATTAATTATCTCGTGGCCAAGAAGCTGCAGAAACATCACGCTCTGCCTAAAAACTTTGATTTGATAACCATTAAAAAGATAGATTTTCTGCTGTCCTCTCTGCTGCCTGCAGTTAACTCTCCCTATTTTCATATCCTTGAGCACATGATGTTTTACTGTCAGTGATGATGTTCTACCTGACGTTACTCATATTGCAACAGTGTAAAATACAGTGGGTCATGCTGTCAACTTGATGGAAATGAGAGTGGAAGCAGTAATATATTGTATTTTCCAGTTTGGGAATAAACAGGACAAGAACACAAAAATCACTAGATACTTCCACCTTCACTTCTTGGAGGTAAACCAGGTAAACTTCTTTGTCTTGTTTGTTTATGCAGGTTATATAGAAGCATCGGTATTAAATTGAAACAGTTTCATAACCAGTTAAAAACTCCTTATAGTAGTTTAAGTATTGAATGAACTGAAATTTACTGCTTTGATGTAAGCGTTTTCCTCTTACATTCCGTTCAAGTGTTGCTTATTGGTCATTTTTTATTTAACACCTGTTTTCCCAACCGTTAAACTTTAGATGCGTTTTCCTCTGCTGCAGCGGTTCATCAGCGAGGTTAGATTGGGCACAGCACCTGATTGTATAAAATTCTATTACCTTCTCCTGTATTTTCTGCTTCTCTATACATATTGCATGAGCCAAAGCTCACAGCATTTAGTTGTGCTGTCTTTCTCACATTGGACTGGCACAAAACCTGGTATGGTAGTAAATATGTTCAGATACAATGGGCATCAAAAAGCACTGGAAAAGTTGTTGATGTAGGTTCTTGTCTGCTGATACAATAATTTGTTATTATTATGGTGGAATTGTTGAGTAGTGTTGTTGAGAGTATGGTCTAGACCTGCCCTGTATGGAAAGCATCATGAGATAACTTTTGTTTTTGTTTGTTTGGCGCTATATAAATAAAGTTGAATTGAACTGAATTAAATTGAATTGAACTGATTGATGGAGTTTGCATGTTCTGGACTCCGGCTTCCATTAACTTCCATTAACAGGACTCATGAATTCCGGTTGAATTTCCTTCTGGATCAATAAAGTATTTATCTATCTATCTATCTATCTATCTATCTATCTATCTATCTATCTATCTATCTATCTATCTATCTATCTATCTATCTATCTATCTATCTATCTATCTATCTTATGCATGAACACACGCTCTACACACACGATTTTTTTTAAACATTTCAGAAGTGACTGGACTGTCAAATGTTCCCATGCTGCAAGCAAAAAGACAGATAATCTATATCCTGTACCTCTCTCACTTTATCTGTCATTCAATATGACAATATGTCAGATTTCTCAAATAGGCACATCTCACATTGGAATGAAACTCTTTCAGAGCATGCAGTTGACACTGCACTCTCCCAATAGCAGATGTGTTGACAGCGGAGATGATGAACGATACGAGGACAAAAGCTGACAGATGTGATAAATACAATGTCGAATGGCTAATCAATCTCATGTGGGTAGAAGGAAACAGAGAAAAAGCAGCAGCATGGATCTCCTGGTGTGAGTCAGCAGAGGCAAAAGAGTCTGATTGGCAGCATGCATGTGAGCATGTGTGTGTCCAAGTGTGTGTGAAGCCTTTTCCTGGTCTCTCATGCCTGACCTTCATCTTTATGGACCAAAAAGTGTGTGTGTGTGTGTGTGTGTGTGTGTGCACTGGATGAAAATCTCCAGAAAAAACTGCTTCCTTTTTACAGTCTGGTTACAAACTTTGGCAAAAAACCAAACATATTGAAAAATTACACACTGCAAGAACAAGTATGAAAGGAAGTGACAAATGACTGGCTTAAAAAATAATAATAACTTCACCATGGTGTAGGAGCATGAAATATAATGACTCCAGTTGGTAGAGGAAGAAGAAAAGGGAGGCGGAGGAGAGAGTGTGCAACCATCTATTCGTCCTCACTTTCTTCAAATAGCTGACACTCCTTCTGTTCCTGCCTTCCCCTCTCCAGACTGTCATTTTGCACATTCTCTCAACAGAAGGCTATTACCATACCTCGACATCATGTGAGTGTGTGCGCATGACCTGTGTGCGTATGTCCAAATCAACATGACCTACTTAGACTAAGGATGGACTTCCAGAACACTGTAGCATCTGACAGTGAGATTTGAGTCTAAAACATGCAGAAGCCATTATTTTTCCTACTCTCAGCATTTTCACTGGCTATCTTTAGCAACTGCATTTCAGAGTACATTTCCTCACATCCTGTAGTACTCAAGGACACACACAGTGTCCACGGTATCAAGTATCCACTCGAACTGTCCACCCACCCACTGAATGTATAAATACACACTGCACATCTTCTCAGACCAATTTCAGACAGAGCCAACGTTCAAAGCACTGCTATCTAGACTCATGCTGTTGTTGTTGTTTTTGATCAGAATCAATGCAGCAGAACCAGAAAAATATCATCTTTTTTATTATTCCACAAATTTTTCTGCTATGTCAAAACCTGGCACCTACCTTATGCACAATACAACCTGACCACAGACAGCTGGGTTGGAGATTCAGGTTTGTTATGCTAGCCTCACCCAGACATGAGGGCTCGGCTACAGGAGGCTTACTCCACACCTCCAGTCCGTTTAAAGACCTATTAACACACTTTGATGCTTAATATTGGGCCCCCTTTAGACACATAATAAGATCTCACATTGACAACACATTAAATCTGTTCTATATCCACTATATGTTGATTAGTACTAATCCTATGGAAGAATAAGCTAGTGAGGTTTTAGAGTTAACTATG